>CAOKZL010001580.1:0-325876 GCA_948472985.1 Iguana delicatissima
AAAATTATGCATTTAAGGGGGGAATGAAGTAGACTTTGAAGGAGAGTTAGTCTAGGTAGCCTCAAGACCCTACTTATGGTTATAACATCTTATGAGAAAAATCCTTCAGCAATGTGCTTGTCTTGCAAAGTGCTGTGCTAGGCAGAGTTAGCAGGAGTTCCTGTCTTCTACACAAGGTTGGGAGTCACAGTGTGCTTAACTGCTTGGTGTGCCCTGTAACACATTTTCTGATGTAAGCAATGGTGAGATAAGAGAGAAGTGAAGAACATCGCAAAACTTCAGAAGGGGATGGGTGTGTAGGAAATGTTTTTGTGTCATTGATACTATAAAATCACTCTGCTAAGTGTGCTCTGGGCTCTTGGCTCTTTTTTGGAAGCTATTCCAGCCTTGCAGCCCGTGCGTTATTTTAATAAACTCTTTTTCCTTCACTTTTGGTCTCTCTGCCTCTGAATTCCTGCAACATTAGGAGCTCCCAACAGCCGTCTAGCTCATTTCCCAGAGGAAAGAGCAGAGGGGCAGCTGGGTCTGTGAAGACATCCTAGACCAGGTGTGTTTACAAGCCAGGCTTGTGGTGCTGTGCTTGCTTGTCTGTTTGTTTGCTTGTTTTTGTTTAGTCTCCTTGTGCTGGCCGTGTGCTCTTCCTGAGCACATGGTCTGACTAACGAGGGGGAGGAGTTTTATTGGGAGCTCCCAACGGCCCTCTAGCTCATGTCCCAGAGGAGAGAGCAGAAGGGCAGCTGGGTCTGTGAAGACATCCTAGACCAGGTGTGTTTACAGGCTTGTGGGGCTGTGCTTGTTTGAAACGCGTGCCTCCAGTTGTTGAACCTTCTCCTCCAAGAAGGCGACCAGCTTGCATTTGCTGCAGGTGTACCCAACAACATCTTGTGGCAGGAAAAGAAACATGCCACAGCTGTGCCAGGTGACTGCAGCAGCTCCCTCACCCTCCATACTTGATAGTCTAGATAGTTGAATTGGAAAAGGTAAAACTGGGCTTTGCCTTAAAAGTCCCCTGGTAAAAATCCATATGTCAACACCCCTGTTTGCCAAGTTCTTGTTGTCAAACTATCAAGAGAGAGGGTGCAATTCTATAGTGCTTATAGTTACTCCCTCAAGGCCCTAACCCTACCTAGATGTTGTGGACAGGCAGATTGACTCAGGACGGCTTCAACCAAGAAGCAATTAACTCTTGCTAAGCTTTGGTAGTGAAAGTGCACGCACCTCTGGGAGCAAATATAAAGGGCTGCTAGCTCCTCCCACTAGCTTGTCAGCAAGTCAGCTTGGACTAACGGCTGCTAGCTCCCCCTAGATCAGTGGTTCTCAACCTTCCTAATGCCACGATCCTTTAATACAGTTCCTCATGTTGTGGTGACCCCCAACCATAAAATTATTTTCGTTGCTACTTCATAACTGTAATTTTGCTACTGTTATGAATCGTAATGTAAATATCTGATATTTAGTCCAACATAAATGATATAAAGTTTGAAGATTTGATTTCACTGCATTCAGACTGAATTAAATCCAAAAATAAATCTGACATGGGAATAACACTAGATTTTGTAGGCTTATTCCTTACAATTGATGCAACATTCTTGTTTTTATCAATATCTGAAGTGGCACTCTCCAGACTGTCCAGTCCCAGAGTTACCAACACCTTTTTCAGCAAATTTTTAAAAGAATCTGAGGAAAATAATCTCACTTTATTATCATCTTCTGCATCCCCCTCCTCGGAAATAGAACCATCTGATTTAGAGTCATTATCCCCATGAGTATCTGCCAAATCTGGTTCTTCATCACTTTCAGATTCAGTGTTGATTTGTTTGGAGTGTGACAACTCTAGTCATTTTGACAACTCTAGTCATTTTCTAGTCCTCAACTCTAGTCATTTTGGATCTACAGGTAGACTTTTTTGGTAAACACACACCAGCATCATTTGATTCAGCTTGAATAACTTTTGTACCATCAGGAAAACCACGTGAAAATGAAGGATTCATTGAAGTAGTTTGTTGACTGCTTAATAATGACATTACATTCAAATTCAATGAATTGTCCAACTTGCAATACATTTTTTAAGCTTGTTATGTATTTTGTGAAATCATTTCACTAATATTGTTTGCCTATTAACATGCACCTCCATTTCTTCAGCAATCATTTGTCTTATCACCTCCCTACTACACTCAGACACATTCCCCTGGGAAGACATTGAGGACATAGGAGGTTCAAATCTTACTTCTTTACATTCCATAGGCATTGCAGTGTGACTCCTAGTGAATAATGACACCATACACAATGCTAAATTGCCCTGTGCTACTGTATTCGCTAATACAGAAGAGCAAGGAACTGCTGACTGAGAGGCTGCCATTTCTCCTGGCAGAGGCTGCTTGCATGCTTGAGTGTGACTGGTTGTGTTGCTGGTGAGCTTGGATTGCTCAGGAGAGCTCTTTCCTCTCATAGCCCCCTCCCTTGCTTTCTGAGCGCCTCTTTTCAACATGGCGACCGGAAGTTAAAGGAACGGTTGGGAGCCTTTCTCTGCCCTTAACTGACTTAGCTGCATTACCAGGTAATTTTCCTTTCACCTTCTTTTTAATTCTTGCCTTCTCAGACTTCCTTATACTAGATGTTTTTAGCTTTGTTTGAGCCTCGGAGTGGCTGGTCGGAGATTGCCCTTCCAACTCACTCTCGCTCAATGCCAAGAAAATTTTCTTTAGTAAGGTACTTCAAAGGGGGCAGGAGGACACAAGCGTGTGGCTCACGCTTGCTCACCACCACCGAGGAGGGAATGGAGCCTAAGACCATCAGAAATATGTATTTTCCGATGGTCTTAGGCGCCCCTGTGAAAGGGTCGTTCGACCCCCAAAGGGGTCGCGACCCACAGGTTGAGAACCGCTGCCCTAGATAGTCAGTTAGACCATGTGCTCAGGGAGAGCACACGGCCAGAAAAATAGACAAACAAACAAACAAACAATCAAACACAGCCCCAGAAGCCTGTAAAAGACACCCAGTCAAGATGTCCTCTCAGACACAGTTCACTTTCTGCTCTCTCCTCTGGAAATGAGCTTGAAGGCTGCTGGGAGCAAATATAAAGAAATATAAAGGAAGTAAAAGGGATACACACATGACTTCCAACTTTCCAGAGAAAGGAAATTATTTAGCAGGCTAAGCAAACTTCCTGAAAGTTAAACCTTAATATAACCATTTAAACTTAAATACCTAATTAAGTCCTATGAGAAATATATAATAGAATTATCTAATATTATATTTATACTATTTATGTATTTTGCTTATATTACTATTAAGAAAATTATAAGCAATTGTTATATATGAAATATAAACTGCTATATTATTTCCAATCTTATTATTCAAATCCCACAGGTGAAAATCTCCCCCAAATACTTGCAAATACTATTTCCCATTCTTTCTTAAACCTACTTAATGTCTCTTCTCTAAGTAAAATATTTTTATCAATCTCTGCCATGTCCATTACCTTTATCACACAATCTTCTTGAGATGGTATCATGGATTCATTCCATTTCTTAGCATAAAGTAATCTTGTTACAGTAATTATATATTGTAAAATTCTTCTCAATTTCTTATCTATCTGACCATCAATAAGTCCCAATAAGAAAAAACTCCAGTTTCAGTTGAATTTTTATCTTCAAAATATCTTCTATCTGACAATGTTATCAAAACACAATAATCAAAACACAAAATTTCTTGGCCGTTACATAAGTTCATGGCATATGGAACAAAGTCCCTTCCTTCTGTTTACATTTCCAACAAATATTTGAAGATCCATTATAAATTTTGGACAGTCTTTCCAGTGTTAAAAACCCCTGTATATCATCTGATAAAAAAATTTAGCTCAAATAGTAACTTAAATTTTAAATCTTTTGTCCACATCTTTTCCCCATGGTCCAGCTAGATGTTATGGCCACATTTTGAGCCCATTTAATCATATACTCTTTCACTTGTTTGCCTTCCATCTCTAACTTGAACAGCAGCTTATATATTTTAGCTGTTAAGTGTCCATCATTCCTACACAATTGTTCTACAAATTTTGATATGGACACATCAAAAGCAAACAATTTTTATCCATTTTAAAACAAAGCATCTAATATCATAAACTTCTTAGATCACTTTCTTGTTTGTTTTTGTTAGTAATTTTTATTTATCCACCTGTATCAAGTCCTTGTACATTAAACCATTTGTCTTTAATGGTTATTTCTCTTTTAAATAAAGCTTCATGTGTTGAAGTCCACAAAAGCATTTTAGGGCAAAATCTCACTTTATATTTGTTCTGAACTCTTTAAGACGGCATACCTTATAAAGTAATTATTACAATTAACTAAGCTTGTCGTACCACAAAAAAGCATGCTGTGAAAATCTTAAATAATAAAAAAACCCTCTAGCTATAAAAGTATCTCCTTTTTCAAAGTAATCCAAACTTTCAACCATACCACGCAGGAGTCAAGGAGTGATGATAAAGAAGCAGGTGTTCAAGCTCAGAGCATTTGCTAATGACCTAGTGGTTTTTTCACAGGACCCATTGGACTGTGTTGAACCCATCCTCAAGATAATAAATACTTATGGGATATTGGCTGGATTTAAATAAATTAAATTAAATTAAATTAAATTAAATAAAGACAAGACAGCATGTTGATCAAAAACATAACAAAAGAACAGCAAACGTTTCCGATGGAAAAACCTGCATTTTAATTGTTAAGAAAGTGATATATTTAGGTGCTACTTTTGTAATTCAAAATTCAAAACTCTTTCAGAACTATTATGCTAAGATGTGGAATGAAGTCAAACAAGACTTGCAAACTGAAGCTTTCATAATTAAACAGGATATAGACTATAAAAATCAATGTGTTGCCAAAAGTGCTGCTTTCATTTCAATAGTATCTATTTTGAATAATGACTTACCATTTAAACAATAGCAAAGAGATATTTCTAAATTTTTCTGACAATGAAAAAATAAGAGTAAGATTTAAGATTTTACAAGAAGCTAAACAAAAAGATGGACTTGGTCTCCCAGATCTGAAATTGTATTATTATGCATCCTGCATGGTATGGTTGAAAGTTTGGATTACTTTGAAAAAGGAGATACTTTTCCAGTTAGAGGGTGAATATAAAAAGCAAAGGTAGTAACAGATGACCTTATCTTGTCCCTTTTTGTATATCACAACAATTTGTTTTATCTCCATTAAGCAAAATCTGTGTCTTCTGTAAAGAACAAATAGCTCGAATCCATGTAATAAAACTCTTCCCAAAGTAGATCAGCCTGAGCACTTCAACCATGAATATTAGAGACATACTATCAAAGGCCTTCTCCAAAAAAAGTAAAGCTGCTTGCTTTTCATTGTGGGCCTCCAAGTATTCTAGTATGTTTGTTACATATTGTGTGTTATCTCTTATCTGTCTTTTGAGTAAAAACCCACTCTTGAATTTCATGTATAACTATATAAAGAATCTTCATTCTTTCCATCAAAATTAAAGTAAAAATCTTATAGTCATTATTCAAGAGATAAATTGGTCTATAATTTTTAGGATCCATTGTATCTCTTTCTTCCTTTGGTATAATGTTATATTTGCATTACTCCAACTGTCTGGAACCTTCACTGTATTGAATTCATCAAACGGTAAATACAATTGTTCTTCCAAATTTTTATAATAATGCAGGAAGGCTACCCAGGCCCAGAGATTTCCCTACTTTTATTTTTTTATTTCTGCTATAGTTATCTTAACACTTCAACTGGCCCTTTGTGTATCTGAACTTTTTGGTATGTTCTATCCCAGGGTTATTATTAAAGTTTTGAATTAATTTCTTCAACCAGCAGAGCACAAGTGGAGCACAAGACACAATCTTCACATTCTTGGACACTGATCAACCAGCTTGCAAGAAGCAGCAAAGAGTTCCTAGCACTCCCTGGAAGCCAATATCTCTTTCTTCTTCAAAGAAACATAAGAAAAAGAGATCTAAGGATATCCTGTCTTGTTGCTCAGCTTGAGACTTTCCCCAGCAACAACATCTACCAATGTCCAATCTGCCTGAATATCCTGAGCTCTGTCCTTCTCTACAAGAGGTTCTGGCTGTCGTACCTCCACCTGAATCTTCTCCAGTTCCTCTCTCACCTGTTCAGTCACCAGGCCTCTCTGATAGTTGTGCAGCCTGGGATGGGAAAATTGTGGATTCTTCATCAGTGGGATATACCATTTCTTCTCCTCATAATTCTACATCATACCAATGTTTTGGTTCACAGCCTCAAACTCATGAACACCATGAGAGACCCCAGTCTTCGCTCTCCATCTTGTAGTGTCATTCTCTGTCACTACCAACTTTTTCTTCTCCAGGGTTGAGATTGAGAAGTTGAACAGCTTACTTAATAGCATTGAAGCCTGAGGTTGAGTACCTGTCTGTACCACTCTCCTCAACATTGTGACCAAGAAAGATCTTACAGCTTCTATAGGGTTTCCCCTTATGACTGTCTTGAGTTCTCGCCCTTCCTGAAGGGCTATTACTATAAGAGGCGTTGCTGTTGCTGCTGATATCACTATGTAGAGGAACCCTACTATTATCCTTGCTGCCACAGATACTCCCTTCCCAAGTGTGCACTGACATTCTCCATTTGTTTCACCCTCTGGATCTCCTCCTTGAAAAAGGCGACAGGTTGACTTGGAAGCTTATCTGCCTGTGACCAAGTCTGTACCCCTAGCATCAACACAGTCAGTGCTGGAGCAGCCTCAGGACGATAGACCTGCTTCCTTGGTCATGCACTCATACTGATGGTCTCTGACACCTTCCATTTCATTGACTTCTTCGCCTGCCCCCCCCCCCCGATCTGAATGAAAGATCTCTGTGAAATTGGGTTGCAGATTGCAATCAAATATCCCAAATGGACGATGTTTAGGCATTTGCTGGACAGATGCTCCACATTGCTCCACATGGTAAAATTCTGCAGCAGTCTCATCCAGAGCTTGGCAAAAGGAGCGACTGCCACAGTCGATGCCATGAGACCAAGAAGAATTTGCACCAATCTCACTCTGGTGCGCCTGACTCAGGAGAATTGGGAACCGTTCTGAACAGGGCCAGCCACATGTTGCATAGGAGGAAGTCTTGCTCTGCCTGAGAGTCTAGCATTTGCTTTCCTGTGCTGAAGTTTCACTTCTATTGTCTAATATAATTGATGGGGATTTTATAATTTCAGTATTTGTTGCTTTTCTGTATCGTTTTGATTAAAAATCTTGCTTGTTTGTTTTTAATGTAAATAGATGCTATGCTCATTGTCCTGTTTGCAAGAACCTGATTGGCTCCTGCATAATGCATTTCACTTCACTTAGGTAAGGTATACTTAATTAGCTACTGCAGAATACTGCCCAATAAGTCTTATGCAGAGGTTTCCTGAGACCTGAAAATTATTTCAAGGGTTCCTCCAGGTGAAAACATTGAGTAAGGCTGTCTACTTCCATATAGCAATTTGACAAATTTATCATGGGCTCCTTTACTTCAACCCTGAAACTTGATAGTACCAGTTCTGAGTACATTTCAGTCGGTCTGCTGCACCAGGGGTCTTTACCAAATACATAGCTATGGTGGCAGCCTGACTTCACACCAGTAGTTGATAATTTTTTTCCTGTGTGTGTGTGTGTGCGTGTGTGTGCGTGTGTTGGTGGTGATGAAAATTCTTTTAAGAACTTTACAAAGATATCCATACTGTGATCTATTTATTGATAGAGCTTCGGCCTTAAATCCGTTTCTCAGAAATCAAAACATACTTCATTGATTTCATTCATAGGGGCAATCCTGAACTCGGTCACAAGCAAGGCCTTATTTTCCTTGGACACATTAGCAAACCTCTTTCAAAGGGCCTCAAAGAAAAAAATAAGGGTATGAACCTGCGAGGTACAAATTGTCTTGAGTCTTATAGCACCAACAATGTTCCTTGTACTATTTATGTACCTCAGGATAAGAACACTGCAGAACTGCTTGTGGTGTTTGAAGAACCTCACACTCTACTCAGCTGTGGCCAGATCTCTGATGTGATGGCTAAAAGAGTTTAATTGCAAGGAGGGAATGTCTTTCAGGTTTCTCAAGCCATTAACATTTTAGAATTCAAGGCATTTCAAGCTGTTTTGCCACAGTGAACAGCCCAGGTAGTGTCCAACAACACCATTGCTATGTTTTACAAGGGGGCACAAGATCAGAACTGTTGGTGGATCTCACTTTCAAATTCTGGGAATGGTGCATCTGAGAACACGTCACACCAGTAGCAGTGCATCTACTGGGCACAATGTTTAGGTAGATGTTCCCAGCAGGGACAAATCCCAGTCCCATAAATGGAGGCACAACCCAGTTGTTCTTCACTCACTCTTCCACAAATGGAGTCCCCCTTGAGTGGTCCTCTTTGCAACCTTTGCATCTAATGCCTTACCTAGCTACTTACCTTTGTGTCTGAACTGGGGGAAACAGGACAAGTGGCTTCCTCTCTAAAAATATACGTAGCAGCTATCTCTTCATACATCCAAGCTAGGACTTATCCTTCTTGGTTTACACTTAAATAATTAGGTGTCTGAAAGATTTTAGGAATCTTCATCCAACTGGTTGTTGCGGGTTTTCTGGGCTTTGAGGCTGTGTTCTCTTACTATTTTCTCTTGACGTTTCGCCTGCCCACATGACAGTTGGATCCTCTGAAGAGGCCAGCCACAGATGCAGGTGAAACATCAGGAGAAAATACTAATAGAACACGGCCTCAAAGCCCAGAAAACCCACAACAACCTATGGATTCAGGCTGTGAAAGCCTGCGACTTTACATCTTCACCCAACTGTTTCTCTTTTAGTATCAACATGGAAATGGTCATTTAACAATTTAACACTGTGCTAACTGTTCTTTGAAAGGGGTAGTGTTGGACTTTGACCCTGGAGACCAGGGTTCAATTCCCTGCATGGTCATGGAAACCCACTGGGTGATCTTGGGTGTGTCACACACACACAGCCCCAGAAACAGGTTTGCCTTAGGGTTGCCTTAAGTTGGAAATGACTTCAAGGCATACAACAACAACAACAACAAATGAATGATGCCAAGTAGAAAAGCAGAGCCCACAGTAGTAATGAAAGAGGTAACAAAACAACTGAAGCCACCAACAGATGGCTTCAGACTGGTTTGCATTCAGGAAGTTGCTAGTGGCATAGAGACTTTGACCGCTGCCTCTGTTTTCGCCCATGTAAGCTTGACTGTGTCCTTCTCTTCCACCTTTGTAGTTTTTCTGGGGAGACCAGAAGTGCCAACAGATGATGGCTGAAGCCCTCAGGATTTGGCAGAAGGCACTACCAATCAGTACGTCAGACATGCAAAAATAAGAGAGGAATACCCACTAAATGTATGTGACATAGCTCACAACTTCAGAAACGCACTAATGCAAAATGTTAGTGTCATGACAATGTTTCTAAATTCCTTGAACTGTCTTGGAAAGAAACAGATGCTGAATATTATGGGAACAAGGATGGAATTAGAAACATACAAAGTGTGAATGTGAATCAAGCAAGAGCAAAGACCCAATTGCGGACCACCTTTGGAGGGAAAAACAGTTACAGAGGGTGAATTACTCTACTTACTGAAGGCATTATGCAAGTAGTAGTAAATGAACTCAGGAAGAAAAACAGCATTCTGTTGGGGTTGAACCTATACCCAGCTGAAGGTAGTTTGCACCCCACACAGGGATTCATCACCATCATGTGGCCAGGGGATCAAAGTGGGGCATGCCATGAGTGGGCACACAGACAAGCTTTCTAGTGTTACTTTGGGTTTTTCTGTGGAGTCAAACTTATACTTCTCATTGCTTTTCCATTCAAATATGTATTTTTACAGTCTGTCCTAACAGATAAACTTTTGTTTGGAGAAGCCTGGAATTATTGTAGTAGGCCCCTGTTGCAACAAGTCAATTTCTGACTTACTTCCTCTTTCAGAAAATACTTTCTCTCACCCCAAAATCAGCAAGGACTCCCCCCAAAACTTTCAAAATTGCCCCTCCTGTATTTTTACTGGGAAAAAAATCCCTTAAAGTTTAGAAAAATCAGAGTGTGGTGAGGGAACCTCAAGACGCCACAAGGAGTGAGTGCAGTTCCAGCCCTGCACGGGGGCATAACACTCCCTTGCAGAAGGATTCCATCTCCAATACCCACACAGAGAAGTACTAGCCTTCAACTGGGGCATGTGGAGTGGATGATCCGTCTCACATTCACACTGTCCTGGTGCTGTGTTTCACAGATACTATCAAATGACAAAACAGAGCCACCATCATATCAGGTTGGGCTAAATTTATTAAATCATTTACATAAAAGAACATGCTTTCAAGTCAGTATTTTTATTTGTTAATTGTCAAATAATAATCCACTGCAATGAGGAAAACAAAACAGAAGAATAAGTTCTGGTTTTCAAGTGTGTGAGCACGAACACAAATGTGTATTAACTAAAAAGTCCGTGTGGATGGTTACATACTGCCAATACTGTTGAAGCCTTTTTCTGCTGAGTAGCTTACTTTAGAACAGTCCAATCCTATAATTGTAATGCCAGGCCTAAATTCAATTAACACTGCTGCAGGTAATAAGAGTGCAAATCAAAAGCATTTTCAAAAGCCCATAAAAACACACTAGGATGTCACTCAAAGGGATTCCCTTCCATGCCTCATCCACAAGAACTGTAGGGAGCTATAAATATTTTCAGTGATGTTTAAGCATTAACCATCCTTGATTATGAAAATGTTATTAATTTTCCACCATGGTGAAAACAGCATTCTTTAGTTTAGTTTTCATTTATTTATGTTTTGCTAAGCTTTGTTAATTAAAGTGACTGTAAACTGAATAATTATTTGATATAAATAAAAATGGGAAAGTCCTTCTTTCTGCCCTTAAAAAAAGCTTTCAATCATTCTTTTAATATAAGATTTTTAGGTCTATACAAAGGCAAATGTACATATTTACATTCATAATATTAAAGCACTTCAGTTTTATTTATTTTTTTTGGCTGCTCTGGGATGGGGAGGGGAGAATCAGCAAAAGAGAAATCTTGCTATTTTGGAACATGGCTAATAAATACATCAAAAGGAATTGCAGTAATGCAGACAGTGGATTAGTTGCCATCACTGTCAATTAAAATTTATAAAAACATCAGCAGAAAAAAAAGGCATTTTATATTTAAATCCTTATTGTGGAGTCTCTTTTCTTTTTAAACCATGCAATTATGAAGAAAGAGCAATTTATTTCACAATAAATTCCAATTTGGGAAAGTGACATTGAGCACTATGTTGTTGGTTCCAGTAACTGTGTACAGGGGATGTGCGCATATTAATTTACAAAGGTCAAAATGCAAGTAGCTTTGGACATCAAAATACATAGGTTGTTGTTTTTGGTTTGTTTTGAAGAAACAGCCAACAATTCCATTTGCAACCAATTCTTTGAAAAGGCATGTTTAGAAACACTTTGTCAGCATTTACCCCAGAGTGAGACAGTTGCTATGATAGACTGGTGCCTGCTATGCGGGGCTGTATGATGTGATGCTTAACCAAAAAGTGTGAGAAGAACTCTAGAACAGGAAAGGGAACAGCAACACGGAGGGTTTTTTGGGGGCGGGGGAAGCTACATGCTTCCTTAATACAGGCAGTGGTCCTATTTTGCTTACCCTGCTCTTCTATTTAGACAAGTGAGAGTCAGATTAGGAAATCATCTTGTGCAAGGCATTAATGTGGCCAACTTTCCCCCGCCTCAAAAAAGAGACAAAAACCCTGCAGTCAGCTCAGAGGATAAGGGGGGAAAAACATGGCAGCAATTATGCTTTAATTTTTTTCTATCCAGGGCTCACTCTAAGCCAACACAGAGGAATAAAGTAGATTTTCATAATAGTACAAAAGTATCACTGAGAATGATTCTTGGACAAGTTGTAAGCCATTTTCTTTGGGGAACTTGCACAGGTGTCATTCTGACTGGATCTGGCCCCAAACATGAAATAACGAGCTTCTAGACTTCCCACAGGTAAGTTGATGAATAATTTTGTTGGCTGGTAACTCCAAATTAAAACTTTAGGATCGTTTCTTTTCATTCAGTTCCCCTCTAAAGAGGCCTGTCTTATTTTCTGAGTCTGATTATCACTGTTTTTACACAGTATTATTAAAATATCACTGGTTTTAGCATGTTTTAGTCAAAGCAAGGTTATAGCCTATTAATGAGAGGCTGATCCGACTGACAGTTGTATGGTTGATAAAATGTTTAATTCCCCCCAAACTCCAACAGGAATTTTTGAAAAAGGCGCGTGTTGGTAATATACCTGATTTGCATATTTTGTTTTAGGTAAGAGTGGAGAGCTAGACTTAACAATTTCCATCGTCCTTGCTAACTGGGCATACAGGCTGGGGCACCCCCTGTATGTTTTCTACCCTTGACCTATAATGAAGAGAAGTAAAGTTAAAGACAAAGGGATGGACTCTGGAGAAAAGAGAACTGTAATGTGAGATGGAGAAGTTGCTGAAAAATGGAAGATTTACATCTGGAAGCTTGCTCAAGTGCTTCAAAAATCCCATTAAGCCTGTACACATTTTTCATAAGGGCTGGAAATCTTCTGGGGCAGGAAAGAAGAGTAGTTCCTTGGGTGGGAGACTCTGAAATACCTAGTTCTGTACATCTAGGGTAATATGGGGAACCAGCTTATATGCAGTGACAAGGATTAGCATCAAGCCTGAGAATGTGCTCTTCCATTCATAACAGGTTTCCAGAAAACTGCCTTCTCTTTTAAGGAACAGATTCCAAAGGAAGAGAACAAGATTTCCCTGAAATTTCAGTAGGATAAAATCCTAGTTTTGACCTCTGCCAGCCCAAATGCAGTCAAAAAGTTTGTACATAACTAATAAAATAAAATAAATCATTAGCTGTTCTCATGGTTTCCTGCCCACAACCACAAATATTGTTTCACTCCATCCTGTTGCTTTTGTTCTGTTACTGTGAAGAGTAATACACAAGTACTGATTGAAAGAAAGTCTCATCACATTATCCACTGGAAAATAAAAACAGATACACACACAGCACTGGAGAAGGACTGATTTTTGAGTCTCCTTTGCCCCTGTAAATCTCCAAAAGAGAAGGGAGCTTTGTGTCAGCCCAACACCTTACCACATCCCACATCCACTTCTCTCTCCTGCTACATTCACGAAATTCTCTTTTTCTGAAAGTTTTTAAAAATTCAAATCCACTTCTGTGTCCCTCTTTTTCACATTAGTCTCCATCCCTTTCTCTCACACAGTCTTTCTCTCTCTCTCAGTAAAAGCAAGAGACAAGGAATGGCTTTTAAAGGGATACAAGTTTCACATAGTTGCCTGGAAACGTACCAAACTGTTGCGTTCTCCTGGATGTGCCTATTGAGAAATAAACAAGAACAAGCATATATGAAAGATGGATCATAGTTAGAAGAGTCCTTCAAGAAGTTTACCTTTATCCACCTATGTCCTAACTGGTGATGCCTGTTCTTTGTTTGCAAACACCTTGGACTATATGTTAAAAATGACTCCTGCCCAAAATGATTGAGTGTAGACCGCAGTTGGGCAAGTACCTTCTGTTAATGGGTACTCTGCCCCTCGGCCAGCTACCCCCATATTGCTACTACTGCTGCCAGTGCCACATGAGGGACTTGAGAGTCACCCCAGCAAGCCTCATTTACCAGCACAACTGGGCTTCCAGCAATTGGACAGGAGTCAAAATAGCAGTCAGGGGGGTTGGCAGTGGCCTACTTCTGAGAAATGGAGAATGTGGGGATGACTCTCCTTACACTCTGGTTCCCAAGAGAACAAAGAGTGCTGGAAATGGAATATGTGAAGATTTATACCCAGAGGAGATGCATGTTGTCTTTCCCCTTACTGGGAGGAGGGTGAAGTTAAGCCTGTTTCCTCTCCTAGAGAGTACTGGGGCATGGGGAAAGGCTTGAACTTCACATCCATCCCAGTAATCCTATGCAGCATCTACAGCCGTTAAAGGCCTTTGGGGTGGACTACTGGAATGCTAGGGAGGCTTTAACTGTGGCCATTTCCACATGGGGGTAAATCCCCGCGCTGGGACGACTGGACACTGAGGTTGTCTACACCGCGGGGCGCGCTAGGGCGGTGAAAAAAGGGGAGGTTCTAGACCTCAAACTGCCCTCACACGGCCACGGGGGTGGCGCTCCGTGTTTTATAAAGCCGCCGGCTGCCATTTTGGGTGTTGCCGGACGCCGCAGAGCGCCGCCGTTTAGAGCGGCAAACGCGCGCTGCTCCCTGCGGGGACGGAGCCTCCCACTGCAAGGTAAGCTCCGTCCCCGCATGCGCCGCCCCGTTTCCCCCCATTTCCCCACCCCCGTGTGGAAAGGGCCTGTGTCTCCTTCTTAGCAAACTGCATTTCACCCTCCCAACAATTTAGATTGTAAGCAGTGAAGCTAAAGCGTCTCCCTCTTCCTAGTGACTGAGACTGCAATGTGTGTGCATGTACATATTTACATGTTTGTGTATTTGTGCCCCCATTTTCCCAATTAAAACCACATGTGGCTCTCAGGGCTATGAGGTTTGCCTACTTTTGATGCAAACTGGGATGGTCAATTCACACTCTAGTGGCAAGAGGCCAGTGCTAATGGAAGTTGCATACCAAACTCACACCTAACACAGGCTTTGACCACACCTTTTATTGGTTAAGCTACACAGATTGGCCTGGCATGAGGCACAGATCCACTGTCCAATAACCAAATGATCCAAAACATTTGCTACTTACTGGACTCTTGATTTAGAGCAGGAATCAACAAGGAGAAGGCAACTGACAAGCCACTTGGGCAAACAGAGAGTAAGTGATTTTCTGTCATCTGAGGGTGAGGCAGGTCCAGTCTGAGGTGTAAATCTCTGATCTCCCCATAGTCCCAAAACGGGACTTCGTGAATTGATGGATGATGAGCCCAATTTCCATAGCACTTGAATCTTGCCACAGTTCACACACACATTCAAGTTGTCACAGAGGACTAATTAATTACAACCTCTGCAGAAGCATTAATAAAGAGGAAAATGACCACATGTGACAGCCCTGGCAAAGTCAGCTATGTAGGGATGGCAGGTGGGAAAGGCAATGAAAATTGAAGCAGTGCATGACAGTGCAGACTGCTCCTGCCTAAATACTCCCCAGGAGGACCTGAGGGAAAACTGTGCTCCTCAGGTTGGGTGCCCAGGAAGCACCTCCCTTCCCCTGCATGCTGACTGGCCTCCTCTTCCTGGGTGCATGAATGGAACAAAGGAGTACAGGAAAAGGAAGGCATGCGGCATGGAGGAATGGTACTTTCCAAACACTCCCATTGCTGCGACTGCCCCATATGTAAGTCTGAGGTGCCCCTCCTTTTCCAGGTCTCACGCAGTCTCCCCAACAGCATACCTGGGAGTGCTATACCTTCTTTCACCCAACGTTTTTCAAAATTATTTTTTCCTGCAAAAAATACCCCCATGCCCACTAAACCCATTTTCTTTAAAAAAATGATTTTTTTAAAAAAAATCTTTTTAAAAAAACTGAGAAAGTCCCCACTGGGAAGGAGACCAGTCTGGTTTGATCCAGGACAGACATTTTTCCCTAAAAGGAAGTACCAGAAGTCACTTCCAGTTTTAGAAAAAGGCACATCTTGGCCTAAAGCAAGCAGGTTCCTTCCCCAACAAGTGCCAAAATGTCCCCCTCACAGCTCTTACAGGGTGCAGAGGACTTTCAGGGGAAAAGAATTACAAATGGGAGCCAGAATCTTGTAGGGCATAACCAAGAGAGAGGCATTCATGGTGTAGCGGTCTGAGTGTTGGGCTGACTCTGGAGATCAGAGTTTGAATCACCATGGAAACCCATGGAGTGACCTTGGGCAAGTCACACTCTCTCAGCCTCCAAGGAAGGCAAAGGCAGCCCCTCTCTGTACAAATCTTGTCAAGAAAACCCATGAGATAGATTTGACTTAAATTCACTGTGAGTCGTAAATGACTTGAAGGAACACAACAATAACAATAGTTCATGATTCTATATTGTATTCCGGTATGGCAGGAGGTTGAAATAGATGGCCAGAAAACTCTATGATTCTGCTCATTGTGCTGTAACATAAGATGTGTAAGTTTAGTTAGAAGTTTGTACGACAACAGAGTGAGATGTTCAGAATGTTGGATGTTGTAAATTTCCATTTGGCTTGTGACTGGATGAGAGACTGAGAATGGCAGGTGCTACTAAGACTGCCAGAACTGTACCGTATTTGCCAGCTTATAAGATGCCCCGTGTATAAGACGCACCTATTTTCAAACATTATTTTTCAGGAAAAAAGGTGAGTCTTATATGCCAGCAAATATAGTAATTAAAGATAAAAGAAGTGCAGGTATGCTGTACTGGTCAGTAATGAATGGAATAATATCCATGTAAGTTAGGTAGCAGAGTCAGTGTGGTGTAATGATTTGAGTGTTTGACAAGGACCCTGGGAAACCAGGGTTCAAATCCCCACTCAGTCATGGAAACCCACTGTGTGAGCATGTCCACATTACACTCTCACAGCCTCAGAGGAAGGCAAGGAAAACCTTCCTCTGAACAAATCTTGCCCAAGACAGTTCCTGGTGGTTGAATTGTTCTGTGCCTTCAAATTGTTTTCTAACTTTCTCAGGCTGAGAGTGTGCGACACACACAATGTCACCCAGTGGGTTTCCATGGCTGAACGCAGAATCAAACTCTTGTTGCCAGGGTTGTAGTCCAATGTTCATGATGCCACTCTTGCTCTCTCATAATTGAATGGCAGCCATTCAAATGTTTTCTTCTTTGGTTACCATGAAACCTGATTTATTTTTCCTAGGAGAAATCTTGTCTCTTGCACTAAACAGCATCCTTAAAATGCAGTGTTCTGTTGTGCAAACCAGAAATGTACCATATTGCAAACACTAGTGACAGACCGAAAATAGAGGTGGCTAGTTCATGCACATAAGCACACCTTTTTGTTTCTTCTTACGAACAACAGTTTGTTTCTCCAGTCTTTTGAAACAGGATAGCTGCAAGACATGCTTTATCTAAAGCTTTTTCACATACATATCTAATACAATGAGACGGAGTCATGTGGGAACCAATAATGGTGGGGAGAGGGCTGGTGTGGGATGTATAATAAGGGCAATTCTATGCCATATAGATGCCTGGTCAGATCCTATGATGTTTTGATTTCTCTTCAAAATGATCAGGTTGGGAATAGGGAAGTGATGGTGGAGGCAGGCTCAACATGAGCAGTAAACAGTGAATGGAAGGAGTTCAAAGACATGCTGCACTGTCAACTCGTGTTGTAGTACTATCATGGTGGAAGTCTGATTAATCATTTGGCCAACCCCTTCTAACACACTCTCTCCTAACCCTGGTCTTATATCAGAGAGCTCAGATTTGCTGTACAGCTTGAGCTGTACAGCAAAGGAATGGGTTTACACCTCTCATCACCACGCTGCCTTGGGGAGTTCCTTTTTTTTTCTTGTTGAGCCTGTTGGAGTGGAGTCCTATATGAACCATGACGCCCATTTTGCTGAGAGAATCTACAAAGCCTCTATGGAGTCCGAAGGAGGAGGATATGGACGGGGTGAGGAAAGAGCCAGTTAGAGTAGTATGTCCAGAACTCCTTAGGCTTGGTTCACAGAGTTTTCTGTTCTAACTGTTCCTCCCTTTCATAATCAAAACTAGTATATGTAGGGCAGTAGTAATTCCCATGGACTGGACTAGGTGCAACCAATACATACTGGGATGGTATCTAAAGCATGATGTGTGCCAGGTTTAATTTACTTAAGAATTCAGGTATGTTGTCTCCCAGGGGCAAAGATCCATGATGTAACACAGTAGCTGACAAAACAAGTCAAACCCATTGACCTTTTCCTTTGGTCCATGTGGAAACCAATGAGATCATATAGGATTATGAGGCTCATGAGGGATTACGAGGGATCAAGATATCATACAGGATTATGAGGCTCTGGGTAAAAAGCTGAAGGATCTTGATGCACAGGTTGTCATTTTATCTCTCCTCCTAGTTGAAGGACATGGCCCAGGAAGGGAGAGAACAATAGTGGAGATGAACAATTGGCTCCACAGATGGTGCCGCTGGGGATGGTTTGGCTTCTTGGACGGTGGTCTGCTGTTTCACGAAGATGGACTTTGGCAAGTGAAGGTTGCACCTCAGAGCAGTTGGCATGAATGTTTTTGCTTAGAGTCTCACAAACATGATCAGGAGGGCTTTAAACTAAGTTAATGGAGGGAGGAGGAGACAGTATTCTTGAGAGCAGAAATGCGTCAAGTATTGGAGTTTATAGCCCGAATGTTATGGGGAGAACTGGGCAGAGGGAACAAGAACCAAAAATGTGAGGGGGAAAAAAAATAAAAAAAGCAGCTGGGGGAATGACTCTCGGTCTTTGATATCTCTACAGTAATTGAACATAGCATGGGAAATAAACAGGATGCATGGCACAGCAAAGTAAATATGATATAATAGGCATCACTGAAACTCGGTGGGATGAATCTCATGATTGGGATGTAAAAATAGAAAGGTATAACCTATTTCAGAGAAATAGACCAAACAGGAAAGGAAGAGGAGTATCCCTGTGATCCATGACTTGAATCCTGGAGGCCAGGTTGAGAGCTTCGGTATGGAAAATGACCAGAAGATCTTTGTAATTTAAAGAAGGTGTAAGGTATGACCTGTCCTTAGTTTGTTCCTCCATATTGCTGCTAAAGAAAGTCTGGTTTGTTAAGCACACTGTATGTTACTTTGATTCCTGTTTTGATGTATTCTTATATGTTTTTTAGCTTAAAATACATACAAGATATTTATACAAGATAAGATTGCAGATGATTCCAGCTAATAACCACCTGCCTTTGGCTTGGGATACTAATTGGTACTACCTAACAGGTGCTCGGAGGAACCTAGAGATAACCACTTAATTAATGTCCTTGACAGCTGAAAGGAATTTAGCTCCCTTCAGGTGTGTAAACAGTCACGAAGTTTCTGTGAAAGTTGGCCAGGTCCTCCCAGAGCAAAGGGTATAAGAACCCCCTGAAATGTGCCCACCAGTGGGAAATTAAGCATGGGTTTACAGCTGGAGTGCCATGCTACTGGCCATACAGAGGGGTCTCCTTTGCCGCTCCATCCCAAACTTCTGGGCAGCTGATTTGAAGGAGGCTTGCTTGGTGAGAAATCTATTCTTAAGTTATTAGGCATCATAGACTTAAGTGGGTTTCATCCATATGCTAGTACTTCTTGTATGCTGATGATGTTTACATTGCTTGCAGTTTAATAAATGTTTAAGACTTCTTCCATTACAACTGATGTCTGTTGCTGCCTCTGGATCCTATAGAACAAACTCCTCACCTTTGGCAAATAGGTGACCTGCCTTTGGTGGGACAACATCTGGGTAAAAATTAAGGGGTAGTGAAACAACTGCAATGTCATTGTGGTAGTTTACTACAGAATCCCAAGCCACACTGAGTACTTGGATGATACCTTCCTGGAACAGATGAGGAAACATTCACAGAAGAAAGATGTAGTAGTAATGGCAGATTTCAACTATCCTGACATTTGCTGGAAGTCAAACTCTGCCAAGAGTATCAGGTTTGAGAGCATCAGGTCCAACTAATTCCTCACTTGCCTTGAAGACAATTTCATTGTCCAGTAGGTGGAAGAGGCAACAAGGTGATTGGCTATTTTAGATCTGATTCTAATCAACAATGATGATCTGGTTAATGGGGTGGTAATAGCAGAATCCTTAGGTGGAAGTGACCATGTTCTCCTGGAGCTTATTATACAGTGGAAATGAGAAGCCAAGCATAGTAAGATACGCATTCTTAGACTTTAAGAAAGCTGATTTCAACCTAGGGAAATACTGAGTGTGGTTCCACGGTCTGCAATATAAAAAGAGAAGGGTGTCCACGACGGAAGAGTGTTTCTTAAAAGTGAGAGACGAAGGCACAATTTCAGACAATCCTAATTAGGAGAAAAAAAATGGGAGGTGTCTAATGAATCTGGGATGGATATCTAAAGAACTTTCAACTGAGCTAAGACCGAAAAGGGACATATGTACATCATGAGGACACAGATGCCTTCTGGTCTCCTCCTCCTTGACTGCAGTTAAAATATAAACTACAGCAACTCTCCCTGTAATTTAACTGAACTTTGAATAAGTCAAAAGGAAAGGGAACATTCCAATTCTGAGGACTGTAAAAGAGAACATCAAAGGAGAATGGAAACTCCTTCGCAGCCTGGCAGCTGAAGATCAACTGTAATCAGATCAGAGAAAATGGCAAGGGCCAGAAGGGGTTAGTTCTCCAACAAAAGTCATGGTGTATGGACTAGAGAACAAAATGGATAACAGAGAGAATAAAATGGACAAATTGCTGAAGGTTTTCCAAAGCGTGCATTTAGCTATTTAGGACCTTAGTAAAGAATTAAAAGATACGACTAGTGACACATGAGACAGAGAGAAGCAGAATGAAAAAGAGATATATAAACTTAAATAAAAGTTATTTCTGAATTGAAATTAGGGATAAAAAAGATACGGTATTTAGAAGTAAATATAATGAAAAATATAAATAATATTATACTAAGGAATTGCAATTGGTTATGGAAGAAGATAAATATTAAGTGCAAACTAGAATATGGTCACAAAAATAAGAATGTTTAAAGTGATGAGGTTATCCAAATGTTCATATTTATTCCAAACAATCCTGTAAGGATCCCCATTAAAATAATAAGAGTCTGCAATAAAATGACTAAAAAAATGGATTTCGGACTTCCGGCCAAGATGTCAGCGCAGCTGGTAGCCTGAACCGCTGGCTCAGGACTATGTGCTGAGAATCCAAAGGGAAAACATCTCCTGGGGACTTTTTGGGTCCCCCCAAAACTCCCCTTGGCAGGTAGGGGAAGCAGAGCAGCTCACGAGTCTGAAACTGCCCCGGTGCTGGCAGAGAAGGAGTGGAGGCACCAGCGTGAATGGGAAGGAGGACGGAGCTGATGTCACGGATTCGCAGCCAGATTATCTGACAAGTACCAGCGAGAACCTTTTTTAAAACGAAGAAGGATCAAAGAATTATCCAGTTAGAGTCAATGAACTGAAGAGAAGAAAGATCTTAGTTAATGAATCCAAGACTGACGCGGTATTTGTTGTAAAGGCTGATCGGTGGCAGAGCACGGAGCATGGAGGAGCGGCAGCGCTGAAAGCAGACTTAGGGCAATGTGACGCAGCTTGACTCTGGTGAGCAAAGGAGTGATTTCCCCCCTTCCCCCAGTGCCTGGTGATCGAGCTTCCCCTTCTTCTGAGTGAGCACCTACTTTATTGTTAAAGTTTTGATGGGACAGTTTTATGTTTGGTTGAATCTGATTTTGGAGAGCTTATATTTTGGGCACTTGGCTTTAACTTTTTTGGACGATTGCAGGAAAGGGGGAAGCGGGAGATAGATGACACACGGCAGATTGAGCTGAATGAAGTGGAGAAGAGACAGAGAATTTGAGACTGAAAATGGTGACAACTGTGTTCTCTTTGGAGGACACGAAGATGCCGCTTTGTTTTTGCCCATGAGGAGTATTGTTTGATGAGCAATTTTTTTTTTTAGTAATATCTTATGGGAATGTTGTGGATTAGCCTCGAGAAGAGAGGTGAAGAGTCAAAGAGATTGGGAATAAACTTTAAGAAAAGATCAGAAACAGAAGTTTAAGAATAATGAACTGTAAGTAGTATTATGTGGTTAAGCGCTTGAATATATATGACTGAGTTTTTTCTTCTTTATTTTATGAATGAACTTTAGACAGAACTACAAATATATAAATAATAAGGACAAAAACAATTGTTTAGAGAAACTTGTAAACTGAAGGGACTACAGCCTTGGAATATTGACTAGACTGATTAACTGACTGACTGGTTCTTGATATTTAAGCTCGATTAGCCTCAGGAAGAGAGGTGAAGATAATAAGAGGGAAGTTATTGACTTTGATGGAAGTTGGTTCGAGATAGAATATAGAAAATAGAAACAAGAAGTGTAAACAACTGACATTAACTGTTATTATTAATTCTCTACTGTTAATAATGAAATAATCTTTCTGTATTTCTTGTTTCTTAAACAAGTTGAAATGGAAAAGAATATGAACTGAAATTATATGAATTGATTGATACAAGTTAAAAATTGTGGAATAGCAAATTTATTTTTGAATCCCTTTTTTTAACAAGTGATAAATGAAATAGATTTGATAGAAATTTAAGATTTTAATATTGTAGTTAAGAGTTTTTAAAATAAGCATTGGTATATAAAAACTATAACAATTAGTATAATAATTAGTATATTTTTAATGAATAAGTTGATTGAATGTTAATTTGATTCAGAGATTGGATTTTTAGTAGAAGGGAGTAGTGAGCCAAGGTATGGCTACAGGTCAAAAGAAGACAACACAGACACAAATCCAACCACAAGTTCTGGAAAGAAGAGGATCTATAGGCTCTAAAACAATGGAGGTAAATAGGTTCCTGGAAGAATTTCAAAAAATGAGAACCGATATGATGGAAGAATTAAAAGCAACAAGGACAGAGAAAAGAACAAGAACAGAAATAAAACAAGACTTGAAAAAGGAAGTAGAAAACTTGAACCAGAGCTTACAGAAACTTACTACAGATCTAAGAACAACAGATCAAAAAGTGGAAGATATTCGGGGAAAAACTCAAAAATTGGAAGACCAGGTGGAGCAGATTAAGAAAGAACAACAAAAAGATAAAGAAACCAGAATGAGATTGGAAAGTCAACGAAGCAGATGTCTGAAATTAAGAGGTCTCCCAGAACAAAAAGAGGAAAATTTACACCAAAGAGTTACAAATATTTTGGCACCATATATAGGTCAAAGAAGAGCAAGATTTGAACAAGAAATAGATAAGGTTTTTAGAATTGAATCAGCAGTGGCAAAGCAAAGAGACTTACCTTGACACATTGTCATCTACTTCACCAGGGAAAAGATTTGGGATTTAATCATGGAGCAAAATTACAAAGAAAAATTAATAGTGATGAGAATGAAATCAAAATTTTTAAGGATGTACTGCCAAGTGTGATGAGGAGCAGAAGAGAATACGCATTCTTGATAAGGATTCTGCAATCTCTGGAAATAAGATATAGATGGGAGATACCAGAATGTCTTTCCTTTTTCTTTGAAGGTAGAAGAATAAAGATAAGTTCTGTTCAGCAAGCAATAGAATTTCAAGAGAAACATCAGAAAACTGGTTCAAAAACACTAAGGACCGAAGATAAAAAAAACAGAAAAAGCAGTGGAATCTACACAGATGGGAGTGGCAGCGGCAGATGAATCCAGTCCAATGTCTGCAGAAGAGTCAGAATTGGTAGAATCAGAAGAGAAAAAGGAAAAAGGGAAGTAAAGACAGCAAAATAGCAAATATGAAGATAATTTCATGGAATGTACGAGGAATAAACTCACAAAGAGAAGACAGATTTTTCATCATTTAGAAAGACTGAGATCTCAAATCACAGTCTTATTAGAGACCCATATAAAGAAAAACCAAGAAAAGCATTTATATAACTCTAAATCAGGTCAATGTTTTGCTTCTTCATATGTAAAGAAGAAAAGAAATGTTGCAATTTACATAAATAAAGATATTCAAGCAAAAGATATTTTTCAAGATGAAGAAGGAAGAATATTGGGCGTAGAAATTTTGAAAAATGGTAAAGATATTCTACTGGTTGGAGTCTATGCCCCAAATGAAAATAAAGCTCACTTTTACAAGAAACTGCGAGAAAAAAATATTAGTATATGAGTATGAAGACTAGATTCTTGTGGGAGACTGGAATGGAGTTCTGGATACTAAACTGGATAAAATAACCTCTCAGAGTAAAGAAGATCAAGTAAAGAGAGGAAAATTGCCAAAGAATTTTTTCGAGATGTGTGAAGAACTATCTGTTTTGGACGTATGGAGAATTATTCACCCAAATGTTAAAGATTTTGTCTTCTTTTCTGAAATACATCAATCTTGGTCTTGAGTAGATATAATTTTTATTTCTAAACATTTGCTAGCAGAAGTAAGGAAGGCAGAAATATTATCTAAAGTCATTTGGACCATCATCCAGTGATGTTACAAATACAAGAGAAGACTAAACAATTTCAATGGCGACTGAATGATAGTTTACTTAATGATGAAGAGATAGTAAAACAAGCAAAAGAAGTGTTAAAAATCTATTTTAAAGAAAATATAAAAGAAGGTATGAAGATGAAAACAGTCTGGAATGCATCGAAGGCAGTAATGAGAGGTTTCTTTATATAGCAGCAACAAATCCAGAACAAAAAAAGGCGAGAGAAATACCAAGCTTTACTGACCAAACTTCAAGAGAAATAAAAAGAACTTAAGGTAAATCCATTACAAAAACTATTACAACAGGAGATCAAGAAAATACAGAAAGAGATGGTGATAATCACAACTGAAGAAATAGAGAAAAAGATGAAATTGACTCAATTTGAACATGCTAACAAAATTGGGAAATGGTTAGCATATAAACTCAAGAAAAGGAAGGAAAGGAATATAATCATAGAATTAAAGCATGGTAAGAAGCTGATCACTCAACACAAAAAAAACAAACAAAAATTTTAAGAATATTTTGGGAAATTATTTTATAAAACAAAACCTCCTCACCAATATGGGAAAAATCAGTCTGAATTTCTTCAAAAAGTAAAGATCTCTAAAATATCGTTGGAAGCACAGAAACAGTTGAACAAGCCAATAACACTTACTGAAATTGAAGAGGCTATAAAAGATTTGAAAGTGGATAAGGCACCAGGACCGGATGGTTTCACAGCACTATATTATAAGCAATTTATAAAAGAATTGATTCAGCCAATTTATGCAACTTTGAAAGAAACAGAGAAATATGGCAAACCGGAATCCAGGGTAGAATCTAATATTGTATTGATCCCTAACAAAAAAGAAGTTAAAAATTATAGACCAATCTCTTTGTTGAGCATAGACTACAAAATTTTTGTGGCAGTGTGGGCACATATTACAGGATAAGATTCAAGAAGGCCAAACAGGCTTCCTCCCTGGTAGATATATCAGAAGTAATATAAGAACAATTTTAGATGTGATTGAGTATTATGATAAAACAAATGGAAGAAAGCAGCACTTATTTTTTTGGATGCAGAAAAGCCATTTGACAATGTTTCCTGGGCTTTTATACATCGGGTATTGAGAGAATATGACCTGGGAGAAGACTTTTGTAAATGGATTGAGACGATTTATCAAGAACAATCTGCGAGGCTAATAATCAATGGAGATATCTTGACAAGCTTTGTAATAAATAAAGGGGTACAGCAAGGGTGCCTGTTATCACCACTACTATTTATAGCTGTTTTGGAAGTATTGTTGAATATAATAAACGAGGACCCATAAGACGTTTGAAAATAAGAAAAAAAGGACTGCAATTAAAAGCTTTCGCAGATGATGTAATTATATTTTTGGAAGCTCCACCAGAATCAATTCAAGCGCTGATGGAAATCCTGCAAAGGTATGGACAAGTGGCAGGATACAAGATAAATAGGGAAAAGACAATGATAGAAATAGAAATGTAGAGTTGGAAGAGACAACAAGGGCCATCCAGTCCAACCTCCTGCCATGCAGGAAAACCCTCAAAGCACTCCCGACAAGTGGCCATCCAGCCTCCGCTTAAAAACCTCCAAAGAAGGAGACTCCACCACACTCTGTGGCAGCACATTCCACTGCCGGACAGCCCTGACTGTCAGGAAATTCCTCCTGAGGTTCAGGCGGAATCTCCCCTCCTGCAGTTTGCATCCATTGCTCCTTGTCCTGGTCTCAAGAGCAGGAGAAACAAGCCCACTCCCTCCTCGACATGACCCCCCTTCAAATATTTAAACATGGCTATCATGTCCTCTCTCAACCTTCTCTTCTGCAGACTAAACATACCCAGCTCTCTAAGTCTGTCCTCATAGGGCATGGCTTCCAACCCCCTCACCATTTTGGTTGCCCTCCTCTGGACCTGCTCCAGCTTATCCATATCCTTCTTGAATTGGGGTGCCCAGAACTGGACACAGTATTCAAGATGAGGTCTAACCAATGCAGAATAAAGTAGTACCAATACCTCCCTCGAGCTAGACACCATACTCCTATTGATGCAACCAAGAATTGCGTTGGCCTTCTTGGCTGCCGCATCACACTGCTGACTCATGTTCAGCTTGTGGTCTATGAAGACTCCTAAATCCCTTTCACACGTACTGTTAGCCAGCCACGTGTCCCCCATCCTATATTTCTGCATACCATTTTTTCTGCCTAAGTGTAGGACCTTACATTTCTCTCTGTTGAAATTCATTTTGTTAGCCTTGGCCCAGCTCTCCAATCTGTCCAGGTCCTTTTGAATTTTGATCCTGTCATTTGGCGTATTAGCAACCCCTCCCAATTTGGTGTCATCTGCAAATTTGATCAGCGTGCTCTCTATTCCTTCATCCAAGTCATTAATGAAGATATTGAACAGCACCGGGCCCAGGACAGAACCCTGTGGCACCCCGCTAGTCACTTCTCTCCAGGATGAGAATCTGCCATTGGAGACCACCCTTTGGGTACGGTCAGTCAACCAGTTACAAATCCACCTGACAGTAGCCCTGTCCAGTCCACATCTTACTAGCTTCTTTGCAAGAATGTCATGGGGAACTTTGTCAAAGGCCTTACTGAAATCAAGATATACTATGTCCACAGCATTCCCTTCATCTATCAAGCAAGTAACTCGATCATAAAAAGAGATAAGATTAGTCTAGCATGACCTATTTTTGAGAAATCCATGTTGATTTTTCGTAATTACGGCATTGTTTTCTAAGTAATTAGAAACTGACTGTTTGATGATCCGCTCCAGGATCTTTCCAGGTACTGAGGTCAGGCTGACTGGGCGATAATTATTTGGGTCCTCTTTTTTTCCCTTCTTGAAGATGGGGACAACATTTGCCCTCCTCCAGTCTGCCGGAACTTCTCCGGTCCGCCAAGAGTTTTCAAAGATTATAGCAAGAGGTTCCGCAATGACCTCTGCTAGTTCTTTTAAAATCCTAGGATGCAATTCATCTGGCCCTGGGGACTTGAATTCATCCAGTGTGGCCAGGTATTCTTGTACTACCTCTCTATCTATTCTGTGCTGCATTTCCCCCACTTCCTCACCTGCTCCCCAACCGCCAGGTTGCGTGTTTTTATCCTTTTGGGAAAAAACTGAGGCGAAGAAGGTGTTGAGGAGTTCTGCCTTTTTTCTTCCTCCTGTTATTAATTCACCATCTTCCTTGCGCAGTGACCCTATTGTCTCCTTCTTTTTCCTTTTGCTGCGGACGTATTTAAAAAAGCCCTTTTTATTGTTTTTAATGTCTCTGGCCAGCCTAAGTTCGTTCTGTGCTTTAGCCTTTCTGACCTTCTCCCTACATCTCCTGGCTACTTGCTTATAATCGTCTTTGGTGATTTCCCCCTTCTTCCATTTCCTGTACATGTTTTTCTTAATACTTAGCTCAGCCGAGAGCTCTTTAGTCAACCATTCCGGTTTGTTCAGACGCCTTCCATTTTTCCTCCTTAATGGCACAGTTTTAGCCTGTGCCTTCAGTACCTCCCTTTTAAAGAACTCCCATGCATCCTGAACTCCTTTCTCATTGACTATTCTTGACCATGGGATTTCAGCCAGCAGCTCCTTCAGTTTACAGAAGTCTGCTTTTTTAAAATCTAAGACGAATGCCTGGCTACACTTGCCTTCTCTTCCCCACTGAATGCCAAATTCTAATAGGGCATGGTCACTCTCTCCTAAAGATCCAACCAGTTCTACGTCATTAACAAGGTCTTCCCTGTTGGTCAGGATCAGATCCAGAATATTTGATCCCCTTGTCGCCTCTTCCACCTTCTGGACCATGAAATTGTCTGCAAGACCAAGCAAGAAACTTGCTGGACCTTGCCGCCTTTGCAGAGTTTGACTGCCAACATATATCCGGGTAGTTGAAATCTCCCATTATTACTGTATCTCTCCTTTTTGAATATGCAGTCATTTGGTCTATGAAAGCACCATCGAGGTCCTCAGTCTGGCTTGGAGGTCTGTAGTAAACCCCCACTATAATATCCCTATTGTTTCTCGCTCCCTTAATTCTTATCCAGATGCTCTCGACCGGGCTTCCGGTGTTCAAGTCATGGATCTCTTCACAGGTGAAAACATCCTTGACATATAAGGCTACTCCTCCTCCTTTCTTATTTGGTCTATTTCTACAAAATAGGCTATACCCCTCTATTCCTACATTCCAGTCGTGAGACTCATCCCACCAGGTCTCAGTGATGCCTATCAAATCATATTTATTTTGCTGTACTAGGAGTTCAAATTCATCTTGTTTGTTTCCCATACTCAGTGCATTAGTGTAGAGACACTTAAGTCCCCGTGCCCTTCCTGCAAGTCCCATGGCATTGTTTCCACCCCTCCCACGATTGGATGCTATTCCTACTTGGCCAATATCATTTGGGCCTTTTCCCCCTGCACTTGCCGAGTCCTTGTCCTGAATAATCTTGTCTCCCTCCCCAGTTGTACTTAGTTTAAAGCCCTCCTAATCCTCCTTGTGAGACTGTTTGCAAATGATGATGACATTGAACACAACTAAAAAAGAGCAAGCCGATTTGGAGAGTAGATCTGGATGTCAATTACCTAAGAAAACAAAATATCTAGGAATCATTATAACAAAAAAGAACCAAGAACTATTCGACAACAACTATTTGAAGATATGGAAAGAAATTAAAAATGGCATGGAAAAATGGAAAAATCTAAATTTATGTCTCCTGGGAAGAATAAATGCTTTTAAAATGTCTTTATTACCCAAACTCATGTTCCTTTTTCAGAATTTACCAATAATAGGAAGAAAGAAGGTATTCAAAGAATGGGAAAAAGATCTTCAAAAATTTATCTGGCAGGGGAAAAAGCCAAGAATAAGATTCAAAACACTTCAGGATGCAAAAGAGAGAGGTGGACTTGATCTACCATCATTGAAAATGTATTATTATGCATGCTATTTAGATTGGGTTAAAGATTGGATTCAATTAGAGAGAACATCTATGAAAGAATTGGAAGATTGGATTCAATTAGAGAGAATTGGAAGATTGGATTCAATTAGAGAGAACAACTATGAAAGAATTGGAAGAATTGGATGGCACGGATATTAATGCTATGATAGATTAGCGGTGAATAAAGAGTTTAATAATCATTGCATCCGGAAGACATTGTTAAAGGTCTGGCTACAAATAAAGCAAAAATATTATACAAACTTCCAATATGGACTTCACCACAAGAAGCGTATAAAACTGGCCCAACAAAACAAGGAAATTTACTATCAACATATATTGAAATGGGAGAGGGATAAACCAAGGATGCGTACAGCAGGAGAATTAAAGGCTGACGGACAGGACTTAAATTGGTTTCCATGGCGACAATTCAAAGATTTAAAAAGATTTAAAATGGATCAAAAACTGTATGGATTTGAGAGAAAAGAGAATGAATTAGATTCAATGATGAAGGGAAATCAAAAGAAGAGAATTTCTAAATTTTATAAACTACTGCTGAAAAGAGAAATGGAACCAGACGCAGTCAAATATACAATGGTCAGATGGGCCCAGAATGTGGGACATCCAATTGAATTAGAAGCTTGGGAGAGAGTATGGAAAATTGATATAAAGTTTACACCAAACTTAAATTTAAAAGAAAATTTTTATAAAATGCTTCATAGATGGTATATGACCCCAGAAAGACTACAAAAAATAACTAAAAATGGGAATGTGAAGTGCTCGAAGTGTGATGAAAAGATTGGGTCCTTTTTTTACATGTGGTGGACTTGCAGGAGGGCAAGAAAATTCTGGAAGGGGATACATGATGAAATTCAGAGAATTTGTAACGTGAATTTTGAAATGACACCAAAATTTTACTTGTTAAATATGTTAGGGCAACAAAGGGAGATAAGAAGTCACCAGAAGATATTGTTATATTTGATAACAGCTGCAAGACTGATATATGCGCAATATTGGAAAGAAAAGAAAGATACTGACTTAGGAGAGTGGAAATTAAAAGTTCTGGATACGGTAGAGACAGAAAAATTAGCATTCTCTTTGAAAAACAAACCTATCCAGAACTTTGAAAGGGAATGGAAAGGATAATGGATTGGATAAAAACATAAATGTATAAGAAACTAAAGAAAGAAACAAATGTAACTTTTTCTCTTTTGTAAATGGAAATGTAACTGTTCCTATCTTTTGTAAACAGAAACAAAGTAGATTCAACTGGAGAATATAAGCATGGAAGTGGGGGAGGTGTGGGATATATCTGTCAACGGTGTATATCTGTTTCTTATGCAATTAAATCTTTAATAAAATATTTAAAAAAATGGATTATAGGAACAAAAAATCGAGAATAAAAATGCGTTTATTATATGGATATCAAGAGGAAGGGGGCTGGGGTGCCCCTCTTTAGAAACTTATTTTGAAGCAATCCAATGCTTAGAATTTTAGATTTCGACTATAAAAGGAAGGCTAGAAAGAACAGAAAAATAAATTCCATAGTAAAGGAAAGTAAAAAAGAGTTTGATAGGCCTGTTGAGTTTAAGTAGCCAAATATGGGATAAATAGCAAAAGCTAATGAGAACTGAGAACCCTAAATGGTGCCCAATTGACAATTCCCTGTACTACTTTTCTACCTATTCTGTGCTGCATTTCCCACACATTCCCACCTGCTCCCCAACTCCTAGGTTGAGTACTTTTTTCCTTTTGGGAAAAAACTAAAACAAAGAAAGTGTTGAGTAGTTTTTTTTTATCTCTACCTCCTGTTAGTACCTGGTCATGTTCTCCGTGCAGCAACCTTGTCATTTCCTTGTTTTTCCTTTTGCTGTGGACATATGTAAAAAAGCCCTTTTTATTGTTTTTAATCTCTCTGACAAGCCTGAGTTCCTTTTGTGCTTTAGCTTTTCTGACCTCCCCCTTATATCCTGGCTATTTGTTTAAATTCCTTTTTGGTGATTTCCCCATTCTTCAATTTCTTGTACTTTTCCTGTAGCCCAAGACAGCTCATCTTTTTCTCAGTCCTATTCCTCTTCTATAAAGCCTAGTTTAATCTCAGTCTGAACCTCACATGCATATAACACAGGATTTTCTTGGTGAGATTTGTTCAGAGGGAGTTTGCATTACCGTCCTCTGAGGCTGAAAGCACGTGACTTGACCAAGGTCACCTAGTGAGTTTCTATGGCTCAGCGGGAATCTGAATCCTAATCTTCCGAGTCATAGTCCAATGCTCAAACCACTACACTGCACTGACTCTCAACTAAGTAATATTTCTGCCAAAAAAAAACCCTGAAGAAAAATTAATCTAATTTGAATAACAGATTATTTGCTCACCAACAAACCAGCCATCATCACACTTTTCCATGACATCTATGATGTCACCGTCTCTTAATTCCAGCTCATCATCGTTTTGTGGAATATAGCTGTAGATTGCCTGGTAGCTAAGTCTGAAAATGCATAAAATAGGAACAAGATGAGGCAAAGAATTCCAACTATTCAGCTGTCAGTAACAATAATCTCTTTCAATTATTTTTCTTCCAATGCAGAGTCAAAAATCCAAAGTGTCTAAATTGCCTATATTCTTCTTAGGCCTTATCCATCATTATTATTTGTTTGGTTTGCATTCCCCTACTATCACTTGTGCTCTACATCATGACTTACTGAGTAAATGTTGAGACTACAGGACCAGATCAGATGACAAGGAAAGGTTACAGTTATATTTCCATAAAATCTTATCCACTGACTTTGTGTACACGTTGAGGGTATGAGTCTCTACAAGACTCCCTCAAGGAAGTGATGACCTTTCACTAACTTCCAAGCCCTTCAAAGCAGGAATGAGAGACATCAATCAAAAGATATTCCAGAAACATATGCTATGGTTCTGCAAACAAAACCCCTGCATTCTTTGGCCAATATTATCAAAAAATTACAGAAAGGTTTCACAGGATCAATAGGATTTCCTACTATTTATTCTTATCTCCTATTTCAAACCATTTCCTTTACTGATTTTGATCAAGGTCATAAATACACTACGTCCAGAGCTGAAAGATGTCAAGCCCTTTTTGACATAAGAAAATTAAACCAGAACCTAAAATTCATACGATCTCATAGCTTCTAGACTTTGAGCTTTTTAAGAAAAAAACAAACAAAAAACCAAAACTATTACTAAACAAGATACCACATTAAGTATACCAATCCAGGCCAACTTACATATCTTGAGCAGTATGATTCCTCTCAAGGGTTGATTCCAGCAGTGGGACTTGTGGTTGCTGAGAAATGATGAGAGATGATTTACTGTCACTAAAGGGCCCCTTGTGACAAGAGACAAGAGGCTGAGAAATTGTGCTGCAGTAATGAACGGACTTTTCAGCAATGTTTAAGATCTCATTGCAAACAGTTTCCTGGGTGGTTGGCCCAGTATTTAATCCAAGGGGAGGGGGAAAGGCTCAAAGGATAGCAAACAAGGAAAGGGAGAGGGATAGGCAGTAGAAGATGGAACAATCCAGAATCAGCACATAGATCCAGTAGGACAACAACAGAGTGCAGGTAGATCCAGGTAGTGAAGTGTAGAAGAAATCCAGGTTGTAAGCATGGAAAAATAGAGGCAAGATAACAGAAAGGTTTGCTGATTAGTTTTAACAACAAAATAGACTGTAATTAGTCAGTAAATGTCTCACATTCAGAAACACAAGGTTTGAGTATGACTTTCCAAAACACAGGTCACACATGCAACTGAAGCTCACCCATGATGCTATGTATCTTCAACTATTCTATTTCCTTTACCCAGTGCAGAGCTTCTTTCAGTTACAAGGGCAACAATGTTGCTGCTCCAGCCAGGTGGGCAGGGCTGCTGCTCAGTTCTGTGAGAAACACTGTATGCTAAAGTAACTGAGCCACCAAATGGCAAGGCCCGAGGGGGAGATTTGCTTTCTGGAAGCCAGGGTTTTGTCATGGTACCTGTCTTAACTGGCCCTGCAGGTCTTTCCTCTTGTGTGGGAAAACATAAAGACTAGATGGAAGGTACCAAGGTATTATAATACCATATTGACATAAAAACCCTGTGCCAGCCAGCTAGGGCATTGGAGCTTCCTTCATGGGGCTTCTTTTCATGAATTTTTGGCTGTACTGTATTGCTTTCAGTACTGCTGGTTGTTACAGAGCACTGTGTCAGAAAGTAGGAAATAAATGCTTTATGCTGTTATGGATTGTGCTAAAGAAAGGCTGCAGGTATGAATCTCACGCAATCTTACCACATAGCTCTTTTCTGATTCTGTGAGATCTGGTCCTGGCCTCAATGAATGATGAGAAGGCTGCATGATCACCAAAGTACATGATAAGGAAGACATTTTAGCACAGACACTACCAAGTCAGATTTAAATCTTATGAACAAAGCAACAAAAATGGAGAGGGGGGAAATCAACACAAATGATATCCAACACTGCTTTCAGATAACTTGAGTTTTTAACAATGTAGTTGTATATTGCACTATGACTATGGGAAGGAGGATTAGATGAAGGGAGCTAGAGAACAAAGTGATGGATCAGCAGTAAAGAGATGGATTATCAACAATATTTTCAGGCAATTCCTGTAAAGCAGGGATTCCCTTAGCATGGGAAATGAATATCTGTGGAAAGTACATGAGTAATGCCTTGAGTTAAACAATCCATTTTTTGAATCCATGGATTTGTCAGAGATAGAGGTGTCCTATATCTATACTCTCAATATTTTGTAGTTTCTGGAACTTACAGTGAGTGTATATGAAGTTTCTTTTTCGTTTAATTTACAAACTTTTATTTACAATTGTAGGGGCTTTCCATTACTAGTATATGTTTGCATGTTGGTACCAAGGAAACTGAGTGCCAACAAGGTGTAGTGGTTTGAGTGTTGGCCTATGACCCGGAAGATCAAGGTTCAAATCCCCACTTAGCCATGGAAACGCACTGGGTGACCTTGGGCATGTCATATACTCTTAGCTCCAGAAATCTCCATGATAGATTTGCCTTTAGGTCACCATAGGTTAGAAATAACTTGAAGGCACACAACAAAACCACCAGGGTAATTATGGCGTGTCTATGACCTTCCATTCCTCTAATACTAAAGTACCTGGAAGTTCGGAAGTCAACAGGGACATGGCAAAATATAATAATGTTTCTACCTTCTTAAGTTTGTTGAATACAAACAGAATATAACTATCAGTATGTAAACTAAAGGAAAATGATATATTAATACTGAAATCTTCACATTTTTTTTTTTACTAAAGCTGTGCACTGATTCAGTCTTCTCCTTCTCTGGTTCTGGTATCCTCCTACATATGCAGGGCATCAGTCTGACATAGAGACACAGATTTTTCCCCCAACACATATTGAGAGCATCCACAGACCACACTGTTGACTCATGTTCAGCTTGCAGTCTACTAAAACACCTAGATATTTTTGACATGTACAACTTTCAAGCAAGGTGTCATCTTTCCTATGCATTTCATTTTTCTTGCCTAGATGTGGTACCTTGTATGTAACTTGGTTGAAACTCATTTTGTTATTTTTGTCCAAGTTCTCCAATACGTTGAGGTCATTTTGAATTCTGATCCTGCTCTCTGGAGTATTAGCCACCCTTCCCCTCATATTGATGTCATCTGCAAATTATGTAATCATGCCTTCTATTCCATCATCTAAGTCATTTATAAAACTGTTCAAACAACACTGGACCCAGGACAGAAACCTGAGGCACCTCTCAGACTATTCTGTGAACATTAGAATGCAACCAGATTTTGCATCTCTCTAAATAGTGCAACATAATTTTTGGCAGTTTAAAGATATCAAAATATGAATTTATATTAGTTTTTTAGACAAAAATACTCAAGTGCATAATAAAATAGCATTTTGAGATGATCTGTACAAATTGATGATTAATGCAAAAACGGAATAAATGAAAATGACATGGCTGGAATTTTAGATTTGCCAGTCTATAATGGATAGATATGAAATATAATTAAATCTGAATTTACTATGGGTTCTTATAGAGCTTTCAGAACAGTAAGGTCATTCTGCATTCTTAAAATTATCAGTCATGAAATAAAATATGTCAAGTGCAATTCTATCAAAACTAATTTAGAACGCAAAGACCAAAGCTGAGTTATAGTTCTGGGTGCCATTGATCTTCTAATGCCATCCCAGATCCAGATTCTCATGACTGACCAAGGCTGCCTAGACGCATAAATAGAATCACAGAGTTGGAAGAGACCTGAGAGGCCATCCAGTCCAAACCCCTGCCATGCAGGAACACACATCAAAGCATTCCCAACAGATGGCCATCAAGCCTCTGCTTAAAAACCTCCAAAGGAGACGACTTCACCACACCCCACTGAGGCAGCAGATTCCACTGCTGGACAGCTCTGACTGTCAGGAAATTCTTCCTGAAGTTCAAGTGGAATCTCTTTTGTCGCAGCTTGAATCCATTGCTCCTTGTCCAAGTCTCTGGAGAAGCAGAAAACAAGCCCGCTCCCTTCTCAACATGACATCCCTTCAAATATTTAAACATGGCTATCATGTCTTCTCTGAACCTTCTCTTCTGCATACCCAGCTTCCTAAGCCGTTCCTCATAGGGCATGGCTTCCAGACCCTTCACCATTCTGGTTGCCTTCCTCTGGACATGGTCCAGCTGTCGATATCCTTCTTGAATTGAGGTGCCCAGAACTGGACATAGTATTCCAAATGAGGCCTAACCAATGCAGAATAGAGTGGCACCATTACCTCCCTCGATCTAGACACCATACTCCTATTGATGCAACCAAGAATCACACTGGCTTTCTTGGCTGCCGCATCACACTGCTGACTCATGTTCAGCTTGTGATCTACCAAGACTCCTAGATCCCTTTCACACATACTGCTATCTAGCCACGGATCCCCCATCCTGTATTTGTGCATTTCATTTTTTCTGCCTAAGTGTAGGACCTTACAAATAATATAATAAAATAAAGGCTGGTGTCTTGTTAGTGACATACAAAAGTACAACTCTTCTGTCATTGTGGAGATTGGAATTCTCTTCCTCTCTTGCACAATGACCAAAACCCCTTGACAACCACCTTCAACTTGCATTTCCCCCCACACTTGGCTAGATAGTGGCCAAAAAAAGGAGAAGGGATGAGTGAAAAGCTCCTGGCTACATGGCTATAACGAGATGCACAATAATGACATCATCTTCCAAGACTTCCAGAGGACCCTCAGGAGGTCCTGGAACATGCTTCCACCACTGTGTGTCAGGCTACAGTCATATAACCAAACATTTCTCAGCCATCTCACATTCTCTGGGGCAGTGGGTACAGAAGGAAGGACAGTTCTAGAGGAGCAGCAGTGAAGACATTTCTTAGTTCCACCATGGTGGAATCTTGCAATATATGTCTCTGAATGCAGGATCTAAGCCAAACTCTTTCTGCTCGGACCATCACTGTACCTGGCAGCTAGATTTTCTCTTTGCTTTATGAAGGAGGAAGAAGTTATACTTCTCTTTAATCAGGAGGAATATGTTTACTTCACTACCTTCAATTAAAGGGCATGCCAAAGCCAGAATCCAGTTGCTTCATTACCCTGTTATAGCTATATTGGTGTAGTCGGGTTATGGGAGACAGAGAGAAAAAGAAAAAGGGAGAGAAAGGCTGCAAGCACAGTGACCACAAAGCAATCAAGCTACTGAAGAAGGAGACTGCTCAGAACCAGCAGATTTTGTCTGCCTTCCTGGATCCCTGTTGTGTATCCCTGGAAAAAGTAAAACTACTAGAAGAGTTCAGTGACTGGACTATGGCCAGTATGTCTATTCAGATCTAAATATTAAATGGATAGAATCTAAATGAATAGAATCAAACTTTCTTATTAGTTTTAATTCAGCTATGGAGTCTCCTTCTGCAATATGTCTGCTAGAGAACTGCTGACTTTAATTAGTCTGCAAGGTTAGGATAATTGTTAATTACCCAGCAACAGTATTATTGATGTTGTGCTGAGTGACTGATTATTTTGCATATGTTTAAGCTGTCCCAGAATTTCAGAGATTCTACTTTTTATTTTCCATTGCCATCGGTGTGAAAACCAGAACAGAACATGACATGAATGCTGTGCTTCATGGTTTGCTTTTCCAGCTTATACAGTTGCAAAACATGGGAATTGTGCATAGGTGTGGGTCTATGAAACATATTGCTTTTGTTACAGTTAACTGACTACTCATTAGGGATAATACACTGCTTCATCATTACTGCACTGTTAATGAGCATTAAAAATTCTTACAAGTATGTTACATGTATGTCAAAGGTTTTATTAAACTTAAAAAACCTGAGCTATTTCTAAAACTTTGTGGGGTATTATCAACCCTAATCCACTACTATTCCACTGAAGAGGGAATTTTTCCAATTATTTTCTTTACACAGAAATGGTGTTGTGTCTAATGCCACAGGCATTTTATTTTTATGGTTTTCTTGGAGATTGTTTGATCCCTCAAACCAGATTTATGGGCAATTTTGCTATTAACAAAGTGTTAAGGTAACATGTTAGCATAATTAAGAGGTTTAACTTCAAGGAGTATTCTTAACATTCTTCATATGAGAATCCAATGGGAGAACTTAATAAGAGGTCCTCAATACGAGAACTTAATGGGACAGCTCAGACTCTATCGAAAGTCGAAAATAAAATGTATCAGAAAAACTTCTACTATTTTATAAAACAAGCAAGTTTCTATATAATGTTTTAGTTTCCAAAACTACATTAGGGTTCTGCCTCTTGCTCCTTTGAATACTAGATATTGAACAAAATGTCTGACTCCGCACAGTAGGTGGCTGTACATTGCTAAGCATTTCTATATATTACTATGTGTGTAAATAAGTGACTTACCATAGACAGGACTACTATTATATATGCACATGTGTGTGTGTTTATAGCAATCTATTTATATATAGTGGCACCTCTGTCCCCTCCACTGTCTTCAGTCCCATCAACCCCAAGCAGCATGGCCATATGAACTAGCATGACCATGCCAATATTGACCAAGAACAAGTTGCCTGACATGCCTGATATGCTGTTGAAAATGTTCCCCAAGAATGACTGGATGCTCCCATCCCAATAAATGCAAAAGATGCAGCTATCTGTGATCTTGAAAATTTTAAGTAATATAATTATTACAAGAGAATGGAACATTAAGTTTTAATCCCTCCCTGTCCCCATTCAGTTACCTGTGGTATGTTGACCCTGCATGTGAGTCTGGGAGGCAGTTGCGTTCTAACAGCAAAAGAAGAAATTGCAGAGGGAGACAGAAGAGCAGATGGATAGAATGCTTTTGCATTTGCAGACTTTTAAAAGGAAAGAAAAGTTGGTCAGTGAAGAGCAGTGCCCTGTTAACAACATCATCACAGTATTTATGTTCTTACAAAAGAAATATACTCTGAACTTGGGGCAAATAAGTTATTGCAAAAGCTAAAGTGGTTTTCAGATTTTCTGCCCCATCTTTGCTTTGCAGGATCCCATTCATGCATTTTAAATGGAAGGTAGGTCAGTCACTGGACTTCCATAAAAACATACAGACAAGAATGAGTGCTGATTTGAACCTTACAAGTTACTTACAGTTTAGCCCTGTCCCTATTCATTAAGGTTAGGATGCTCTCTCACTGGTCCATTAATACTTAGTCAAGCAGTGGGTCTTAAAGCAGCATCTTTCATGCATTCCTATATTTTAAAAGTTCCCCCACCCAATTTTTCAGTCTGAGTAGAACTCCCATTTCCCAACCATTTAGTTAGCCACTTATTTCCACTGCAATGCCTTTAACATAGGCATGGATCTTGTCCTGTGTCTCAAGACCCTCAGACGAATCAGGGGTCCCTTGCAGATCAGGAGATGAAATCTAATGTTGCCTGCAGGGAGCAGAGGAGGAGTAAAGCCTGAAGGAGAGGTGAGATGGCAGAATAAACCTTTGAAAGTCCCCAAGCCATGTAATAAATAGCCTGATTCCTCACACTGGATTTTTTTTCCTTGAAAAATGAGAAAGTCCTTATGCCAGTCTGTTGCACCAAAAACAGTGCATGGAGTGTATAGCCAAATGCAATATTTATACACATGTTGAGAGGGAGATGAAGTGAAATAGAAATGAAAAAAGTATGAACATTTTGACTATTTTAACAGTGGTCATTTAACAAATAATTGTTGGGCAGGACAAGAATATCCTGGCAAAAATAACCTGGTTCGAATACATATAGTAATCACAAGTTATTAGCTATTCCATGTGCAAGGGTAGTGTGTACACTCTAGATTGTGGGAGGCTCTCAGGTCCAATTTTCTACTTCTAGCAGGAAGGAAAACAGCAAAAAGGAAATAAAAAATCAAACTGTAGGTGGCTAAAGGGCATCGTATCATAGAATTTAGGGGGCCCCCATGGTTTCAGTAAAGACTGGTCTATTAGGGCAAAGGGAGCCACTGTCTTCCCAAAATCTACCCAAGATTACACTCAATCGGTTCACTCATGCCAGCCTCACTAAAGAATCAAACCACAAGGTGGTTGGCTGCTTACTTCTTCCTTAAGTGAACGTCTCAGTCTACTCAGCAGGAAGTCCTTCCATCCAAAGATTAACAGGACCTCAGAAAATTTCCTCTCCTAAAGGCACTTTAAAAAGCAATGGGAATGGAGAAGGGACAGGAAGGAAAAATTGACTGTGCTGATCCATGGATTCTTATGGAATATTAGACCTACCAGAGACCCAGAAAGACATCAGGGACCTTTCTCTCAGGTCAGTGAGCTAGGGCGCTGATGCCTTGGCAGAATGCTGCTTTACATTCACTTCTGCACTGATGCTTGCAACAGAGAGGGAAGAAGAAACATCTAGTTTATTTTACAGTGCTGTTAACAGATGAAGACAGAAAGAAAGCTGCCTTAAAGACCACTCTTATTTTTCTACTTTATGTGGTTCATTAACATGTGCTCAGAGGAGCAGCAAACTATTAGTCATTTTCACACTTAGAGTTTACACTGGGACTCTTTTTGTCGCAGGCCTAGATTATTTTGCTGGTAATTTGTGCAGAACCTGAGCAAATATGAATGTGGAAATGAGCCTATGCTTTTGTGTGATAGATATTTTCCTTGACATCATGCTGAAGAAGACCAGGAAGACACCAGAAGAAGCAATGGCTAGGAGAGCGCATAACAATCTTTGCAGAGCATTTCTGTACTGTACTGTGTATGGGTCAGCAGTGGCTGTGGGCTGGGAAGGGCTGAGAGGTCTGGTTGCAGGGGCGGAGGCTGGAGCAAACTGTGTGGTGGTAGTTTTACTTCTTTTCTTCTTTTTTGGTGATAAACAAGAAGTTGGTTGTTGCTACAGAGATCTCTGAACAAACAGGCTGTATAATACACACACAGTAACATTTTTCATCACCATATGTGTATGAATCTGCTTATCTTTACTAGAATATTCTTGTCATTGGCAAATGTCTGCTTGTTAACCCACCACCATCAAGACAATAATCTAATTCAGAGTTCTTCCAGATGGGAAAAAAGTCTCTGGAAGTCTTAAGTTTTGTTCCTGTACAGACCAACTTCATTTTGGAGATCCACATGATTTCATCATTTCAAAATTATTTCCTGGGAGCTCCTGGAATTTACCAAAGACTTATTATTTCCATTCTCCCAGGTCAGTTTAAATTAACCCAGTACTTTCCAAAAATAAAATCTATCTGTGCCTGCTAAGTACAGCTATTGTTTTCAGGACACAGATCAAGTGAGGGAAAGAAGAATGCTGGCAAATGCTTAATAAATGCAATACTGCTAAAGCACTTCAGCACTTTGATTATAATCTTTGAATAATAATAAAGAAGGTTCAGCGAAGGAGGGAAAGAATCCTGTGATATTTTAAGAAACAGACCAGATGCAAACCCATTAATTCACAGGTACAAAAACAACTGGAAAGTCTTGATAATTCCTTTTCAAAGAAGTAACTGTGTTAGTCTCTTGCAGCATAAAAAGGAGGAAGGGAGAGGGAGAGGGAAAAAAGGAATGTGGTAGTAACTGTAAAAATAAACCACTTAGTCTTAAAGGTGCTTCAATAATTCCTGGGATTATTACCCAACTGGAGGTACCCTTATCAGATAAGACCTTACGCAGACAATGAAATTGGTGCAGTCCACAAAAGCTTATGTCATATTAGTCTTTAGGTGCTGAAAGACTTTCTCTTGGGACTTTAGTTAGTTTCACTGCATGTCATAGTATAAACAATGGACCATAAGCAGTTCACAAAAATAAGTATTAATGATGACTTAAATTGTATTTACAGATTTCCTCTAATGAAGGTGGTTTTCCTCCTCTCCATTTCATCCCCATAGTTATGCTATGGAATAGCTTAGGCTTAGTGAAAGCAAGTGGAAAGTTTCATGGCTGAGTGGGGACTTAAATCTGGATCTGCCCACTCCCAGTCTGATACTCAGGCTGCTGCATCAGACTAGCTCTCCATAAATATCAGACACTCTTCCTCTGGAATCCCTGGGAAAAGAGAATTTAAAACTTCAGGTCAGCCCTATGAAACCAATTGTTTCACTAGATTCCCATCTCCAGATTCCCATCCTCTTCTAAAACCTTGCTTGAAAGCAGCTTACAGCCACTTTGGAGAATGCGCTCCTTAGTTCATGAAGGCATAATTTCTCTTATGATACATCACATAACAACAGTCTGGCAGACTAGATTCCTGAGGAGATAGGGGTTCCCTGTAGTAAATCCCTATACTGGGATCCACATTAAATCACCCTCAGTATGTTTCCATGGATTTTTCCAAGCCAATAGACTCTAATAGCAAACTAGAAGCAACGTTACAAAATGTATCAGCTATAACCCAGATATCAGAAAGACCATTAATATGTGGCACTCTCCTCCACAAATGCAGCAAAGTAAATTGCAGGAAAACAGAACACGCATGCAGAAAAAGTACCTTCATAGCCCTGCTTTGACTTTCCCTCTGTTCAACATCCTTATAACTGCACATCTCCCCTTTCTTGGGGCCATTTCCCTGCTCCTGATAAAGCTTCCTCTCTTCAGAGGTGTGAAGAGATTTCTTTTGTGGGGTAATACACTTCTCCATCTCTGAAAGACACCTCACTCTACAGATCTCAGGAATGCCACTGTGGTCTTTGTTGGCTGTAACACAATCCTCCCTGTCAATGCTTCGACTGACTCTTCCGATCTTCTGTGACTTGTCTTGGTGGCCAGTGACATCACTGAGCTCTGAGAAAAAGCTATCAGGACTGCCAACTACAGAGTAAAGCGAATTACTGTTCCTTGTGTGGTAAGAAGGGGAGCTAGCAAACTTTTCTTCACTTTGCAGAAATGTCAAACTGATGTCCTGAGGGGATGACTGAGACTCACAGGAAGGCGGCAGTGGGGAGGTAACAGATGTGGGAGTTGAGGAATTAGAGATGTTAGAATGGTGAAGGCTAATGGAAGGTGAGGGGCTGGCCACTGATGAGGGACTGAGATAATCAATGAGAGAAGCATCAGGAAGAGGTGGTAAAGGAGGGGTGACAGTTGGAGTTTGGGTACAGGTTGCTCCCACAGTCAGGGAAATCCATTCTGAGGTGATGGCCTGCAATTCAGGAGACAAGGCTGGACGCATGAAGGGCAATGGTGGGGGAGTTGGTGTGAAAAGCGGTTCAGAATGGTGAGACTTCAAGAAAAAGAAGAAAAGAAAAAGAAAAAAGAAAAAAGGTTATTTTAAAAAACTCAAAGAAAGTGTATACAGCAAGAGAATGTGTAGAAAAATGGAAAAAAAGTAAGGAATAACTGAATATAGAAAAGTCATCAGGTTTGCTGTGCCATGAGTTCAGAATCACGGTAACTGAAGCAGCGGGGCACAATCTGGCTCCTGAATATTCCCTATAAAAGAGGAGGGCGATAAACTGGAGTACTGATAGACAGGAAGAGGGCTGAATCTTTTCTCTGATGGTACTTTTCTATCATAACTTGTGTTTTCTTTAGATGTGTTTCTTTTGGTGGGCTGCTATTTCTCATGGCACTTTCAAAACATGGAGCAATGCTTTATTCTTAAAATATCTGACATATTTCAACTTGCTAATATTTTGAGATAGTGTCAAAGAAAGCAAATAGGTTGACATTCTATTTAATGGTGACAGGCCAGTGTAGTTATTCAGATCTGGGAGAGAGCAACAGGCATGGTGAATGCTCTCCTTAGCCAGTTATTGGTCACTAGAGTTGTGCCTGGGGATGTCCAGCCTGGGGGACAGCTGTTGCGTAACAAGGTACTAGATGCCTCTTTTCACAGTGTCTAAAAAAGCAATGGTGCTGGTATAACCTTTGGTTTTGCCAGCATAACTGATTAAGAGGATTCTGAATTCAGTCTGCACACATTTCTGGTATAAGTAGCTGTACCAGAAATTTTTAGAGATTGGTTTCTTTCATCCCCACCCCATCCCATGCCACTCTACCCCAAAGAAGGCCTCATAGTATTTGTAGGCTAAAACATACTGGGCATTCTAATAAGAAAACGTCACTGTATACCATCCTGACACATGCCCCTTTCATATGTGAATTTTATTGGATCCTCTCTGGGGTTTTTTTGGGGGGGGAATTGTTATCTCTATTCCAAGAACTCTTAACAGGAGAACAACTGCTAAAATACCAATTATAAGGGAACAAGACAAACACAGATGAGGGAAGATTCAGCACTTTAAAGTACCATTTTCTGACTACTTCACAAGAGACCTGGTTCTTCACACACAAGGCCAGATTAAGAAGCAAGTTGACTGGACTGCAGCCCAAGGTTCACTATCTTAGGGTTCTGCTTATATGCTAGGCCTCCCTCCAAACGTCACATATACATCAATTAAACACAGTACAGTACTTTATTTCTGCCATGTTCCTTTAGTTTCTGCCATATACCACCATATCTTTGTATTTATAGACACGGTGCACAAAAATTACATATGCACACATGTGAGAGTAAAGGTCTATACTGTCCACAGAGAATTTTGCTCTATGCTTAGTTCTTAAGGGCATGCCAAAGCCCTTAAACAACTAGTCCCTTTGAAATAAAAACATTTGTGTTTGGCTTAGCATGCACTTTGGTTTCTTTGAATGTTGAGATAAGCTTACCCAACTTGTAGTCCTTAGAACTAAACGTGAGTCCAAATGCAGTTTGCAGTCAGAAATCTACACATCTCTGAGCATGCAACAAAAGCATTTTAAATGTGTACAATTTTAAAATGTGTAAAAGCATTCAACAATAGGAGAATATATGCAAAATTCACATATCTGAAAACCAGGGGCATGCTTGTGTCTTGCAATCCATTATGGATTCAAGTCAAAACAAATTTTGAGATAGAAATCAGGGAGCCTTGATGAGCCTGAGTTTGAAATCTTTGTACCATAAGAACTTAATTCATTTTTTTCTTTATTGTTCAGAATTAGGCAGTATATAATTGGAATTTGTATCACAGATACTGTTAAGTATTTTCCTGTTTCTCATTACCATAAGATTGCACAATGTTCCTTGCTGCTTGGATTAATTTAGATTTAGCAGAGATTGCTGATTCTAGTCTTCCAAGAATGCATGACAAGGGGAAGAAACACAGAATTTTTGCAAAGGGAGAAAAAGCTGAATTAATTTCTTTATATGGATGTGACAAAAGAAAAGATATAATCTGATTTGAAAGAGTTTAAGGTGTTCCCATATTAACACATTTCCAACTGATATTGGTGTGGATGCTACTTTATAAACTGCTAAAGCAGTGGTTCTCAACCTGTGGGTCCCCAGATGTTTGTAGACTTCAGTTCCCAGAAGCCCCAGCCACTGTGGTCAATGCTAAGGGCTTCTGGGAGCTGAAGTCCAAAAACATCTGGGGACCCACAGATTGAGAACCACTGTGCTAAAGAGACATCCAAAGCCAATCCTAGTGGGAAAACAGAAGACCTTCTGCTTGTGTGTGATAGGACTGCTCTGCTCAACAGGTGTTCCACCAAGTGCACCCCCTGCTGCAGAAGTACATGCTAGACAGCGAGCATGAAAACTACCCAGACTTCAGACACAGAGGTAACATTATATTATACATTAGATTATGTTAGATTAGATTATGTATAATATAGGGATTATTGTTTTTAAAAGACTGAATACAAAGACAGCATAATGTATGAAAAAACAGCATCATGGTAACGCTAATGACAACTGCACATGGACGCTTCTGTTACGCTCATATGGATTTTATGATCAATATAGCGGCAACTCCAACTTATCCTGCTCTGAAAAATGTCTTCTCAAATTTTGTTTTCATTGTATATTTTAAAAAATATCAAAGAAGGGCCCTGACTGAGGAGTTCTATTCTAATTATATTAGGTTATGCTCCTGTAAAGCTGGAAGTTTTCCTCATCTGTTGATGCATCACTTGCCTTGCAATTTTTCTTTTTTAACATGAGTGAAAAGTGATGCACACTGGGGCAAAAATCCTTAGTTTACATGTATAACGGTGGAGGTGAGGGCTGTTGGTGACTATTCAAGAAAGAGATGCTGTCTCAGTGTACAAGAAGAATGAATGGAGGTTGAAGCACCTTTTCTGCAATGAACACTAAACCATTTGAAAATCATAGGCCACTTCCACACTATACTTTCAACATCCTATGGAATCCTAGGATTTTCAGTTTAGGGAGGGGTCTTTAAAATTCTCAGCCAGGAAGCTCTTTAGCCTCAGTAAACTACAGAATTCCACACGATATTGAAAGTGGAATAGCACTATAACAGTGTAGTGTGAAAATGGCCTTAGTTTAGTTTAACTAATAAAGATAATTAAGTGAGGGGACATGACAGATGTATGTATTTAAAACGGTGCATGATGTGAAGTAAATTAATAGAAAGGTTTTCCATACTTGGTATTAGAAATTTTTCAGCAGTATATTTAAGAGCCAATAAATCAGTATATCTAAAAGAGAAAGCCTAAATGCACCAGAACTTGTCTGGTGAAGTTAGTTAGTACTTGGATGGGAAATGACCAACAAGTACCAGGGGCTATTGGCTTTATTTCAGAGTAAGAAACTGGCAAAATTGCCTCTGAGTATTCTTTGCCTAAGAAAACCCTATGAAATTCAGGAAGTTGCCATAATCTGTCAGGTAGCCTGAAACCATATAACACATATTTAAAACCCATGAAAGGAAAACAGTTTCCACCCAATAATAAAAGCACTCACAGCATATGGTGGTGGCTGCAGGCTTTAAAGGAACATTGGACAATTAATGGAGGAAAGGTGTATCAATGACTATCAAGCTTGTACAACCTCCAAATTTTGTAAATTCTCTTAGCCAACCATTATTCTACTAGCATCTTCATCAAGTTACCACACTTGTTTCTTTTAACAGTCAAGAAATTTGACAACAAATATAGCTGTTACAATATATATGAATGTTATAGGGTTTTTTTTCCAGAACTTTTATCTGGTTTTTCATTTATTCATCTTTTGGTTTTGTATCTGTGTATATAGCTATCATCTTCAAAGTTAAAGAAGTGAAATGAACATACAAAACCACCAGAACAGCAAGTCCACAGAGACTATACCATTAAAAATGCAACACACAGTAGGCAGTGGCCTGGCCTGCTAAATGTTGCCTTGTAAGACAGTCCAATGACCCATATCCAGCAGGATTTATTTTGTATAAGTCACATTCTGGGTACTGATGCTAGAGAAATGTGCTTTTGAAAATTAAGAATATTTTAAGCTCATCAAAATCAATGGGCCTTCTGTTGTGGTCATCAGTTCCTAATATCATGATGTAGAATTTAGAACAAGTAGGCTGCACAAATCTCACAAATCTCCCTACCCTTAGTGATGTTAAGGCAGACAAACTGCATGCAGGACTTTGTTCAAAAAGATACAGAAGTCCTCCAGTAAGAGGCATGCAAAGCCTCCTCTTCTCACATAAGATCCTTTATTACTGGGATCACTATGAAGCTATGTTTAGGCATTATGTAGCACCTCAGGTAGCACCTCTTAAAACCTAAATTTTCCATCCTTCCATTATCATTCTATGACCAAAAGCAGAGGTGAGGAAAAAAAGGGCCAACGCATTATCAATTACCTCTAATTTATCTTACATTTTTTCAACAGTCTGATTCATGAACATTACGCCTGCTTTCTAAACAGTGGAAGAGGACTGATGAAAAGAGGAGGCTATTGTGTGGTTCAGTGCAGGCTCATAAGTCACCTATTGCATGCTGCACTCCTGTGAGGTGTTCTCACCTTCCTGGAGGCAGGTAGTACAAGAAAAAGCAAAAGGGGACTGAAATGCAAACTGCTGTTGAACTCCAGACTACTGAGAAACAAAAAGAGACTCAACAAGACATAGGGAAGGGGAAGGAGGAGAAAAGAGGCAAGGCTGGGAAAATGGAGTTGGGAGAAGAAGGAGAGGCTGTGCAGCCTTTCAGGCAGTGCCAGCTAAGCGTGCAACTAATATGGGAGTGAAGTGGCTAAACCTTCCCCAGCCAATTTTTAAAGCAAATTCAGTTCTCCAGGGCTTCAATAACAACAAAACCATCCTTTCGTGGCAGTGGCACCTCAAGCCACTTGTCCTAATCATCAGGATGCCCTGTTTATAAGCACCTTTTGAAATAGTTTTGCTTCCTTTATTCATGTATTTCTGCCCAAGGAGGCTGAAGGCATAAGCAAGCAAACAACCACAGAACTAAAATCAAGTAAATAGAAAAGCAAAATAAAGTTAGCAATTCTGATAAGAATCACAGCAAGAAAGTAATGGACACTTACAGGCTCATAAAAACAACATTTAACAATGGCAATTAATTTAATAATTAATGTAGTGAATTAACTATCTTTCTGTTAATATTAGCATAAATTTGTTAATTTTTTGAGGTTTTTGAAAGCATAAATTGTTATCAAAAGCAAAGCTGTTCTAACAGAAACTGTGCATGAATGATGCTGAATGAAGAGATAGGATTATGTTCCACTCATACTCGTGCAGTTTTGGAACAATGGTGGGTATCCTATTAGTCAATTATGATATCGTAAGTTAGAATTAAGACAGTTTAACTTTGTATTCTCAGTTGCCACTGTGGCACTGTTGCCACTGTGGCACTATTGCCACGGGGCAAAGGACTCTAAAACCCACCTTAAATTCCAGTCAGCTATCTGGAGTGACAAGAGTGTTTCTACTGCTGAGTGACGCACTCTAGGAGGACATGACCACCCCCTTCCTGCCAGTAAGTGACACTTTAGGGAGCAGAAGCAGGGACCTCTTGTGATTCTTCACTGCAGTGTTGCTCATGGGAGGGAGAGAGCTGGCTGATCACAGCATCCTGAAACTCGGCAGCAGCGCAGACTTCTGCTGCACTGGATGGCTGACTGGATTTTAAGGTGGATTTCAGGGTCTGGATAGGGCCTTCAAGCATAGCTATGGCACTGTGTTTGATGCTGGATCTCCACCTATGCATATAAGTATTCATGATGGGCAAATCCTCCTCATGATTCAAATGTTGTGTATATATATTTAAAAAAACAAAAACAAAGCTATCCATTTTTCTGGAGCAAGGTCACATAATTTCAAAAACCTCTTACACTCTACAACAGGTTTGGAGAAAATGCAGCTCATGGGCCATGTGTGCCACTCAGGGCTGTTTTTGTAGCCCCCAGGAGTCAAAATTTTGCAAGATTTTTTTAAAAATACCCCAGAATGCCTTCTAGGGGCCTAGGAACACCCAAATACCTGCCTTATGTCCTGTAGAGGGCCTTTGGGGTTAACCCTGCCTCTTTTTTGCAGAAGCAGGTATGGTGGGATGTGTGGCCTTCAAAGTTCTTCTGGAGGGCTAATATGCCCCACTGGCCTTGCATGGTTGCCCACCTCTCTCTACAATTTGTTTTTCTCCGAAACGTACGTACTGTCTCCCTATGCTAGATACACCGGTGCATTTGAATTTATGGTGAGCAAGTACCTTGTCCTTACTACATCTTTATCATTAGCTGATCAAAAAAAACATGGTCTCTGTGGAGAATATCAACACCTCATATTCTGCTAGGATAAGTTCATGGCAGATACCTGTGGGGAAGTTGTCTGGCTACGGTTCATCGAGTGGGAACAAGGCAGATTGCTATGGTCTTCCATGTTCTTCAGCACAGGCTGCTTAATTATGTCCACATATGTGACAGGGAAGATGCCCTGGCGACTGGTGCCAAGGATTTTTCCTTCATACCAGTTCTCATCTACTTGCCGGATCAGTGTGATCCTTTCACCCTGGAGGTAAATATGTTTGGATAAAATAGATATATTACTTCAAGATCCTGATCTGCAGCAACACTTTCACCCCAACTACTTGTGTATAGGGACAGGTTTTGTATGTTCTGTCGATCTAAGCACCCAGCTCCACTGTATGAATCTGCCAAAACGGGTTTGATACACTTCTATCCCTTTTTAAATCAGAGCGACAAAGTACCTGGTTTGTTTTCAAAGAACAGGTCGGTACTTGATGAAAGCTGTTCAGCACAGGGATCTGTGGCTAGAAGTGATACCTAGCTCTCAGAGATAAAGTTCCAGTGGCTCCCTTGGGAAACTGAATTAGTTTCATTCAGTGAAAGCCAAAACTCTCCCAGTTGGGCTCAGAAAACAGATGTACTCCACCCATTCCCAGTAAACCTGAAAAATAATTTGAGTCTATGCATGCCCCTCTCAATAGTCCCTTCTGAAGCTTCAAACACCCCTCTTTACTCACACCCTCTCTGCCTTCCTGCCTTGAGCAGTAGCAGATAAAGGAGAGGAGCCTCTTTTTGCCCCTTCTAGTTTTCTGTCACTAGGTTATAGTTATGAACCAGGCACTGGGAAAAGTCCTTTCCCTAGAACTACTGAGAGAAAGCTACTTTCCCAGTGCTCCTGCTAGAGCAGCAACAGTAAATGGATATATAGGGGCCTGACTTTGGCTAAAACTAAAACACAAATCTAACAATGCTCAGGGCTATAATGTTTGCCTTGCACTGAAGAAACTCATTATGAGTCAGAAAAATTGGGATATATCAGTTTCATTAAGTTCTGTAGGGCAGATATATCAGGATCCTGAATCCTGGACATGGAGCAGCTTTCACCAGGGTAGCCATGTTAGTGTCTTGCAGCAAAACAACAAAGGGCCTTTCATTCCATGAAGTGCCATATATCGAGAGAACATGTGTCTGTGAGGCATCTGAAATAGAAGATACTGAGCATGTCCTATTCAGCTGCAAACTATATGACACAGTAAGGGCCCAGTACCTACAGACAATACTCGATAGAATTACACACTGGGACCGTAATAAACGGTTAGCCCACTTCCTTCAAGGTACAAATACATACGTTGTAACCAGAACTGCTAAATTCATAGGTAGGGCTATTCAACTGAGAAGATGTTTTATTGAGCATATTGGGGTTGCATGTAAAGGTGATAAACTTATCTAAACATATGCTGATTCTGTATTTTATTACCTTTCAGTCTATTATAAGATAATAACTTACTACTATTAATTTAATTAATATAATATATGTCATTTGATCTTGTCTAACTTATCCTATGACATTTTATGCATTGTATTCTATGTATTGTGCTTTTTTACATTTTATCATGTTTGCTGTTAATTGTTTGATATGGTCAATTGACTAATCAATAAACTTTTAACTAACTAACTAACAAAGGGCCTTTCTGTACTACTACACTGTTATAGTAGTTTTATTTCACTTTCACTTCCTATAAAATCCTGGGAGTTGCAGTTTAGCGGGGGGGGGCTTTTAGAATTCTCAGCCAAGGAGCTCTTTCACCTCAGTAAATTAAAACCCTAGAATTCCACAGTATGTTGAAAGTGGAATAATAGCACATTGGAGGGAGGAAAGGCTCAAAGAATTAAGTGTCATCTTTAAGACTAACAAATTTTTGTATCATGAGTTTTCATGTATTACAATACACCTCATAATTTCTTAGCTCCCCACATGCATCAATAGGTTATTACAATTTTTGTGCATTACTAGTATTGATATGTCCAGAAGATGCAACTCATTTCAGCACAATAGAACAACATATGCTATTTCTGCCCTACACTGTTATAGTGCTACTATTCCACTTTCAACATCCTACGGAATCCTGGGGTTTGCAGTTTAGGGGGGCCTTTGGAATTCTCGGCTAGAGAGCTCTTTGGCCTCAGTAAACTACAAACCCCAGAATTCCATAGGATGTTGAAAGTGGAATAATAGCACTATAACAGTGTAGTGAAGAAATGGCCATAGATTCTGTGCTGCAAACAGAACTCAGTATTACCCACCATCCAGAAAGCTTCTTCTACAGCAAACAAAATCCTGATTCATAGGATACATTGTCTGTACCTTTTTGAAGGACATCTCCACTTGAGTGTCACCATTGAAACTGAACTTGGCAACGGCATCTCCATATTCCAAGACTTGAAACTGTGAGGTTTTCTTAGGTTGAGGTTTTTCTCTTGGAGGAAGTAGCTATTAACAAAAACAAAAAGGCAGCTGTAAGAATCCAAGGAAGATCCACAGATTTGGTCAAAGGTAAGAGAAAAACAAGTACCTCTACATATGATTGTGGAAAGATGCCCACTCGGCCATGGTGTTCTCCTTCATACCAATTCTGATCAACCTGCTTATAAATGTAAACAACATCTCCTTTCTGCAATGGCAGTTCTCTGTTCACAACATATAAAATATATATTAATTATTTTCAACAACTGTATGTTTATGGTAACATTAATACGAAAACATGGATATCATATAACTAATATACATATTCCCTGTCTTGGAGGCATGTCTGGGCAATGTGTGTCCTTCCAGATCTTTCTGCACTATGTTTCCCAGCATTCCTCATCATTGGCTATGCCAGCTGGGACTGACAGTGGTTGTAGTCCAACAACATCTGGATCACCACACTTTGCCCACTCCAATTTAAGGACTAAAAATATAATTGAATTAATTTTTTTAAAATTAGAAATTCCATTAGAAATTAAAAGTTTTGACTATGAAACCCTCAACAGCTTATGGCCATTATATCTGAAAGACTTTTCTTTCATACTCATATTCACTTCTCTCATACTCTATGATCTCAATCAAGGCTCCAATCTTAATCAAAGAAACTCTGGTGGTGGTACAAGACAGGGCCTTTTCTGTAGCAGCATGCCATCCCCATCCTCAGTAATTCTGCGCTCCACCCATGTTCACTGATTTGCATCCAAAAGATCTCATTTCATTTTTATTCCTTCCTATGCTTGTATTGCATTGCTTTAAACTGGACATTGCTCTGAGGGTACTGGTGGGCAGAAAAGCAGTAAATTTAAATACTTTACAAATATTTTAAATAAGTAAATGTGTGATTAATATATTGAATAAATAAGCAATAACTGCACAAAGCTGGTTTGCTTCTAGCTTTGAGGGGAAGCATAACAACAGACTTGTCACTGAGAAGGGAAGCAACTGACCACTTATACTTACTTCAGTGTCTGGGCTTTAAAGTCAAACTTTGCTCTGGCAGCTCTCATCTAGAAGATGAAAACAGATCATTAAAAATGACGACCAAATCCACAGTACATGGTCAGAAATTGTATGGAAATCCCAGCCATACAGGTGGTGGAGGGGTCTAAATATGTTGGAAGTTATGGCTTCGAGTAACTGGCACTGGAGAATCTTCATGAGATATGAGGGTCTACCAGAGTGGTCAGAGAACAATAACCATTCCTGTACTGCTAATGGCAAATGCCCCACTTTCTGAGGTAAGTGAAAACCAAATGCCGGTAAAGAGGTGGCACAGGGCAGGGGTTAGCAAACTTAACTGCCCACAAGTGTCTGAAAAACATTTTTAGCTTATTTCAAAAGGGCACAGAAAACAGAATTGTTGAGGTTACTTGATATAGAGGCTGCAATCCATGCTCTGTAGCCAAAGATTGCCCCTGAAAATAAATTACAATGACTCCAGTGACAAAGTGTTCCACAGAATGCAGAATGAAATAGCCTTCAGATAGGTGTATCATTGTGCCTTAGACATACACAACAAGAGGCCCATCCTAATACACAGCAGTAATTTTTACCACAGCTGTCCAAGAGCTTCCTCACAGTCAGCTGTACACCTAAACAGATTGGAATGATCAGTTTTGTTTTACTACTGGCAAAAAAGAGACAAAATGGAAGAGGGGAAAGCATGATAAAATTAAAATGTCTTGTAAGATTTTGAGGAAGGAATAAAGAATATTTTTCTTCTGGGGAAAGGAGGGATAGATACTGATAGATAGATGAGTATTTTTAGACTGCATTGTGGGCTATGTCCAAAAAAAGAGGCAAATACATTCTCTGCATTCACACTGGTACCACCATTGCTAATATCTATTTAGCTAGATGCTCAAAAAATTCTTATTAGCCATTGAAAGAGATTTGGGGGCCATTCACACCACAGTATTACAGTGCTACTATTCCACTTTAATGATCATGATTTGTTCTGTGGAATTCTGGGAGATAAAGTTGGGGAGAGGCATTTAGCATTCTTAGTCAGAGAGCTCTACTGCATCAACTGATTGCAAAACCCAGGATTCTATAGGTTGGAATCATGGCAGTTAAAGTGGAATAATAGTGCTACAGTTGTATAGTGTTAATGGGCCCCTGAAAGTTGTTACCTGTCCAACAATCATTTTGCTTAGCAGGTAACAACTTTCAAGGCTCTTTTTTAGCTAATAAGAATATTCTAGAAATAGTTCTTATGATTTTTTTTCTAGAAATTGGAGACAGTAATAAACACTACAGTCAGTAGTGTATTCCCAAGTAAAGTGTTGTATTTTAAATCAGTAGTGGGAAATACACAGCCCTCCAGACTGCAGCATTCCACACAATTGGTTCTGCTCATGAGAGCTGCTGGAGCTGCAATTTGTGATTCCCACTCCTGTCTTAAAAGAACATCAAATCATTAAAAAGCCTCTCAGTATATGAATAAAGAAGGGGGATTTGACCCCATGGTAACAGTGAGAGGTACCGGTGGAAAAGCTGCATCAGGGGTCATAGCTCTTAAGAAATATGACCCCCAACTTGTGTAAAAAAAACCACCCGCTTCCTCCTTTTGTCTCTTTTGCCTTTTCTTTTTAAACAAATTAAATGTTGGAATAACTTTTTTTTTCATCTGACATAAAGATAAAAAGAAAGTGAAGAGAGACGAAAACCATCTAGGGTTTAATCTACTACATCATAAAGTCAGGATCAAGAAGACAATAAAGTTTTAAAGCAGAAGTTGCATACAAGAAGAGAATGAAGCATTATGTACTACAAAAGATGAAGCAAATGTCCTTTGATTTGTCATAAAAATAACGTACTTTAAAGGCATGCATCATAGTGGTGCACTAGCAATCCTCAGCAAGCATGCTTTTTCGTACAGAGTTATTAATTCATTTTAACAACGTCAAAAGCAGTTTCTAAGTCAAGCAGAATGAGGGAAAAGAAAAATCAACACCTTGAATAGCTAATGGTGGCCTAAAAGCACAACACTATGAGAGGCAAATATGAATTGGGTCAAGCAGCAGATTGAGGCAACCACAACAGACCTCCGACCCAGATTTCCTTTTTGCGGTATCGTCTACAATTAGGAGATCCCCAAACCGCTCATTAGTGATAAATTGATGGTGCGTAGGAATGACCCCTGTGTGCCTTCTAGCTGCAATATCAGCCTCTTCTTGCTCACGTTTAAGTCGTCTCTGGTCCTCTAAAAGTTTCTGCCATAAAATTGCATAAAATGGGCAATAAATAATCTAGTTTATGGCACTTGGAAATTGCCAACAAATTATTAGCAAGCAAACAAAAAACCCCACCAACACTAGACCCACACCACCTATTTCCACTGTATCAGAGAAAAGTTCAGAGAATATATAATTATTGTAAACTAAGACAGACTGATCACTTTTCTAAGAATTCTGCAGAATTGGTAGAATAATAATATAACCACAAATTTTAGGTGATTTTTTTTAAAAGGGAAAATTCATCATCCTTCTTATCTCCTGTATTTTCAAGGGAGCTAACTGTAGGAAGAGTCCTCCAAAAACAGCTCAGTGGGGACTGGACATGCTCAGTTGACACAGAATGGTGACTAATGGTGGGGGAGGGAGAGAAGAGACTCAGAAAAGCAAGTGAGGAGGGGAGATGAAACAGAGAGGTCATCACACAGTAAGTGTGTCATCTTCTTTTGTGAATGTGAGCAGCAGCCAGCCTTCTTCCAGATTTTGAAGGAGCAGCTTCCTCACAGTCTGTCTCTCCAGTATCAAAGCAGGGAGGAAAGGTGGTGATTGTTTGACTAGGAGAGCTTGTGCCATGCGGGCCTGAGGTAACAAAACAAAATGTCTCGTCAGAGGCCTGAGGTGACAAAACAAAAATGTCTGGCCAGCGGAGGAGAGCTGGACTTAACCACCTTCTCTCCTAGCTAGTCCTTGCATCAGAAAACCCTGAAGACGGCAGAGGGTAGGGAATCATGTTGGTGCTACTTCCAGAAGTCTCCTGGAGCAGTTTCTAGGTGCATCACTCAGTCCAAGATTCTTGGCAGAAAGTCTTGGTTATAGCTATAAAAAAGTGTTCAACATGCCTCCAAGCAACAGAATAGTGTGTGGTTTGCTGGGAATGGAGAGATTGTGTAAAGGGCCTTGTCAACAAGGACAGACAATAAAGCTAGATTCTTGGAATAGGGTGCCTGGCTGGCTAGAACTCTTAAGTTATTTCCCTCTGTAACACACTGCAGCGTGGAGAATGGAGAAAGTAAACATAATTTTTATGTTTACAGATAATATATCTCTGTACACCAGACACTGGGGCCTGACAGAAGAAGGCTGTTGCCTGCAAGCCCTGCTTATGACTATCCCAGAGGTACCTGGCTAGTACTGTTTGCAGGGCGGAAATGTTGGGTTCAATAAACGTTTCATCTCAAGCAGAAGCAAGGTAAGGAAGCACTTCTGTTCTTATACTTTTACCCAGACACGACCAAAATCAAATGCCAGTCTTAACCCAACCAAAAGACTATGTTATGCAGTCACATACTCCAGCCACAGGGTGAGGGTGAGGATTATCAAATACAAAATGGCAAGTGCAAAGAGACTCTTTTCTTTATTTTCCTCAAAATGTTTCAAAAGACACAGCAAATAGTGGAGAGGCATTGACATTTATCCTTGTATAGACTCCCTACTGCCTCCTTGACCCATTTTCCAAAACAATAACATGAGCAAACATAATGATGTACCTGCTTGCTTGCAGCCTTTCACAAACTAGTAAGAAAGGACTATAATAAACTTGCATAAATGAAGAAAAAAACATTGTTTCTACCTTAATATAAACTTTATGAAGGTAAATGCAAAATCAAGTCAGGTTTCATCATTAGATATCACAAAGTTCCCAGTCTTAGTAAGCTTGCTCTCCAGAAGTGGTCTTTACATGCTGCTTCAGATCAGTCACTAACAGAGTTCAACAATTCCATTCACACCTTACCACTGTGAGTGATCCATTACTAACTGGCAAGAGGGATGGGTGGAATCCCTACTTCAGCCACTTACACTGGGTACCTGATGCAGGGTTCCTGTTCACTTGCCTTCAGCTCCAAATTTGAAGTTAGGGAAGGGGAGGGACCAACAATCCAAACCTATGCACGGCGATTTGGGACTAAGTCCTACTGTGTTAAATGTAGGCTATTCCACGTCAAGTACACAGAAGACACGCTTCCGAAGACTGAAATAAAGTGGAAAGGACAGGCCCAGACAGCCAACATTATTGGCCTGGCTACTAGGACCATCCCCAGAACCAAAGCTGTTTGCATTTTTTTAATTCTTGCCTACAACCAACACTGTTCTAATTTAATCAGTTTTTAAACCTTAATCTCAAATTGATTGGTCAAAAATGAAATCATGTTTTAAGTATTAATAAATGTAATTATTGTAGAGATATATATATACCAGTCCTCAATAAAGGTCATTATTAGGATTCCAACTCAGAAGATTATGTTGGTTATGTTCAAACACTATTCCAACCACTGCATCAGTTCTATGAAGAAATATAACTGATTGCTGAGAACGGATTACCTCTTTATCACTGTGCCGTCTGTGGAAAATATCTTCAGGACTCTCCATGTAATCAAGCGGTAGAAAATGTCTTGGTGATTCTGAATCTACTTTAAAACAATACAAGGTCATTAAAAACAAACTGACTTGACCAGAAGAACCAGAAAAAGAGGAAAGAAAAGGAAAAAAGCTTCATTGCTACCAATCAATTTATAATCATCTATTGGTAACTTCTTGTTTGCTCCGGATTTAAACAGTGAAGCAGATAGTAATGCTGAAATAAGAAACAACACAAAATCTAAGCACGTGAAAGCCAATCAAATGATTTAATGAACATATTTGTTGTTCACCAAATATGACTGAATGTGGTGTCACTGAGGAAAGCTGCATAACTGCATGCAAAGATAAAGATGCACATATGTGCACATGAGCATTCGTATGCACACACATGGACATACATGCAAACACACACACCAAGAACCTGAATGACTGCTCTACAAATAAACCAAGTTGATTAATTTAGTTCCTTGGGGATGCAAATCACATGGATTTAAGCTGTTTTCCATAAATAAATCACATCCTAAATGATGCTTTTTTTTTACAACTTGCTTTAATTAGTGATTTAATTGGTGATGCATCAGATATTATTTCTGAAAAATTCAGTCAAGTCCTGAAATACAAACAGGGTGCACAAGAGACAGACTGAAATGAAATGTGGAACAAGGAGTAAAGAATGGAGGGAAAGCAAAGAGGGAGACAAATGAAGTAACACTAGTAAAGTACACAAAAATGCCACCTCCAGGGTATGTCCTGAGTTCCCTTTGTGGATTGTTGTTTGTATCCAACTTGTATAAAGCATAAGGTACATTCCCATTATTAAACACATCTGGAGAGTCCAACAGGGAAACAGAGCTATTTTGCCACATTTCCAGTTCCAGAGAGTGGCTGAATCTTTTGACAATGTCACAGGAAGAAAGGCGTTTGGGGGCTGGAGGCTTCTGCTGGATACGTAACTCATAGAAAGAAGAGTTATCCCTGTGGCTTCCCCTTGATGGAGCAAGATTTTTCTGGGTTTCACAGCTGGATGCCAGCAGGGCTCCCAGTCCAGGCAGAGGAGGAGCCTTTCTGGAGCCTTGCATGGGCCTTTTCAATTTGAAGGGAAGAGGGCTCATAAGGCAGGCATTTCTGGGGATTACGTGCTTTTCTCCTCCAACATCCCACTGGGTGGGCTCCTGTTGTTCGTGTCTCCGAATGGTTGTAAACTTTGTATAGGAAGCTGGACATGATCCTTTGCACTTGTTTACTTTGTATCTCTGAGTGATACTGATGTTTCTGTCACCATCACTGTCACTGGGTTTATTAGACAGGAGATCTATTTCATCAGGGCAAGCCAAGAGTGTATCCATTGGGGGTATGTCACTAAATTCTGATGATGTATCCTCTATATTGCTACAAGAATTGGATGATGTATCAGCTGGGTTAGCGATATTCTTTTCTTCCAGAACAGGCTTGGACAAATCCAGCTGGTACTCAGCTGAATGTATCGAACTTAAGCAGCTGTTTGAGAGACTAGGAGTTGGAGATTTGAAATGGCTACTGAAAAAGTTGAGAGCAGGCACTGAGAAAGATCTCTGGATCAGCAGCTCAAAAGCAGTGATGCGGGAAGAGACAGTGTGCTTGGGGATCTGCTCCAAGTTCTCTCGGCTAGGGCTGGGACTTGCTTCTCTCTTGCCCTGAAATTCACTCTCAAAATGGGATGCAAGTTCCTTCACGCTGCAGGATGAAACAGTGCCCAGCTGGATTCCAGAGCGGTTGATATGGTGCATGTCTTTATACAGCATGGTAAACTCCATCCCATTCTTCCGGGAACCCTTCCTGAAGCTGGCAGAGCCATACTCTTTCAGGCTCTGGGTGCTGCTGGATTTTGCAGCCAACTGCTGTTTAGATTTCATTAGGATATTCTCAAAACTTGTGTCTACATCTACCATAGAGTCTTTCTTGTTACCAAAGAAGCCAAATGAGCTATGGAGATTTTCACAGCTTTGTGTTTTCTCATGAGGCAAGAGATCTTTTTTCTCTTGCCTAGGAATAGGTGGAGTAGCAAGCCTGGGTTTGAATTTGGAAGGAAGAATTTCAGCAATGTAGACTTTTGCAGGTGACAATGGTTTCTTATATTTACACAACTGACCTAGTTGACCAGTATTATTAGAGTTAAAGGTTCGCCTATTAACTGAAGAGGGTGCAATCGTATGAACATCCCCACCTTTACGATCCACTGGAAAGCATGCAGAATAAAATAAACAGAACCTGTTAGCTTAAGTGCAGCAAAGCTACTGAGATATGGGAGTGGGTGGAAAATGACATGCTTTGGGTTTCACGCAACAGAGTCCTGAGAAAGGAAAGGTTCAAAAGGGAACACATGAAAGCAATGAAGTAGTGAGGCCGTGCTGCTGAAGTGCACGGATCAGCTGATGTTCAGGAAGGAGGCAAATGCCACAACATCAGAGGAGCTTCTAGACTACGTGGAAAGGGTCAGATAAAATCATTTCTTTGATGGGCAGGTGTCCATACAGGCATACTATTTCAGGAATTTGAAAGAGATTAGGATTATTAAGGGCTCAGATGAGAAGGACAGGTTCCTTACCTGTAACTGTAGTTGTTTGAGTGATCATCTGTGCCCTCACACACATGGGTTTTCATGCCTGCGCAGACCCATCCACAGAATGCTCCAGAGCTGGGTAGCTCTGGCAGCAACCTTGCCCCCTCAGACCTCAGGATAAATAGCACTAAGAGCTATTCCCCTACATCCGCTGAATGGAAGTGGACCTGCAGAGAAGCGGAAGGAGAGTGGGTCGTGTGAGGCATAGATGACCACTTAAGAACTCAGTTACAGGTAAGCAACCTGTCTTTCTTCTTCATGGCCTCTGTGCCTCACACACATGGGTGACTAGCTAGCTTACTGCTAGCTAGAATAAAAGACAATATTCCCCAGCTGAATACCGCATCTGCTTAAGCTCTACAGTATAGATAGTAATGCAGATGAAAGCAGAAGGCTGTGCCCAGGTCTTCTGGAAGCCAGGATACCATGTAGACAGGCACGAAATGTTGAGACAGTTCTGGCTGAATGGCACCAAACCTTCAAGGGCTGAGGTTTTCCGGTGAGTTCATAAACAAGACTGATGAAGTCCACAACCAAGTCTCTAGGAAGAAACCAGTAGTGCTGACTTCCATCCTGCATAGCAAATGAAGAGCATGGGTAAATGTCAGAGGGGACCTATTCAGTGGGTTTTATAAGCCAGGGTTCAGTGAATGTCAAAGCAATGTAGATCCTTTTCCAAGTCTGATTGCTCCTCTCCATCCTGGAGGGAAGTCACTAGTGGGGTGCTGCAGGGTTCTCTCCTGGGCCCAGTGTTATTCAATATCTTTGTCAATGATTTGGATGAGGGAATAGTGGGCATTCTTTTTAAATTTGCAAATGACACCAAATTAGGACAGGTAGGTAACATTTCAGAGGTCAGGGTAAGAATTCAAAATGATCTTAATGATTGAAGAGCTGAGCCAAAACTAACAAAATGAATTTCAACAGGGAGACGGATAAAGTGCTACATTTGGACAGAAAAAAATGAAATGCACAGATATAAGATGGGTGACACCTGGTTTTACCACAGTAAATAAGGAAGGGATCTAAGAGTCTTAGTAGACCACAAGCTGAACATGAGTCAGCAGCGTGATGTGGCAGCTAAAACAGTCAATGTGATTTTTAGAGGCATCAATAGAAATATAGTGTCTAGATCACGAGAAGTAATAGTACCACTCGGTTCTGTTTTGGTCAGACCCCACCTGGAGTACTATGTCCAGTTCTGGGCACTACAGTTCCTTTGGGGACCATTACATTTGGATTGTGAGTCCATTGCAATGCACATCCCATCTAAGGTAGATGGCATCAGAGGTTACAAGAACAGTTGGCTGGGAAGGATGGAATGGCATACCCTTAGGCAGACTGGATGGGCATAGCCACCATCAGAGCATGGACTAGATGTGAGGGGGAAGGAAGAGGTATTTGTTGTGGGAATCCTCCTGTGGCTCAAATTGACAAAGGAACCATAGTTGCAGGGTCTGAAAGCAGAGTCTGGCACAAGGCACGAACATGGTTGTGGTGGCAAAGAGGCCCAAGAGCTGCAAGATCAGACAAACCTGAACCATCAGTTTGCAATGAACCTGGCATATTGTATGCACTTGGGATAGTGGAGGATGGGCTCTGGCTAGTCTGAAATCGAGGAGGGTTCTGGAATGGGATGAAGCAAGATTTCTTGATGTTCACCTAGAGACTGACGTCAAGAAGTCGAGATGAAGTCTACGTCCTTGCGAAGCTGGGATTCTGCTGAAGCCACAATGAGCCAGTTGTCAAAGTATGGAAATAACCTCATGCCTTGTGTTCTCAGATGAGAGATGACAACTGGCATCACCTTTGTAAAAACACGAGTGGTGGTGGAGAGGTTAAAGGGCTGGACTTTGTACTGATGTATATGTCCAACTGTCAAGCAGAGGTATTTCCTGTGCTGGGGCAGATATGAATATGAAACTAAGCATCTTGGAGGTCCAGAGATGCAAACCAGTCTCCCAGTTTGAGGAGGAGAAGGATCTAAGCCAAGATGCCCATGGAAAACTTCCTGGAGCAGATATAATTCTTCACTGCTCTCAAGTCCATGATGGGATGGAGGGATCCATTCATTTTGCATATAGTGAAATAGAATCATAAGAGTTGGAAGAGACCATAACGGCCATCAAGTCCAACCCCAAATACCAGGTGAAGAAACCAGTGTGGGTGGCCCTGTGGGGAAGCTGTTCTAATTGGTCTTTTTGAAGGGGGGGTGTCAACCTCCTGCTGGAGAATGCTGGATAACAGAATGTATCAGAAAACACACAATGGGGAAGACGAGCAAACTCAATCACATAGCCAAGCAGGATGATTGTGAGGGACCAGAAATCTCAAGATATGTGTTGCCATCTGGGAAAGATCCCGAGGAGGAAGAGACGTGAGTGGACAAGGAGACAGTGGTGCAAGGTCAGAGGCAGAAAGAGCAGGAGGCCACAAGAGTGAAGGCTGCTGTTAGGGGGAAGAGATGGCTGATACTTTGGCTGCTTGGAAGAACGGTGTGACCTCTCAGATTGAGAAGCCTGTTGAGAGTTGAGGAATGGTGAGTGTGATGCTGAATACAAGGGAGGAAAGAAAGTCCTCCACCAAAGGAGCCAGATCAGGGGAGAACAAAAGGAAGCTAGCCTAAAGACCATTTTCTTTGCCATGGTATGGGCCTTGAAACTGGCATTCATAGCCTCACTGGTGTAGAAGTTGAATAGACCTTCCCCATAGAAAGGGAGGTCTTCAATCTAGTTGCTAGCGACACCCCAACAAAACTCAACCAGGTGTTACAGTGAAGGCCGATGGAGGTTGCCATGACTTTGCTGGCACAATCAGCCCCATGGCATGCCATAATTATTTGCCTTGCTGCAAGGCAATGGGTCTCCTGTTGAAAAAGGATGGCAACATTCCTCTGATTCTTTGGGAAATAAAGAATGAAAGATGCTTTCTATTCCCAAAGGAACTGCTGGTAACCTGCCATGCGGCATTGATAGTTCATTACTCAGATAGCTAAGTCAGAAGAGGAATAGAATCTTCTTCTGAAGAGATTGTGATGATGGCCCTCATTACCAAGACAGGTAGATTTGTGGGTGGACTTCAATTGAGTAGCCTGGGCTACAACTGAGTTGGGGACTGGATGGCTGAGGAGGAAAGTGGTACCCTCTTGTTGAACCTGGTAAAGGTGTTTGGCAGTTGGCAGGATCAACCAGGGCTTGGCTCTGGACTGCCCAACTACTTCCATCAGCGTTGGCAATAGTGGTAGCATAGCTGGCATCAGACTGTGGACATCGACCTTCTGAAACACAAGATCCAGAGAAGGAGTGGCCTGTGCTTTTGCCTTTGAGCCTGAGGAACCTTGCAAGCCTTAATAAGAAGTCTGCGTAGAGGAGGAGGAGGTCTTCTGAAGGAGAGATCTAAGCTCAGTCATCTACCTTGCTATCTGGAGATGGGACATCTTCAGCATCTTCATCAGAAGCAGTCTGGGTAGAGAGAGGCAGTGGCAGTTGGGGAGAGTTGGCTTCTAAAAAGCAAACCTCATCCCTTTAGCAGGCAGCAGTGTCAAAGAAGGGTCCTGGTCCGATGGCTTAGAGGCTGGTGCAGATCAGGCAGCAGGACTCTTTTCTGAACATCTCACTGGTGTAGCAGGTCAGGAGTGAGATCGGTCTCAGTGTAGGGAGTGTAGTGACGGGACTGATATTGACCTGTCTGGGGAGAGCTGGAACAATGAGACTCAAAAGGCACCTGGTATTGATGGCCTCTTTCAAGCCAACAGAATCATTTGTAATCATGCTAGCAGTAGGGGTGGGGATGTCCCTCACCTGTACTGGCAAACAGGCATGGGAAGGTTCTACTCATGGAAGGTTGTAAATGTAGCAACTGGAAGCCACTAAGTCTGCTCCTGTGAGGTTTCTCAATATCAGGAATATGAGGAATAGTATTGAGACTGGTTCAAGCCCTCTTGGTGATATCAAGTCCATAGTATCACCTTTCCAGGTCAGGGACAATCTGTGTTGAAATGGCAAAAGAAAATGGTGGAGACAGTGAACAGTGGCTTGTAGGTCTAGAGATATGACCTCCCACAAGGTGAAGAGAGAGAGGCTGAATGAAGTGGCAGAGGAAGGGGCCCAGAAGAAGGACCTAGCTGTTGACGGTGTGGCAACTGACGGTCCTGTAAATCCCACATTAGAAGGCTGGCAGGAAATTGGTCCAGGGAGACATGGTCCAGTTCAATTTGGAGCACTCCTGGTTCCAGTTGAGATTCCAGTTCACTCTGCACCTCAGTTGGGGGCATGACCAACTTAGCTGCCAAAGTTAGTGGGGAAGACATTGGCATTGATGAGGATCGGCCTTCCAAGACAGAAGCTAGTGACCACTTCTTGCAGATTGGGGCAGAAGCTGTATGAAGTGGGCCATTTGGGTAGCTACATTGGTGACTTTAAGGAATTCTTTCCAGAGGAAGAGCAAAAAGAAAAGAGAGTTGGTTTTTGAGGCCTTGTGTAGTGAACCTCTTGTAAATTGAGTAGGAATTCATGTGGTGGCCTTCATTGAGGCAGAAAAAGCACTCAGAGTGACTGTCAGAACAAGGAATATTTCCCCTGCAAGGAAGTTTTTGAACAAGGTCTTTGAGGCCAAAAGACAAAGAACTCACCACTGATGAGGTCAGGGAGACAGAAAATAAATCAAAGAGAAGAAAGTTGAGGAAAGCAGCTACTCAGCACTAGATCTTCTGAGATGAACTGGACGAAGAACAAAAAGGGGAGTAACTCTTGGTGCTATTTACACTGGCACCTAAGGGGGTGGGGTTACTGCCGAAAGTTACTCAGCTCCATGGATGGGTCTATGCAGGTGCATGTATGTGAGGTACAGAGACGAAAGCAGCAAAACCTTGCAATGTGATCTGGTTCACCTTTCATGCAACACTCCTGCACGTGGACAGCAATTTTGTATTAACTGTTGCTAGATATCAGAGCATGTAAGTTTCTGGTTAAAGTTTTTTCTTTCCTAATAAAAGAAAACAGCAAATTCTCAGCACAAAAAAAAATGCTAATAATTTCAGTTACTCTGAAGTGACATAATTTCAAATCCAGATAATGCATGTATTTAAAGAATTGATCTGAGATCCTACATATTTAGAAACAAGTACTCTAAACTTCAAAAATTGATAATGAAGAGGAAAATCTACAGTTGAGTAGTCATGTATGATATGTTAGCTTCTTAGTCTCCCAAAGAAGTCTTGTACAAGACAGGAACAGACTGGGATATCATGGCTGAGTACAGAAGTCAACACATTGTTCATATTTAAAGTTAACCAGCTTTGTGATTAGATACTATCTATAAGAAGAACATTCTGACAGTAATTCCATTATTACTCCTTAAATAACTGAGAATCAGCTGCCTTCTCCTCCCCCTAATGAAATGGTACCTATACCAATATGTCATCTATGGACTGTTGCTGCCACCCTACAAAGTATGCAACCTCATCAGTCCCACTGAATGCAACGGAAATTACCTCTGAGTAGAACTGTAGAGGAATGCACTTTTTAAAAAGGAATAAACTTGATGCAACTTTATGAAGGTAAGTTTAGAAAGTAGCAGCAAAAAGATAAAAAGAATGTAAACAAGTTGTCAGTATCTAATCACCTGAATTCAACTCATATTTCAGTTTTAATGTTTTACTACCGAAAACAACAGTTCAATAAAGGAATGCTGCATATAGTGTGCAGTACTTCCTCCTATGACAGGCAGTTTATGGATGTGCTCCAAAGGGATGTACTTAATTCTTTCTGGAAACAGGTAAGATTTTTAGTGACTGACCTTAACATTGGCTATATCAATTGCATGTGAAAAAAACATTCACATTAGTCAGATTACTGCTGCATCTTATGATACAGTTCATTATTTTGTTATTCTGAAAGTCATTGTGCAATTGCTACTACTTTTTTAATGCAACTGCTATTGTTACTGATACTGAATTAGATTATTTCAACCCAGAAAGCCATAAAGAGCAGAGTTTTAAAATAATAAAAAAAGGCAGCAGACAGGACAATCAATAGATCAGCAGAATGATGGGCCGGAGTGAGCTGGCTACTGAAATCACGAAGGAAAATAGGGTGCTGTCATTGGAATGTTAGGAGGAGAGGAGAAAAGAAAAAGATGTGTTGAGTCAACCAAGACCGAGAGTCAAAGGGAGCATAATCAGTCTATATTTGGAAAGAGAGAAAAATAGGGTAATTTAGAAGTTTAGAAGACTAACAGACAACACTGTCCAAGGCTTAGAGAAGTACTCTGTTAATGACATCTCTGATACCGCTCCCTTCCTCCTCACCCCAAATACTAATGAAAAAATATTCTCTCTTGGAGCTTGGGCTCAAAATTTGGTATTAAATCCAGAAAATAAGAACAGATAACTGTGGGATAATGCAGTTTCTTATGTAGTTGTGTTTGTGTATGTGGTTTTAAATCTTGAAAAGAAGCTTAGATAACTGTGTGTTAATATATTTTCTTGTATATTGGATTTATAAAACTACTGGATATGAAGCCAAATATTATGGTATTTCTGGATTTCCAAACATAGCTTCATCTTGGTCTGATCTATGCATGCAACGGGATGTGAGAAACTCAAGAGATAATAAAATGGGCTGTATCAGTTCACACTGTGAGTTACCACATTTACTATCTTACTTTAAAGAGTCTGCAAGTAGAAAACCTTTCCCCAAAGTAATAATATTTAACTGAAAAGAAAATGAGGAAGCATTAAAAATGACACTCATCATCTGCAGGATGAGGTGATGTTGATGTTCCAAATGCATTATATTACTACTGTTGTTTCAAATACATGTAAAAACTAATTCAAAACAAGTTAATACAATTTCTAAATATTCTACTACTTCCAATATTCAGTGGACAGAGAAACACCATGATGGTTGATTTGCTGGTCTACCTTTAGTGGAAGCTGAGCTGGAGGGACGCTTGAGACCACTCAGTCCTTGCAGTGGGATATCACCTCCTTCCAAAACACTTTTGTAAATTTGCCTTTCCTTCTCCAGTCCAATAGGATCTCCTATAGTGTCCTCCAGCTCTCTCTTTACTAGATGGGAGTTAGGTGAATATGATGAGCTAAAAGTATATAAGAGGATGAGGAGTTAAGTTTTCTTAACAATTAACAAAAAAGTCATAAGAAGTAGGTAGCAGATCAACAGACTAAGGTAAAATTTCTAAGAACACAAACACTTTTAGTATTTCTGGAGGAAACCATACTTATTTCCACACTGCAAATTTTATAGGGCATGTCAAGTACTCCAATTCAATGTATCAGATCACACACAAAACCAGTTCAGAGCCAGCTGTGCTATCACCTGAGGTGACAGGGCATTGGGACAGCAAATTTGCTGATTCCTGCTCCACCTTGGCAGGGCGCTTCCCATTCTGGAGAACTGTGGTTGATCTGCACAAATCTGGGAGTGGTTCAAACCCCACTGCTGTACTTCCCAAAATACAATGGTAAGTCACATTACAATGATAGGTAGCTTTTAAAATAATTAATTCAGAAATATTACTCCTACACCTTGGGTATGTTCGGTACATTACCACTGAACTATTGCTGAAATAAATTAGCTTTGGCTTCTTTTGCTACTGTTCGAGTAGAATTTTAATGAGATTGGAAGGATTAAGATGCTAAAAGGTTGTGTATTCTTGTTGTCCAAATCTTTTAACTGGTTCTCAACAAATCTAGCCTTTTCTTGTTAATGTCAAAGTTTAATTTCCATTTTATTCTGTTTTGAGGAGGGGCATGTCCATTTCTGTTGTTTACATTTGTCTCTAGTCACTGCTGTAAACAAAACAGATGATAAATTTTGGCTTTGCTCTTTAAAACTTACTTATGTGGGACTATCAGCTACTTTTCTTTTTGCTTTTTAAACAATGATAGCCTAAAACACTGATGGCCTGATGGCCATGATAATTTCAAGAGAGAGAGAAAACAAGCCTGAATCTAGTGTTAAAAGAAGAAAGAAATTTTCAAACAGAAGAGAAATCTGAGTAAGTTGAGTCAATTGCCATTTAAAATCTTTAATTTAGAAAAGTTCCTCTAGAACTTTGTCATGGTTTAGGTGTGGAGAATGTATGGCCCTGTAGATACTCTTGGATTGTAACTCCACTTACTCCTTCACTCTGGGGGCTAAAGAAGATGGGGAAGGTTCTCCTTTCTGAGGAAGACCCTTTCACAAGAAGCACGTTGTCTGAGTTAATCTCAAACCATACTTAGGACAAATAGCATTCCCCCAAACCATGAATCCAGCTTAGACACACTGCCACTACATAATACATAGGAACATCATTTAGGAAAAATCTGAAGATACGACTACTAACATGCTAAAATGCTGCAAAATATTAATACAAACATTTAAAAGCAGATTCTCAGACTTACTGCATCAAATGGTCCGAGAAGGTTTCCAGTGAAGAAGAGTCTGCCGTACTCTGCAAAAATCCAAACAACAAAATCATTGACATATATAAACTTCTATTCAGACCAAAAACAAACAAACAAACAGCCTTGCTTGAGTATTCGCCCATTAAAGTTCTTGACTCTGTTATGGTTCTATCCTGAAGGCTGCCTTGAGTCCTTGGTTGGGAGAAGGAAGGACTAAAATAAAATTAACACGCTCATATTCTACGCATAGGAACTACTCTTCTTTTTATAACTATTGCATCTTAAAGCAGGGGTAGGAATCATTCAGCCCTCCCAATATTGCAAGTTCTAGCAGTCCTAGGCCATTTCCACACTACACTGCTACAGTGCCTTTATTTCACTTTCAACATCCTGTGGAATACTGGGGTTTGTAGTTTACTGAGGCCAAAGAGCAAGCTGGCTGAGAAGTTTAAAGGCCTGTCCCTAAACTGCAAACCCTAGGATTCCACAGGATGTTGAAAGGGGAAGAACAGCACTATAACAGTCTAGCATGGAGATGGCCCTAGTCAGCATAGTCCTCAGCAAGAAATACTGGGAACTGCAGTTTAACAACATCTAGAGACCCACACAATTCCCATCCCATGCTAACTAAAGTTTCAAGCAAGCCAACTAATGACCTGCTTGACATATTCATACCACATGCCTCAGAGTTAATTAAGCTTGTACCATAATGCTGAGAGAAGAGAAACATTATGAAATTGGTTCTTTCTCAAGAGGGAAAGCAATACAGATGTCCGAGAACAGAAAAGGTTCCCTCCATCATCTTGATGTGGATGCAGCCAGCACTTCCTAATGGAAGTGGTTCAGTTTGCAGTGACTAAACATGGTGTTAAATATAGCAGTATGAAATGGAATATTTTGTCAGGATTATGGCAGAAAGGCCAAGTTTTCCCTCCACACCCAGCTGATTTTGCATAGGCACCCCACTGGAGCAGTTTTTGATAACAGGGGAGCAAATCACATGCAGGACTGGCAAAATGTTTCCAAAAGGACCCAAAGTTTTTGCAGGTTCAAGCTGCTACATTCCCTATTGCTGTATGGCACTTTTTCTAACAAAATGGTGAACTCGCTGTTCTGGAACCCTTCTAGAGTGTTGATTCACCTTTTAAATAGATTCTGGGGTCTCTTATGTTTACCGTCAAAATACTTACCAAAACCAGAAACAAATCTCTGATCACCTCTGTTTTATTTTTTGTGGCATTTTAGTGATCCAAACAGTCCCCAGGCAGATTCCAGAGACAGAGAATTGGACCGCAGACTTGCTGAACTTGCTCACCCTGGTTTTAATGAATACACTCAACATATTGAACTGTACAGTTCAAGAACAATTCTGACACCCATCCAAGGAGATACTGGATGTTGCTGGAGCATAACTCACTTCTCTTTTCTCCATGGCTTGAGAAGCTGTGGCAATGAAAAACTCCCTTGCAGTTCATTCAGTTTAGATGCTACATGGCTCCTCTGTGACCAAGGTGAATATACAGCCTTCTTGATTGCTCATGAGGGAGATGTCATGCATGAATAGCTAATATTTAGTATACTTTGAATAATTACTACATTTTGGAAAGACGTTTTAACTAGAAAAAAGGTGTTCTAAGCCGTAGGTCGCTATGGACCAGCCTCTCTGTGGCCAGAGGAAGTAGCCCACCAGCCACAGTTCACTCACAGCAGTGAAGATCTCTACCACTGCCACACTTCCACTATTGGTGGACTCATGGTAATAGAGAGAAGTAAGGAAGAATGCTGAGGACAGACAGAGGAAGTCTCTGGACCTCCAGCTGAGATGGGCAAACTGTGGTCCCTTGCAGCTGTTTTTGTGGTCTTGAACCCATCTAGATTCCCTGGACTATCTTTGTTCTGCAGAAATAAAAGGATGAGTTGCCTCTCCACAAAGCCGCACAGGAAAGGTAATTTGCATTTTAAATAGTATACAGACCACTCCTGCAATGTTTAACAATTTAAGAAACCCATGTTTTTTCAAAACCAAAAAGAGTTTTCTGGTCACTTCTTGTTAGCTGGATGATGGGATTTTTTGCAGTCTGTGTGGTTCCCAGATCTGTGACAGCTGCCCATTCTGATCCACAAGGACTCTTGTCACCTGTTACCTAATGTACATCTGAAAAGTCTACAAGCCCTAGAGCTGGCATAGTTTACCTTCCCCTAAAGGAACCAATGGGAGGGGAATTTAATAGGAAAAGAAGAGAAAAACCAGTCAGTGAAACAGGGAGAGGGATAAAAAAGGAGACCCCCCCTCCACAACATTCAAATTCCATTATGGCTGTTGTAATCCTCGTAAGGAATAAAAATGACTGTTTTTCTCCAATAGATGCTTCCTAGCCACTACTCTACTACCTAAGTTCACTATGGGAGGAATACATATGCAGAAAAATGTATAAAATATCTTTTTATTTTTATTACAGAAACAAAAAGACATAATGAAAAATGTGATTTTTTTCCTGTGCCCTTTACAGAGATGGCACAAAAATAGATACACCATTATCTTGAAGTCAACATGATTTTACTGATGCCAAACACGATTCTTGGAAAATACTGAATGAGCTTATTCTTATGAAAAGCTGTGAGAACTTTATTTTAATAGGTACCTATCAACAACCTTTCAATGTGGTACAACCAGCTCAGTACCTCATTCTGCTATTTCTGACAGCTGCATAGCATGCAACTCCCATCAGCCCAGCCAATGGTAAGGAACTGTGGGAGCTGCAGTTGAACAAGAAGTGACGTTCATCAATACTTTGTCCACCCCTCATTTAGGTGCAAGGATTAGTAGCATGCAACAAAAAGGAAATACCTTCAATTGCTTTTTATCTGGTGCTTTATAAAGCTTCTCCATTTTCTCAGTGTCAGACCCTAACCCCATCTGATAGAGATAAGGGTCTTTTTCTGGATCGTTCTGGTTAGGGATGGAAGAAAAGCAAGAGGAAGGCAACACCTCAGTTAGACAAACAAATTAAATAAAGGAATTCTGAAAAACAAAGCTCTTTGTTTCAAAAGGACAAATATTATATATACAAAACAAAAATTCAAGGCCTTCTCAGTATAGAAATATATCATTGGTTTAGATTCACTGCTGAATTTGTAAAGATTTAGTGTGAAGTCATTAATATTTATTTAAAAATAACTGTAGAATGCATTCATACTGTACCATTAACGTAAAACAATGGTTAGTAAAATTATCACTACAGATCTCAAAATAAAATAAAATAAGAAAATGCTGTGATCTAATGACATTACAAGAAATAGTTCGCAAGATTCTTTACAGCCTATGGTACTGTGTAACAAATTCAAGTCAATTAAATTTAAATCACCACTTGCACTCACATAAAATCCAAACACTGCCAATGACTGATAGCTAAAGACACGCATACAAACAAAACCATACCATAGTACAATGTATGTTTGAATTACCTTTCTATCCTCTCTAGTAAGGATAGAGCACTCTCCAGGAGTATAATCCCATATCTTTTTTGGAGGCTGATGGGAAGCAGAATAGGAAATGAGGAAATGAAGATAAGGAAAGACATCACAGAGAAAATGGAAACTTAATTAGAACAGAAGGAGTACACTGGGGGGAACTGTATCAGCACTAGAAACAAAATAGAAGACAGAATGGAAAGAAGGAGGAAGTAAACCTGCTACAGTACGAACACAGAAGATTATGGGAGAAGAACGGAGGAAACATGCATTGTGAAGCAATGCTTGGTTGATATTTTACTTGACAACACTCTATTCGTTTTCAGGATCCTGCTGCTTTTGCAGCAGATGTGGTGGTAAAAGCATTCAAAACATGATTTGCTAAAGAAACCAAAGTAGACTAACAAAATTACTCATTTTCTTTCTGAAAAGAAAAGGGTTTTTAATAATAATAAGGGTTTTTAACAAAGTAAATGGCAATTCTACTTTTAATTTAAACTCCCAGGCCTCTTTCAGGACTCAAATACATACCATGTTAACAAATAGCTGTGTTTCCAGAGTTGGCAGTGTGGGACAATGAAAATGCAGAGTTATTCACGTCACCTTTGGAACTATTTGTTGCCGGTCCCGGTTCCCATATGGCCAAGAAGGGGCATGCCCTCTGCCTGCACTGAGGTCCCTCCAGACCATCTTAACTGACAACAGGAGTGTTGTCAATTAAAATCTCAGACAAAATGTAGGGCCATGACTCTTAAGATTGTCATTTTACTTTTCCTGTATGATTTTTAATATTCTTGCCTGATGAACAAGCCAGTGAAGCTCTGAAAGTTTGCATGATCTATTTGGTGCATTTCGGTTGGGTAATAAAAGTATCGCAATGTCATGGGTTTTGATTTCTCTACTCTTGGAACTAGTTATTGATCTTTTAATAGCAGAATGAAATTAAAGAAACTCAGGGGAAAAAATCAGCTTACATTATTAGCTCAGACCGCAAGAGATCTGGATCTGGAACGTGCTCCGCAGAGCCTCAGTAACAGGGACAAGCAATGCTAGCAATCAAAATTTGTAGTACTAAAGCAGCAGCAGAACGACAAAGCTGAGAGGCAGTGCAAATTGTTTTGCACTAGCTGCCCTTGCCTCACATATCTCAAAGCATGGGAGCAATCAGTTACAGTAACAATAGCTACCTCTAACAAAATACTTGTATTAGGCAAGGGCAGAACATTTCTGATTTTGGAAAAAAAATGCAACAATGTTAATGTTTGAGTCCCACGCCCAAATAAAACATTTTACACCTTACTGATCCTGGGAAGTGCAAGGGGAATATCAACACTTATTTTCCATGGTGGATTTTTGATTTCCTTGTTAAAACATTTCCTGTTGGTTCTTCCTTCTGCCAGTGTCAATATCTTTTATGCCTTAGGCAAGGGTAACTACTTGCAATCCTCCCTCTGAAAAAGTGCTAACCTGAATTTTCAAACACAGATGTCTTGTAGAAGAAATGAAAAGCGCAAAGCTTGAAACTGTTAAGTTTATTTTAAATTGCAATAAGTAATACAACAATCTTTATCTTTCTCAAATACAAAAGAAAGGTTTTACCACACAAATCATTTTGAATAATCTTGTGAATTGTGATGTTAAAATTTAAATCTCTTAAACATTTCCATTTCAGGCACATCAAAATCTCATTTTGTGTGCCTTTTCCTTTGCAAGTTTCGTCACTAATTCCTTCAGATCAAACATTGATGCTTGGGACTGCTCAACTGCTATAGTTGCTAAGCCATCTAGTCTCTTTTGCAAAACTGTTGAACAAATGTTAAGTTTTTATAAGTTTGAGTTAAGCATTCTTCAGTGGCACTGGAAGTATCAGAAGGATCCTCAGAGCAATAGAAACATTGTGCATGTTATCCAGGAATTTTTGTTGTAGAATGAAGGAAGTGGCAAACCACCTCTGAGTATTCCTTGCCTAAAAAACCCTATGAAATTAATGGGGTCACCATAAGTCAACAAGTGTCTTGAAGGCACATACACATAAACATGAAGTACTCCTTTTGGTGGCATAGACTTTGGAAGTCTTTGAGCTATTGCTCTAAGTTCAAAGTACAAATCTTCAGCATCAATATGTTTATTTCCATTGTGCCTCAACAATTTTTTGAAATTGTTGCAAACCTTAAGTAAGTATTTTTGTTGATACTTATATATCATACAGGAAACCAAATAGGGAATTATACTGTTGTAGCTGTTGTAACCTCCCAACAACAGACTGTATGACCAGATTTAAGATAGCACAGTAGGAACCTACTTTGAATTTCTGCTTTGGCTCTCATGGTGCCTCTTCTCACACTCTGTATTCAAAGTGCTGTTTCTCCTTTTTCTAACTTGTTCATTCTCAGAATCTGACAGTATTTTTAGTTTCTTTGCAGTAGCATCCATCAAAAATTCTTGGAAAACTTCATCACACCTGAAGCCCGTAATGTAATTCTTGGTCACTTGCAATTGGCTAGTAGCTGAATTGAAATCGGCTTGTCTTGTAGCAGCTTAAGATTGCAAGATTGGCTTCAAAAAGGATGTTGTACCATGAAACAAGGAAGACCACAAACGTGAGCTTATAAATTGCATGAGCAAGGGCCTTCGCTTCAGTTTGAGAAGTATCTCCAGAAATATTTGTATGCAAATGTTCATTCATGAGAGGATAAAAAGAGTTAGATACCGCATAAACAAAAGAAAGAAATCCATTGCTAGCACTTGACATATTTAGCTTTATACTTTAACTCTCTTTATCTAACAGCCTCATCCACAAGTTTCCTGCTTCTGGTATCTTTAAATAATGTTTCATCACTTGTTATGGTGGTATGTCCTTCAACTTCTTTGTGTCCCTAATTGTCTGTTTCAATTCCTTTTGCTAAAGTTTATCTTCTTTTCTGTTTTCTGCATTAGAAATAAGTCTTTTATTTTCTGCAGAAATGATCTTGTCTTTAACAGCTTCCTTGACTCTTATTTGTTGACAATGCTGTATCTTCTTGGACTGGTGGTACCTTACCAATCTCCACATGTCTGAAATCAAAATCATTGTGTTCGATTTCCTTGCAATTGTCCATTTACTTATAAATTGAATTTTGTAATCCTGCAATCACAAATTCCAGTGGTTCAATAACATTTACATCAGGTCCTCAGCCCTGCTGGAAGAAGTCCAGTTATAGCCTCAATGGTTGCTTCTATAGCCAACTACTACTGGCCCAGCCATTTAAAGTATCTAGAAATTTCTCCTTTTTTCATGACTGAATTTACTCAGTCTGTATGAGAGTAACAGAAATGACTCTCAGATCGAGCCCCCTGGAAATGTAAAAAGCTCCAAAACCCAAAACTTTTTGCCACCAGCCACTCACTTCTTCCTTCAAGATAGTGGCTATGGAGATCCTGCTTGTTTGTGTCTCAAGAATACTGCAGCTGCCAGCTCAAAGGCTGAAGAGTGTGGCTGGTGGCAAAGAGAGAGACTGAGGATCTGTGAAATGGTGGGACTTGTGGAATCACACTGAGCACTATGCTTGGATTCCCATCATTTCACAGATCCTCAGTCTCACTCCAGCTTCTTCTCCAGCTACACAACACACACAGCAAATGAATGAGATGTGAGGCTATTCCAAAAAGTTACTGGATTCCAAAGCTGCCCAAAAATCCAAAATATGGAACACTTCTGATCCCAAGCATTTCAGATAAGGAATACTCAGTCTCTACTACACTACTTGGGATTCCTCCCTAAGCATTTTGGAGATGGAAGGCACAGTACACCCCCCAACATTAATCATTTTACTAGTTTCAACCATTTTGTAAAGCAATTTGTCCCTTTTGAGATTCCTAATTTGACTCTATGTATTCTTTGATGAACAGAACACTGTTAAGAACAAAAGGCATAAAGAACAGCAACAGAAGACCAAAATAAAATAAAAAGAGGGAGTGTTCTGTTCTTCAGCGTCTATAGTTCTTTGGTGTATTGCTTCTATCATCTTTTTATTTCTTAATGATCACGCAGTGTGTTCTTCAGGTGGTCACTTAGCACCCCCATTCATGGTTTAAATTTTCCTTTGATTTCTCAGTTCTTGTGGAATATGTCTCTTCTCCTCCATTTTTTGGTAGTCATCTTCTATTTCTCTGCATCGATTGTTATAATAGTTCTCTTTGTCCATGTGCACAACTTACCAAACAGTTACGTTCAGTGTTCTGATGGTATTTCTGTCCTCCCTTTCCTTTTGTTTCTTTTCTGTCTTAACAGAAGAGTTTCTTCTGTCATCCATAAAGTCTTTTCCTTCTTTTTGGCTACAAAGTGTTTTTTCCCCCATTCTTCCCTGGCTTTGGTCCAGAGTTCTTCTGGCTCCTTGTTAATTAGGCTTAATAGCACAAATCTATTTTTTATATTATCTTTAAATTCTACAAGGATATTTCTTCAGATTGTATTTTGGCATGATTCTGTGTTGTTTTCCAGCTTTAATCTAATTTTTAATATTAGCAGTTCAAGATCTGTGCCACAATCTGTTCAAATCAAATCCATACTCTTCCTGCACAACCAAATCCATACTCTTCTTACCCACACCATCCATGTAGTCATACCCCTCTATACAGAACAGGGAGCATTTCTAAGAAAGTTCCTTCAGAAAGTTCAAGACTGGAACTTCCCATGTAACAATCTAAAGTGCACTTACAGGTCCACATGACTACATTTCCCCATGTCACTGGTGCTGACATACACAATAACCATTAACTATTACCCAAGATTAGCAGCCTATCTAAATGAAACATGACATCTGTAGCCCTCACATGAGGAAAACCAGTCACTGTATTGTCTAGACATCTGATATACTCTGTACTCCTTTCCTGAAGACTGAACTGCTGATGACTGGGAGCCCACTGTTCTTTGTAGCTGTGTCCTTGCCACAAGAATAGCCATCCAGAGAGCAGAGCACAGAGACTGTACGTTTCTAATTTTTCAAGGCCTCAATAGGGCAACCTTTCTCTATGAAAGCCAGGAATGAAGATATACCCACAACTTTTATCAGCAGGCATGCAATCAAATGTGTGACACTCAATGTAACACAACAGACAGCCTTCATTCTGCTAGCTACCTATCTTCCTAACAGTTTTGTTTGCTAAGCTGGTTTATTTGAAAAATTACATTACTAAAAGATCAAGGCACAATTTGCTGTTCTGGCCTTCTCATAATGTAATGATCTGGGGTGGCACCAATTAATTTTGGGTTGCATACACAGGTAACTTTCATTTTGTATATAAGTTGCTTATGTAGATCTGTGCTGAATAAAGAAGTAGGAACAAACTACAGCCTTATTTTGACAAGAGCTTTATGAAGAAAGAGTGAACTACATTTCACAGCAAAAGGCATTTTGCACTGTTTCTCAGCCATTCTGTGCTTACCCCACCAGGTGAATTGTTGAAATCAAGAGGAATGTCTCTTGAACCCAAAGAAGATTTCATGGTTCAGCTGTTTATCTAAACTTTGGCAGACCCATTGTATGTCCTTATAACTTCCCATACAGTTTGATCAGTTCCTGAAAAAGTTTGACTGCTCAGAACACCAGGCGATTAGTATTCATTGTGATAAAAGGGTGTGACTGAGATGGTTGACTCTCCCAGGACCACAAGGAAGGGAAACACCGCAGAGTAAAGTGAAACCTGTTGGCATTTGTTGCCTGCTGTGAAGGCGAGCTCAAAACATTTAAATATTTAACTTTCACCAACAAGATGGAAGCTGCCTGCCTTGAGTTGGAAATGTCTCGAACTGGTTGGTGTGCAGGATTCCCAAACATTCCAAGGACTTGAAGGTGTCAAAAGAACTTTTTTTCCAAATGTATGACAAAACCATGGATCCCCAGACATCTGTATGCACATCCTCTAATTCTTTACCCCTGGAGGAAGAAGACGTTTCAAATCCTGGACTAAAGCTAAGTCTGAACTAAATGAGTAATAGCTTTTTGAGTGGAATGGAAAATCTCAGAAGGTTATAGGTTCTCTTTCACTGCAGCTCTTTAAGGTGGCTACCTGTCAAGAGAACCTTAGCTGAATATTCCTGCACAGCAGGCACTTGGCCCTTGCAGCTCTTTCTACCTGTATGGTTCTAAGAGCGAAGACTAAATTCCCAATGGAGAGAGAGAGAAAGCAATTCTAAAAATTAAATAAATGACTGGGTACACAGGACATCAGCAACAGCCTTGCTATGCAGATTCTAGGCAGGCTCTGCTGGAGGGGATTGATCCGAATTGTTCCTGTCAGTCATCTGAAGGTCTAGAGTCCTTTCATAAGATATACCATATGAATAAATATTCTTCCACCTCTACAGGGACTTGATTGGCTTTCAAAAATATCCATGAGTCTGAAACTATCGCAATAATTTAATGTTAATAAAATCTCTGCAATCAATAAACATAAAATTTAAATTGAATTAACCTTTTTATTCCACTGGTTGTATGAGATACACCAGGTTGTGGCTTACGATGCAGGCTTTTAACATGGCACATCACTCCCATATCATGAGACTTCTGTACCTACAACCCACTTAAAACAATGTGGGAAAGATTGCCATTAAAGTCTGCCATTAAGGATACTTCTGGAACTTTCCCATGACTGCAACTTCCTCAAAGGATTACACCTGGGAGAAGAGCAGCAGCACACACAGAACAATGACCGCGGGGAGGGGTAAAACAAATTATTTGTACCGCATGGAATTAATAAGCAACCAGTAGTAGTCGTTCAAAGACTAAAGACAAGAAATAGCAAGACCATTTGAAGCTGAAGTTACTTAGCAAGACAGAAATGTTTTGCTAATGCAGAAAGGCAGCTGGAAAAGTACACAACACAATGGTAGCGGGTTACCCTTAGATTATAATAGTAAATTCACCTCTGGAATTTGACAGTCACTGTTACTGTCAATCAATATATTTTAATATCATCACGTGGCCACGGAGCAACAGCTATAGTTTTATGATTTCATGACAAATAGGAACATTACCTGCTGACACTGACAGGGTTGCTTTTTCTTTTCTTACAGTCATAGCTATATAACGACAATGAGGGTGATGAGTTTGTATGAGTGTTGTATAAGACAGGTTTATTGGTGACGGCTATCAAACTTACCGGTTTTCCAAACTCCAATTCCGAAAAGAATTTATACCAAGGCTCATTCTTTAAATCTATCTCTTCTGGGCTTATATCGCGAGTCTAAAGGAGTTGGTGATATAGGAATGGAAGAAAGAAGGACAACATTATGCAGAGAATATATAGGAAAGGACTGTTAAAGATGCCACGTTCTGCACTTTTTCCAATGGTTCAATGGTTCATTCACCTGGCAGTCTGCACCCCCTTCCTCAATCCTTTATGCACTTCCCTGGGAGTAAGTTTCACTAAATGTAATGCCTACTTCTTAGCAGGCATTAATAGGATTACAATGATAGCTACTAAAGAAAATATGTTTCAACACTGTAGACGGAGAAACATATTTTTGAGATTTTTTTTTTAAGGATAGAAGTGAAAGGAATCCCCTGAGACAAGAAAGGCATTGTTTTAGAAAAGAACAAAGTTCTATGAAGTTTGGTCGTGTGTTGATCTGCAGTTTTGTATTTGCCTTCAAAGCACAGGCCCTTTGATACAAACTTAACATGAGGCAAACAATCCAGTATATAAATTGTATATAAATCCTTGTCCACGCTCCATCTGTCCTGCTTCTGAAGGCATTAAATCAGGGATTCTCCAGTTGTTTTGTACTTTAATTCCCAGAAGCCTTTACCAGCATGGCGAATGATGACAGATTCTGGCAGCTGAGGTACAAATCTGGAAGACCAAAAATTGAGAACCACTGCATTGGATACTGACACACACAGCATTTGAACAGGACATGCATGCAAAAATTAAACATACACAGTCCTGAACAGACTGATCACTATTCTGAGTCAATGTTACACAGTCTGGGAAGTGGGTGCAGGAATGAGCTGAGCTATTGCCTCAGGAACTCTGTGAGCTAGCCTGAAAAAGGCCATGTCTTCAGCCTTTCTACCTAAAGTTCTACAGGTAGTTTACATACTAATGACAAAATATTAACACCCACCAATTAGGCTGTTAAAGTATTCTATGCCAGAGACAGGCAACATCCAGATGTGTCAGGAGTTACGCATTACTCTCCTGAAGCTTGGAAGAATACACATCCCACAGCACCTCATAAAATTTAAAACAGCCCCTACTCTTTAGGCACCATGTGAGGTATTACAGGCTAGGTGGGTTGCGTTGCCAACTTTGAGGCCTGGAAATATAACATATGGGGTACACTTACAGAGTATAACATACAGCGTATAAGAGATAAACCAGAAAGCCTTGTGTATTAGAGAACATGTATTACTATGAGCCTAATTCCTGGCAGAATGCTTACTCAACTATAAATAATGAGATGAGAATGCCAGTGTAACTATTAATGTTAAGATATGAGCATATTTGAGCAATAATAACCTCCCAGCAGGTGCACTGGCTTATGGATCTGATGAAGACAGCCAAAGATTTGTTTATATTATCTCCATGGATCTCACTGGAGAATCAAATTGTTGCCATAAAACAAATATGGTCAGTGTCTTTGTTTTGATTGGACCAACTGGACAGCTGATAAGCTGGGCAGAAACTATGGAGAGAATAAATGAAGCAGAGAAGTGATCTTTTCATCTTCTTTTTCTCAGTGAAAGCTGGCTCCCGTCCCATGATACTGCTACTTTAGCTTCCCTTTCCTTAGCAGGACTCTCCTTCTCTCATACAAGTCATTATGAGGGTACAGGAGGTGGGGTGGGTCTTCTGTTACCTGGTTCACACCAGTTTCAGCTCTTTTTCTTTTCCATCAACAAACCATTTCTCTTCTTTTGAGGCCCATGCTGTGAGATCTCTTTTGCCTCTGCACCTGCAGATTGCAGTCATTTACCATACAACTGACCCATTTTCAACTTTTATTTCTGACTTTGATTCTTGGTTGACTTTCTTTCTCTCAGATGATATTATTTAATTATTATTATTTAATTATTTGCAATTTTAATGTTCACGTGGAGAATTCCAAAGATCCTGCTGTCTTAATGTTCTCTCTCTTTAATGTCTTCTATTGGGCTCAAGCTTTGTTCTAATTTGCCTACACACTTCCTTGGCCATTGTCTTGATCTTGTTCTTCTTGTTCTTCTTCTTGTTCTTATTAAGAATTGTTCCATCTCTTGCTTTTCTCTTACCGAATTTCCTTTGTGTGATTATCATTTTGGGTTTGTTTGGTTTTTTGCACTTGTTCACAATCCATCCCCTCAGTACTCTGTTGCTTACTCCTTTCACAATCTTTATTCTGTTAATTCTGGGGCTTTTTTGCAAGCATTGGTCTCTTTTCTGTCTTCCTCCAATTCCACTGATTACTTGGATTAACCTGTTTCTTTACTCCACTTTATCTTGAACTCTTCTTAGTTTTGCCCCTTTAGCCAAAACACATAGTCTTTTCTACCAAACCCTAGGCCTGGCTTACTCCTTTTATTTGGTATATATTTGTTCCTGCTCTTGTACAGCTGAATGTTTGTGGAGAAAGACTAGGGAGTGGGCAGATGACATTCATTATATTCTTTGTCCTTTATTTTGTGCTATCTCTTTGGCTAAACAGAAATTCGGTAGTTTACCGATTCATGCTAGTGCGCAGAACCCCAGGTGTCTTTCTTCTACTTTTAATTCTTTTTTAAGGCCTTCCCCTCCACTTCTTCCTCCATTACTCTCTGTTGATTTTACAACTTAAAACTAAAATTGAAGATAATTGTTCTGATTTTGCTGCTCCTGAACTTTCCTCATACCAACATATCAAGTGTCCATTTCCTCTACATTTTCCAATCCTCTTCTCTTATTAGATGAACTATGCAAAACGTTGATATCTTCAAATCCTTCTTCATGCTCTCTTGAACCTCTTCATCCTCACTTCTTAATTACTGCTGCCCGCTATTCTCCCCTCTCTTCTTCATATTATTAATCTATCCCTTTCTACTGGTTCATTTCCTTCTGAATTTAAACATGCTACTGTTTCTGCAATTCTTAAGAATCCTCCTCTTGATCTGTCTCCTCTTTCTCCCTGTTCCACTATTGCCTTTCCTCTCAAAAGTTTTGGAATGTACTGTTTATGCATGTTGTCTCAACTTTATTTCTCTTATTTCTGCAATGGATCTCATTCGATCTGGATTTTGCCCTTTGCATTTTCTCAAAAAAATTACAGATCATCTCCTTCAGGCCAAGACAAATGGCTTATATTCAATCCTTATTCTCCTTGATCTCTCTGCAGCCTTTTTACATAGTCGATAATGCTCTTTTATTGGACTCACTTCATGACCTAGGGTTTACTGATTCAGTCCTCAGCTGGTTCACATCTTATTTCTCAGGTCAATCAGCTGGAGGACATGAATCATCATCTTTTTCCCTTACAGCTGGCATTCTGTTCTGGGCCCTTTGTTGTTTTCTCAGCTGTATTTTTCCAAACTTCAGAGCTCTTGCATTATAGTATGTCTTTCAGCTATTTCACCATGGATGCATCATCATCACCTAAAACTTTGAATCATAGAATCACAGAGCTGGAAGAGACCACAAGGACCATCAAGTCTAACCCTCTGCTATGCAGAAACACACATCAAAGTATTCCCAAAAGATGGTTATCCAGCCTCTGTTTAAAAACTTCCAAAGAAGGAGACTCCACCACACTCCAAGGGTAGTGTATTCCACTGTTAAACTACTCTTACCCTCAGGAAGTTCTTCCTAATGTTTAGATGGAATCCCTTTCTCTAAAGTTTGAAGCCATTGAAGTTGGTAAAATGTGGGCTGGATAGGGCTACTGTTAGTTGGATTTGTAATTGGTTGACCACCGAACCCAAAGAGTGATCACGAATGGCTGCTTTTGATCCTGGAGAGAAGTGACTAGTGGGGTGCCACAGGGTTCTGTCCTGGGCCCAGTGCTGTTCAATATTTTTATCAATGACTTGGATGAAGGAATAGAGGGCATGCTCATCAAATTTGCAGATGACATCAAATTGGGAGGGGTTGCTAATACGCCAGAGGACAGGATCAAAATTCAAAATGACCTGGATAGATTGGAGAGCTGGGCCAAGGCTAACAAAATGAAATTCAACAGAGAGAAGTGTAAGGTCCTACACTTAGGTAGAAAAAATGGAATACAGAAATATAGGATGGGGGACACATGGCTGGATAGCAGTACTTGTGAAAGGGATCTAGGAGTCTTAACAGATCACAAGCTGAACATGAGTCAGCAGTGTGATGTGGCAGCCAAGAAAGCCAATGCAATTCTCAGCTGCATCAATAGGAGTACGGTGTCTAGATCGAGGGAGGTACTGGTACCACTCTATTCTGCTTTGGTTAGACCTCATCTTGAATACTGTGTCCAGTTCTGGGCACCCCAGTTCAAGAAGGACATGGTCAAGCTGGAGCAAGTCCAGAGGAGGGCAACCAAAATGGTGAGAGGCCTGGAAGCCACGTCCTATGAGGATAGACTTAGAGAGCTGGGTATGTTTAGTCTGCAGAAGAGAAGGTTAAGAGGGGACATGATAGCCATGTTTAAATATTTGAAGGGATGCCATGTAGAGGAAGAGAGGGCTTGTTTTCTGCTTCTCCAGAGACCAGGACAAGGAGCAATGGATTCAAGCTGCAGGAAAGGAGATTCCACCTGAACCTCAGGAAGAACTTCCTGACAGTCAGGGCTGTCCGGCAGTGGAATATGCTGCCTCGGAGTATAGTGGAGTCTCCTTCCTTGGAGGCTTTTAAGCAGAGGCTAGATGGCCATCTGTCGGGAGTGCTTTGAGGGTGTTCCTGCGTGGCAGAAGGGGGTTGGACTGGATGGCCCATGTGGTCTCTTCCAACTCTACATTTCTATGATTCTATGATTCTATGATTGCTCTGTGTCCTGCTTTCTGGAGCAGCAGAAAATAGGCTTGCACCATCCTTCAAATGGCATCCCTTTAAATATTTAAAAACATGGCAAAGATAGAACTACTCATTTTTAGAGCCAAACCCTTTTCTGTAACATGTATATTCTCCACCACTGCTAATAATGTCCTCCATTCATGTCCATTCTCCATCTCTATCACTTTTAATACGTTCCCATTTTTCCTGTAACAGAAGCACGTTGTCTTGGATTTATTTTTTACTCTGCTTTGGCTTTTGTCCCTCACACTGAAGCTATAGAAAAGTCATGTTAATTTTTTTTCTTTGTAACACTGTCAAAATCAGCCTGTTTCCTTCTTCTGCTAAGATCTTGCTTCATGCCCTGGACATTTCCCACCTTGATTATTGTAATCTTCATTTAACTGGGCTTCCATTATTTCACCTTAGTCCTCTGGTTCCTATGCAACATACTGCTGTAAAGATTATCTTCTTGGCCCATCATTTTGATAATGTTACAACAATTTTGATGTCTCTTCATTGGTTACCCATTCCTTCTAAGATTCAGTACAAGTTTCTTGGTTTAAGGTTCAAAGCCCTACACAACTGAGCTCCCCCTATCTTTCAGCCCTCATTTCTTTTTAGCAGCCTGCTCAAGATCTGCATTCCTAGAACTCTACACTTCTAACTCAGTTTAGCCCTTTCTCACTTACTGCTCCATACTCTTGGAACTGCCTCCCTGCAGACTGCTTCTTCCTGCATTATTTTAAAATCTCAATTGAAACCTTGCTTTCAAAAGCTTCGGGCTATTAGTTTAATATTGTTTTATAATCTTGCATAGTTTGATTACATGTGCTTGTCACTTGTCTTTATATTATATTATATTATATTATATTATATTATATACTTGGTATTTTATCTGGATAACTTGTTTTAAAATTGCATGGTACAGTTTTATTATTCCTTCCTTTCCTCAGTGTTTGTTTGTATATACATATATTTTAGATGGCACGCTTTTGGAAGGACCCACTGTTTTCGGTTGTTTGGTTGTTTGTTGGTTGTTTTGGTTATAAAGCACCAGTTACATAGATGGCACTATATAAACAAAGAACAACCAGAGTATCAGGAATGCAGGAGGCATGGGGGGGTCAAAAAGCATGTGCACTTCCCTTCACCCATCCTTGCACCTATCAACTAGCTTCGGCATTCTTGGTGTACTTTTTTTAAGGGAACTCACCTACAAGAAAAAGGATCTTCTCTATGGTGGTACCCCAGTCTTGCAATGCCCTCTTGCTAAGGGTAAGGGCTGCCATCATCACTGCATTATTTTTAATGCTAGATTAAAACCTTTTAATTTGAATGGACATTCTTTTTCTTTTTTTAAAGTTTTAACATTTTATACAGTACACCCTTTTCTGGTGTGACCTCTGCATAACACAAAGGCGAGGTCATATGAATTGCTCATCCCATTATAGTGAATGGATGAGATGGGGGTGTTCTTGCACTGTTGTGGGGGTATGCAAACCGTGTCCATTTACCACAATGAGATGTGAGTGATGACATTTTGTTTTATACAGCAGTCCCTGGAACAAAACTCCTGCATATAGAGCAGGCAAGCTGTACTTTTAAAGATGTATTTTAACATTATTTGACCGTTTTACAGCTCTTGATTTTATAGTTTATGTTTAGATTTCAAGTTTTACAGAAACCTTCAAGTATGCCATTCTGAAATTCTCTCCAGATTATTTTTTTAATATACAATGTTCTCTTTCCAGTTTCCAGTTCATGTCATCCATTCTAGGCAACAAACTAACAGTATGGTTTAAGGCACTTTATAACATTTCAAAGTGTACAAATACTGATCAACATGATATGCATTGTAAGTAAGTTTTTTAATGAAAGAAAGCTACAAACTGACTGAGACATATATGGCTTGAGAAGAGGGTGACAACTGATCTCTCGATGCACTCTGCTGAAATATTATGCCTGCAAGTGAGATGGATGGATTGAGTGTGTGACGATGAAAGATATTATCTTGTTATCCTTAACACATGACAAAGACTGAACAGTCTTGCCTGAGCTGAGCTAAAGATACAGTTTCTGAAGTACTGAGTTCATGCAATAAAGTTGCCCCGGGACAGCAGTGAAAAATGGAACACATGGTCAACAATGCTAGGATGGGTACCATTTAGAGAATTATGACGTTATTTTGCACTTGTAAAACAAGTGAATAATGCTTAATGTCTGTATGTGTTTTAAAACTGCTTGTCAGCTTATGGTGACCCCATGAATTTCATAAGGTTTTCTTTAGGCAAGGAATATTCAGAAGTGGTTTTGTCAGTTCCTTTCTCTAAAATACAGCGAACAGCCCCTGTTACCTGTTGGTGGTCTCCCATCCAAGTACTAACCAGGACTGACGGACCCCACTTAGCTTCTAAGATCTGACAAGATCTGGGGCCTTTAGGTTATAGTCCTGCTCAGATGCCTGGAGTAAACAGTGTGAAATTTCAAGACACTTAATTTCTGAGCTGGTGAATACTACTCTCCAAATGTTAAGTTACAATTTTCCTTGGGACTCCAGCTTCACCCTCTCTTTATCTGTATAGAGCATGGCATCTTTAACAGCACATTGATAGTTGAAAAAGCCTTTGTCATACCTGGCAGACAGAGTAAAGGGTAGAATTTTAAATTAAAAAAGGTACAGAGACAGTATGTTAACTGAGAAATTCCTAAGGCTAATGATTATAGAAACTGTTGTTTTGGATCACCAACATTTAATACATGAATAAATGTTAAAAGGTCAGACAAAACTAATAAAAAGAAGAAACTAGAGAGGAAAAGAACAAGACTGATGGCCAGGAAAGGCAACTCTTTTTGAACTCACAGTCTATTTTGAGGCAAAAAAGGAACCCTGAGTAATGCAACCATTACACACTGAATAAACTGATTAATGCTTATCTAAATATCTAAGTGTAGAGATACATTTCAAAGTGCTGAGGGAATGGAAGGCCATTTTTTGGGCTACATTTTCAGATAGATAAAGTAGGTAAAAAGATACTGATGCTAAGCATTCGTTTGTTCAATTACTCATTCATGGTATTTCTATACTGACCCATAACCAAAATTCTCTGGGCAGCGTATATAAAATGGGTAGACCACAATATAATGAAAAAAAAATCCAATTATAATATAATACACAGAACAAAATGTCAGCAAATATAAACTAGTCTGAATTCTTTCAGAACCTTTTTTAGGGCTTCTTACAATTTTTAATTATTTCCAAATATTTCTAACCTAACATTCCATACAGCACATAACAGCACTTCAACATGGTTTCCAATTTGTGTACATCACCAGATACATTACTGACGCTCAACACATTTCAGAGTATCAAAGTGGGTGTTACAACAAGTCATATAAATGTGTCTGACTGCTGGGTTTGGAATTCTGTCTCCCAACACACGCTCACTCTCTCACACATACACATCTTTTTTTTCTTTTTAACTGAGCAGCAGCCCTGCTCTTCCCCACCATCCAGATAAGCATTGTAAGAAAAGAGGACAAGCTCTTCCTCCAGCTCCTTCTCTCAATGCTACCTTCCCAAAAACAGGCAAAGTACAGGAATACAGTTTCCATTTTTAAAAAAAGCAGAGCTGACTCAAACAATGAGATGGAAGAAGATACGGAAGTATGCTGCTTCGTTTCACACTCTCATCGGTATTAATATGCTACAGGAGGGCTCACTGGGAATTGAGAGAGGCTGGCCCTATACCCAAATGTTTAGGCCACTTCTGCTCTTAGAGAAGAATCTCAAGCATGAGAATCAAGATGTACTTATCTCCAGGTCTATTTCACTCCTGAGTCCAATATTATTCTCAGAAATAAGGCTGGCAAGAAGCAACTCACAAAACGTTTTACATGCAGATCTCATCTTCAGCACAACTCTTTTGTATCATGGCATTTGTAGCCTGAATGCCCACATTCAGCAAACTGTCAAACACATGTATTTCTTGAATTGCCCACCTTATACACCAGGGATGAAATTTGATTCTGTAATAGAGTCACAAAACACACAGGTTTGGGCAAAATAAAGTCCATTAAAGCCTAAAAACACAGGTTTTGTAGGAGGGGTAAAGGTAGGTGTAATTCAGAATTTACTTGCTCTACACTTCTTCAGTGGGAGAAACTTTGTTATTTTCTTGAATATGTGATCACTGCACCCAGCTCATAATTCTGTTATGGTACTTCTTTCCTTTTTCTTCCTCCTTTCCTCCCTTGGAATTTACAGTAAAAATTCAATTAAAAATGAGAAAAGAGGATGGGAAAATGTACGCCCACAATTTAAAACTGTCACCTAAACTAAGACATATATAATATATATTTAACACAAACAAGAGCCTGGAAAAATTAAAAAGATCCTGTGTTCAGAGATGTATCATAAAGTTCTGATATGGCAATACTGTGGACCATCTCTCCCACAATCCTCACCTTCCTCCTGGGCATTCACAATCTAGAGCCAGGCAGAGAGTAGTGGGCAGTGGAGAGGCGCTTGGCTATATGTCCTCTGGAAAATCCCTGGGATATCCCAGAAGATGCCTTCACTACTGTAAGTCTGTCTACAGTCGCATAGCCAAAAGTTTCTCAGCCATTCCCGGATCTTCCCCAGCCAGTAAATGGCCATGGGGGGGGCACATAAGTAGGTTGTCAGGGAGTTTTGGTTGTTGCATGCGGGAGTAAGAGTTTTCTGCTGCAGAGACTATAAAGAAGACATAGGCAGATGTGTGTGACAACCTTTTAAACTAGAACTCCCAGAATGCTCCAGCTAACCACGATGGCTGGGGGAAACACAGGAGCTGTAGTCCAGAATATTAACTTTTCTAAGTTCTGCAACAAACTTCCTTCTAAATAAGAAAAATATTTTAACTCTATAAAGCTTTATATAGAATCAAACCATTGGCTCAACTAGCTTATTGACTGTCTTTGCTTAGGCAAAGCTTCTTCTCAGGCCTGTTACTTGAGATCTCAATTACACGCTACACTAAATGGAGCTGCCAGTTATTTTCTTTTTGTATTCACAAACAGGTATGCAGAGTCCTGTATTGAGGCAGACTCAAGATTTAAATCTCCCCTCCAGCCACTTTTCTGCCCCTGCCCTGAGAAGGAGCTTTAAAAAAGGAAAAAACAAAACAAAAACCACCCTTCAGTGACGACAGTGGAAGCCTTTCCCATTTTTCTTGGTTCCTATGTTGGAGAGACACACAGTTCTAAAAACAGCTGTGGGAAGAGTTACATTTCTCCTACCTGTACATAGTGGGCCTAATCCAGAAGTAGGATCTCATGTGTGAGTTAAAAAAAAGAAAATAGCATCCAGCTGCGCGTTATGAACTTAACATAGTTTAACCCTGAGGTTTTTTTTTTTAGCTAGATCTTCCACAGATTGAATTGGAGACTTCTGCATGCAAACCACATGCTCCTCCTCAGAGGAATATTTCCTCCAACACAATGCAGCTACCAAAGAGATTAAGGCTTCCCATTTCATACACAGCTTTGTCATATCCCTTTATTGCATCAGACTATTGGCGCAGCAGGTATCCACAAATTTTGCGTTAGATTAATTAAGCAAGCCTATTACTTGACAGTAATGACCCACTCCTTTTTTTTAATTGGATTTTTAAAGCATGATTACAAAAAAGAAAAAGAAGAACCAGAAATGAAGAATAAAGATCAAAAAAAAAAAGAAAGGAAAAATGGGGAAGCAATATGAAACAGGGTGAGGCATATATATTAATACAAGTTGACATTATTACCAGATATACATTTTGTTGAAACTGACATGTATTTTAAAATATACGTTCGTGCATAGCTAAAGCAGTAGGATCTTCTGAGTATTAAACAATAGATGGTGAATGGTTATTTTGCCAATCCTGCAGTATAAGTCTTTTTGCAACAGTAAAGGAACGCAGGATCCAAGAATGCTGAACCCAATTTAAATTCTCCATCACAGGAATGTCATTTAAAACAAGATGTGCATCTAGAAATATCAAAGATTTTCCAGTACAAAATTAAGTCATTGTATGACTTCATACCAAAAATAAATAATCATGTTGGTCTAAGGAGTAACCACTTAGATATAAAGAGTTGTTAGACACTAGTTAGGACAGTTTTCTATTGATTAATTTGCACACAGCAAGCTCTCTCTATTCTATTCAGCTCTAACTTTATGAAGGTCAAATGTAGTGCTTTCCAACAAACATTTATAAATTAAGGTTTCCAACAGAATAGGAGTGGCTGAGACACTCAGAGCTGATGGTTCATAAATAGAGAATAAAAGACGCTGAAGTTGTAAATATTGCCATAGTGCACATGCAGACAACTGATAAGTAGACTTCCATGATGTTATGGAGAATGATGGAAGGAAGAAAGAGAGATACTTTTTTACTCCTTTACTAGTTGGAATACCAGTGCAAAACCCAAATGGGATATGGGGAAAAACCCAGATCCAAACCTTATCTCTTCCTCTCTTGGGTTCTCCATAAAGAAACAATTTTTTCGGGGGGGGGGGAATGTTGTTTTTCAAATAGCAAACTTGCAATCAATCAACCAACCAACCAACCAACTGTCCTTTCATTCATAGAGACAGGAAATACACTGCTCTGTTCAACAAGACAAAACTTTTATCCAGCGCATAAAGCAGTTCCTGCATGGTGGGGCTGGAAACTACCAGAGGTGCAGGAGCTGTAGACAGCTCTCCCCCACCTCTCCACCTCATAAAATATTTTTCTTATTTATAAAGGGAATTATGTTATAAAGGGAACAATTTTGCATTTTTTTTCAACCACAGACCAGTTGCAGTCCCAGAAGGGGCCATATTCAAAACAAAAATTGAGCAAAAGTTACAGGCAGTGACTGGAAGCCCAGTGGCTCTAAAACAGGGAAGAAAGTCCAAAGTCGAATAACTTATTGCACCAGGCTATCAGAGGGCACAAGAGGACTTTGGGGCCATTTCTGCACTAGATTGTTATAGTGCTATTATTCCACTTTCAACCTCTTACAGAATCCTGGGGTTTGCAGTTTAGGGAGGGGCCTCAATTCCCTTATATACAAAAAAAGGTTTGTGCAGAAAACAATGAATATTGCACAAAGTTTCCTGTTTTAACACAGACATTTTTTTCTAAAATTCATGTTTTTTGTACATTTTTTTCACTAAAATGCAAATAAATGAATAAATATATAAAATATCAAAACTTAGAAAAATTCAGAATCTTACCTAGTGAAGAGAAATTTTTTAAATTATTTGCTTCTGAAACTAGTGAATATTTACATCCCCTTCTCCCATGCAGAGTAGGTGAATGAATTTACAAAATATTGGCCATGCGGCTAGGGGATGAATAAGAACAACCAACCAAATCTGAAGATTTTCCTGATTTAACTTCAAGTTGCCAAAAATGTACCTAATGAGATAATTTAAATTTTACAGTTGCTAAGTATTTATACTGCATGTGTCAGCAATGAAGACATTAAAAAGCAGGTGTTTTCTCCAAAAGTTTTGTGCTGTCAAATATGGACTGTGTGTGTAACAAGTGAACAACACTGAAGAGAAAAACTTCCAAGGAATTCATCACATTTCATCAAGCTAGCCAGCAGGTTCTATACTATTAAATATATTAAGATGTTAAATATATTTTAGATAGACATCTAAAAGTAAGTCAATGATAAAAATAAGCTCCATGAAATAATACTGGCAGCACATCAACAAAATGCAAACATATGAAGACATAGGATTAAATCAATATTACCAAATGTTCATTGGCCAGAACAGAGGACTTCCCCGGCTGATACTCATATATGCTTTTAGGTTCAGCACGGTATTTTCTTGTGTCCACCTTTTTGTCTGGAGGTTCCCAGTCATTCCTGGGAAAAAAGAACAAGTCAGAAATGACATTTCCTTTAAAAAGTTAATCCTTGTTTGATGCAGCAACAAAGAAGAATGACTAATCTCATGATTTGACTGTGTGCTATCCAGTTAATATTGCTTTGAAGGAATTGGGGGGGGGGGTTAATGAATTCAACTTCACTAATTTGCCAAAATATAATTTCACTTGTCAAAAATCCTCTGCAGACCTTAGTCAAACTATTCCTGTTGCGTGTTTTCAACTACTTCCCAACTTACAGTGACCCCTAAGGTGAACCTATCATGGGTTTCTTGGCAAGATTTGTTTAGAGGGGGGTTGTCATTGCCTTCCTCTGAAGCTGAGAAAGTGTGACTTTTCTAAGGTCACCTAGTGGGTTTCCATGATCAAAATGGGATTCAAACCCTGGTCATCAGAGTCACAGTTTAGTGCTCAAACCCCTATACTTTTCTGTCTGCCTGTCGTATTGTTTTATATTTGGAACTAACACAGCTAATATTAAAACAAACTCAAAAATATTTTAAGTTTAACTGAATGGAAGAGTCTCATGTAAAGTAATTTGGAATGCTGCAAAAAGCCCTTCTCTGTCATGTTTTGTAAATATCTCAGTGCTTTTTAATTAGCAACGAGTGAAAAATAGTAAAGAGTTATTTCAAACTAGAATTAGATACTATGCATAACTCTACACCTGAGTGACAACTGGCTTGACCAGAGTCCAGGTGAGAAGGATCTAGAGGTCTCAGTGGACCACAAACTGAACATGTGTCAGCAGTGTGATGCAGCAACTAAAAAACCCAATGCAATTCTGGGCTGTATCAATAGGCGTATAGTCTCTAGATCAAGGAAAATAATAATATCACTCTATTCTGCTTTGGTCAGACCCTACCTGGAATACTGTACCTAGTTCTAGCCACAGCAGTTCAGGAAGGATACTGATATATGGAGGACAGCAACCAAAATGGTAGAAGGCCTGGAAACCATGCCGCATAAGAAGCAGCTTAAGGAGCTGGGCATGTCCCAGCACACTGGAAGAGCGCAAATGTTATCCCCATCTTCAAAAGGGGTAAAAAAGAGGACCCAAACAATTACCACTCAGTCAGCCTGACATCAAAACCAAGAAAAGTCCTAGAGAAGATCATTAAACAGCCAGTCTTTAAGCACTTAGAAAGGAACGCCATGATCACTAAAAGTCCACATGGGTTTCTCAGAAACAAATCACGTCAGATTAATCTGATCTCTCTCTTTTTTTTATGGAGTTGTTAGCTTGGCAGATGAAGGGAATCCTGTGGATAAAACATATCTACCTGATTTCACTAAGGCTTTTGACAAGGTCCCTCATGACGTTCTTGTAAACAAGCTAGTAAAATGTGGGCTAGATAACATTATTTTAGGGTGGTTTGTACCTGATTGAGTGACCAAACCCCAAAGGTGCTCATTGGTGTCTCCTCTTCATCTTGGAGAAAAGTGGCTGGTTGAGTGCCACAGGATTCTCTCCTGGGCCCAGGGCTTGGATGAGAGAATAGAGGGCTTTCTTATCAAATTTGCAGATGACACCAAATTAGGAGAGGTAGCTAACACCCCAGAGGACAGGATCAGAATTCAAAATGGTCTTAACAGAGTTAAGAGCTGGGCCAAAACTAGCAAAATGAAGTTCAACAGGTAGAAGTGTAAGGTACTACTCCTGGGCAGAAAAAAATGAAAAGCACAGATATAAGATGGGTGACACCTGGCCTGACCACAGGAGCCTTAGTCAAACACAGGCTGAACAGGAGTCAGCAGTGTGATGTAGCAGTTAAGACAGACAATGCGATTCTGGGCTGTGTCAACAGGAGTATAGTGTCTAGGTCAAGGGAAGCGATGGTACCACTCTATTCTTCTTTGGTCACTTTGGCCACGTGGAATACTGTGTCCAGCTGACAAGGTGGAATGTGTCCAGAGGAGGGCGACCAAAATGGTAGAATGCCTGGAAACCATGCCCTATGAGGAGCGGCTTATGTTTAGCCTGGAGAAGAGAAGGTTAAGAGGTGACATGATAGCCATGTTTAAAAATTTGAAGGGATGCCATATGGAGGACAGAGGAAGCCTGTTTTCTGCTGCTCCAGAGACTAGGACACGGATCACGGCTTCAAACTTCAGGAAAAGAGATTCCATCTAAACATTAGGAAGGACTTCCGGAAGGTAAGAGCAGTTTGATAGTGGATATGCTGCCTGAGTGTAGTGGAGTCTCCTTCTTTAAAGTTTTTTAAACAGGGGTTGGATGGCCATTTGCTAGGAATGCTTTGATAGTGTATTCTTGCATGGCTGGGGTTTGAACTTGAACAGCCTTGTGATCTCTTCCAACTCTATGATTCTCTGTTTAACTTGGAGAAGAGAAAGCTAAGAGGTGACATGATAGCTATGTTTAAATGTTGGAAGGGTATCCTATGGAGGCTGGAGCAAGCCCGCTACTCCAGAGACTAGGATACAGAACAATGGCTTCAACTTCAGGAAAAATTGAGAACTTCTAAAAATTAGGAAGAACCTCCTGACAGTAAGAGCAGTTCGCCAGTGGAATATCCTGCGTCAGAGTGTGGTGACCATCTACTGGGAATGCTTTGATGGTGTATTCCTGCATGGCAGGGGGTTGGACTCAATGACCCTTGTGGTCTCTTCTGATTCTATGATTCTACACTAGTAATAACCACAGTAGATCACAACATGCAAGTGAAATCAGGTAAATGTAGCAGATCTTAGATTTTAAAGTTCATGAAAGAGTGAAAAACCATTAGAATTTCTAAAACAAAAATATTTTGAGAAAGGTAATCCAGACAAATAAAATATTGTTGTCCACAAAAATACACAATTGGAAAATAAAGTTTAACTTGATAGGCATCAAAAAGAACTGCTGAATGGGATTACAGTCCTCTTAAAACTGCATGGTTGCACTTTTGTTTGGGAATTCTTCTGAGCCATGCCTTGACCTCATATGTGCAGATGCTGGCTGTGGCCAGAGAAGCCACATGTGCAAAAACTATAGACATTCCTAAAGAATGCAGACCTGACCATGATGGTACATGACTCAGTTGTGTCATATACAGGTTAGTGCAAAGCATTCTACATAGGGCTGCTCTTGAAGTGTACTCAAATACTATAGATGCTCCAGAATGCACATTGGCAACAGGAATCACATAAAAGAAAAGCATGCCACTCATTTAATAAAAAAGGTAGGTTCTGATCTGTTTGTATCTGTTTAGAAACTAAAAGCTTTCTTAACTTTGGAGATGACAGAATTTATGTAAGTGTTGTCTTAACAAGATTTCACTGATTCAGGGGGTCTATTCTAGTTGGAACTAACAACTGGATTTAGGCATATCATCCCATAAAATGTTTGGTTGACATCCTCAAGAGAGATTTGATTGGGGCTTTCAAAGTCCATCTCAAGTAAGGCACATTGGTTTTCCTGTTTAATGACCTTTTTGGAAGTCATTTGGTTTGTGAGTGGTTGATTTATTGTAAAGATGGTTTCTTGTTTATTGTAAATCCAGCTCTGATCTAAATCCACCTGAGGGAGGAATGCATAGCACCAGTTGCTCCTCCTCCTCGGTTTGCCTGGGAGCAAACTGGATCCTGAGACCACTGAGAATGTCTAAGGGGGTAATGGGGCACAATGGGATGGAAAGGCTTGGGCAAAGTGGCTTGTCTGACACCCTGTCTTTCTTTCTATGGGGACATCTGCTCAGAGGCCATAGAAGCCTTCTGATGAGGTGTGGCAGCAGGGGCAGTGCAATTTATAAAAATCAGCTGCTAAAGGATACACAAGTGAAAAAAGGTTGGAAAGCACTGCTACAAACACTTACCCAGAAGCAATGGGGCTTAGTTCTGTGTAGGTATCTACAGGATTGCACTGTTATAATTCTAAAAATGAATATGCTACATAAAGAGTAATCTGTGTTTGACAGTGCTATACCAGTTTGTTTAATAACTCTGAAACAAAGGTAGAACAAAATGACAAATTTCCTATGAAATGCTAAAGGGGGGAACTGACAGTACAGAAACCAAACAATAAAGTATGCTTGAACTTTAAGAGTCTTCAGTTAAATTATTATGTAAATCCATTTAAGAAAGTAGTGGACTAATACTAATAAATGGGCTGGACCACATCACACATCCAAGAGTCTACCAAGTTTATGAAGTTCAAGGTACACCCCCCCACCAAGTTTTGTAACTGCATACTCATATAGTAGCAGTTTGGGGGGGTTGTTTACATCCACAGATGGTCAGTCTCAGATTTCCTTCTTGGTAGCAGGAAACCTAGCAACCACCATTCATGTTATTCATAACTTCAAAAACTATTCCAAGTGGCACCACTTTTAAAAGTGTTCAAACCGTCAGTTAGCACAGAACAGTAACGTTATAAGCCTGCAGATGGCAGTGGAGCAGCAGAAACATATATGGCTTGTCTTACATTAGTTGCACTAACTTTTGGATTTCTTTTTTTTCTTTTTTAAAATTAAATTTTAAGAGAATAACAACAAAGGTGAAAAAGAATAAATAACATTATCTATAACTAAAATTACAAAATATAAACAAAGGAAGAGAAAGACATCTGCATATCAAGAGTTATATGTAACAACCTTATCTTAACTTCTCTAATTTCCCTCCTAGGCTACAGAAATCTTTCTGTTATCACTAAATTACAAACAAAAATCAAATCATCTTTATCTTTCCTCAAAAAGTCCACATAGGGCTTCCTCTCTTCAAGGTACTTTTCTAAAGACCCATCTTGAATTAAAACAGTTAATTTATTCATCTCAGCTAAGTCCATCACTTTTGCCACCCACTCATCTGTGGTCAGTATTTCAGAGTCTTTCCATTTCTGCACACATACCAATAATGCTATAGTGATCATATACTGTGTCTAACTTTTGGATTTCAGGTTTATTTCAAGATGCTATTATGTCCTTAAACCACAAATGATCAGCACCTCTCATACATTACGCAGATGTTATGATTAAGGGGGAAAAAAATACCGTAAGGCAATTTGTATATTAAGGCTGCAAAACTAAATATGTTTACTTGGATTTAAGTTCCATTTGAATCAATGGGATGAACAGGTTGCTTACCTGTAACTGTGGTTCTTCGAGTGGTCATCTGTGCCCTCATACATTAGGAGCTTTCGCGCCTGCGCGGTAGCGTTCGGAAGATTCTAGAGCTCGTTAGCTTTGGCGGGAACCCCTCCCCCACGTCGGTACTGCGCATGCTCCTCCCGCCGACTAACGGTCTCTCCTCAGTTCCGGTCCACCGAAGCAGATGGGACCTGAAAAAGAGGGGAAGGCAGGGCGGGGATGTATGAGGGCAAAAGATGACCACTCGAAGAACCACAGTTACAGGTAAGCAACCTGTTCTTCTTCGTGGTCTCTGTGCCTCATACATTAGGAGACTGTGTAGCTTACCAGTAGGATGGTGGGTCAGGTCCCAGACCCTACAGCACAGAAGACAGCACAGCACGTCCGAAGCGGGCATCTCTCCTGGAACGGCAGTCGAGCCTGTAGTGGCACACGAAGGTCGATGGCTGGGACCAGGTCGCCACACGGCAGAGTTCCGACAGGTCGACGCCTCGCAGGAGGGCAGCAGATGTCGCCACGGCCCTGGTGGAGTGGGCCCGAAGCAGGTCTGGCGGAGGCTTCCTGGCAAGCTCATACGCCAGCTGAACAGTCTGTATCACCCACTTAGAGAAACGCTGGGTGGACACTTTGTGGCCTCTCCGATGCCTGCCATAACAGACAAACAGGTGGGGTGTCTGTCTGTAGGCTGCAGTCCTGTCCTTATAGAAGGACAGCGCTCGACGCACATCAAGGGAGTGGAGGGAACGCTCCAGAGGTGTCGTCGGGTCCGGGTAAAGGCCGACAGGATGATGTCCTGGCTGAGGTGGAAGTTGGACACCACCTTCGGCAGGAAGGGGATGTCAGGCCGGGGGACCACTTTGTCGCGATGAAAAACTAAGTATGGCTCATCGCACTGTAGCGCCGTCAACTCTCCCGCCCGCCTGGCAGAGGTGACGGCCACTAGGAACGCGGTCTTCATCGCGAGCAGCCTGTCATCTGACGTGGCCATGGGCTCGAAGGACGGCCTCGTCAGCTGGGACAGCACCAATGACAGCGACCATGGTGGTAGCGGCGGCGATACCGGCGGGTAAAGGTGCTGCAGGCCCTTCAGGAACTGCTTGACGGTACCGTCCCTGAAGAGAGCGGCCGACGGTGATCGTGGCGGCTGGTATGCAACGATCGCGGCGAGGTAGACCTTGAGCGACGGGAAGGCCAGGCCCTGTTGCCGGAGATGGAGGAGGAAGTGGAGCATGGTACGCAGGGTGACAGGCGATACCGGCTCTCGACGTTCCTCGGCGAAGGCCACGAAGTGCTGCCACTTGTAATGGTAGTTCCTTCGCGTGGACTCCTTCCTCGCCGCGGTCAAGATGTTCCCGATGGCTGGATCGTCTATGGCGATATCCTCCAAGCATGGAGGGCCAACAGTGGCAGGTCCGGGTGCAACACCAGTCCGTCGGAGTGAGACAGCAGGTCCGGTACCGTTGGAAACCTGAGAGTCCTGCCCCGGGCGGCCTCGATCAGGGGTCCGAACCAATGCTGCCTCGGCCAGTACGGCGCCACCAGGATCGCGTCCGCCTGGTCCGCGATGATCTTCGCGATCACGCGACCCAGGAGCGGGAACGGAGGGAAGGCGTAGATCAGCCCTTCGTCCCACGGGAACTGGAATGCGTTGCCGATGGAGCGGCGATCGTGGCCAGCCCTCGAGCAGAACAGGCGGCACTTCGTGTTCTGGCTGGTCGCGAAGAGGTCGATGGTCGGCTCGCCCATCGGTCCCAAAGCATCCGGAAGGCCTCGTCGGACAGGGACCACTCGTGATGGGAAGTGGTGTCCCTGCTGAGAGCGTCCGCCGTGGTGTTCTCCTGCCCCGCCAGGTGAACCGCCATGGGGTGTATCCGGAGCGGGACGCACCAGTTCCAAAGATCGAGTGCGATGCCCAGCAGCATGGTGGAGTGCGTCCCGCCTTGCCTGTTCACATAGCAGACCACCGTCGTGTTGTCCGTGAGGATCAGCACCGTGCGGCCCGTGACCAGGTGTCGGAACGCTCTCAGGGCCTTGTGGATCGCCAGCAGTTCAGAGAGTTGATGTGGAGGAACAACTCATCGTCCATCCACCGGCCTCGGACCCGGAGATCTCCGGTGTGCGCTCCCAGCCGAAGAGCGAGGCATCCGTCGTTATCGTGACCGATGGCCTGGGTTCGCGGAACGGCATGCCCGACAGCAAGTTCCGGTACGACAGCCACCAAAGGAGCGATCGACGTACCTGTTGGGGCAGACGGTACCGGCGGCGCTGGTCGTCCCAGAGTGGATCGAAGGCCCTGACGAACCAGTGCTGGAGCGGCCGTGTGCGTAACCTGGAGAGGTAGGTTACGGCGGTGGTCGAGGCCATGTAGCCGAGGAGCTGTTGGATCCTCCTCACTGACAGCGTCGAGGCCTCGAAGGCAGCGGACGCCGCCCGACAAAGCGTCCGCGCCCTCTCGTCTGGGAGGAAGGCCCTCGCCGATACCGAGTCGAGGGTCGCCCCGATGAAGTCGAGAACCCGGGCGGGCTCGAGATGGGACTTCTTGGGGTTGACCCTGAGTCCGAGCCGAGTGAGAAGGGACAAAGTCCGATGGATGTCCCTGTACAGTTTCTGTTTGCAGGACGCCACCAATAGCCAATCGTCCAGGTAAGGGTAGACGGAGATGCCTCTCGTCCGCAGGAAGGACACGACCAGAGCCATGCACTTGGTGAACACCCTCGGTGCGGTGGAAAGTCCGAACGGCAGCAGCCGGTACTGGTAGCTGGTGCCGTCGATCGCAAACCGAAGGTATCTCCTGTGTTGCGGGCGGATCGAGATGTGGAAATAGGCGTCTTTGAGGTCTATGGACGCAAACCAGTCCCCTCGGTGGAGGAAGGGGAGGATCGACGGCAGCGTGACCATCTTGAACCTCTTGGGGCGGATGTATTCGTTCACCCCTCGGAGGTCTAGGATGGGCCGCAGGGATCCGTCCGCCTCGGCACTGTGAAGTACCTCGAGTAGAAGCCGGTGGTCTTGGCTGAAGGCGGGAGCCTCTCGATCGTTCCCTTCTCGAGGAGGGACTGGACCTCTTCCAGTAGAGCGGAGCTGGCCGGGGTGGAACAGTAGACACCCCGTGGCGGAATAGCCTGGAACTCGATGGCGTACCCCAGGCGGACGATGGTAAGTATCCAGGAGTCCGCAGTGATCTCCCGCCAGCAGTCGAGGTGCCTGGCCAGGCTCGGGTGGTGGAACAGCTCTACTGGGAGGGCGAAGGATGGCACGGGTGGAGTCCTGCGAAGGCCGTCAAAACCAGGACTTCGCTCCCGAGGACGCCTTCTTGGACGACGAAGATGGGCGCCGTCTGGGAAGTCTCCTGGAAGCCGAAGAGATCGACGGCCTCGACGCGGTCGACCGTGGAGACCGCGGCTGGTACGCCGATGAAGAGGAGGACCTTCTCCACGTAGGCCTCGGCTGGAAGGAGCGGCGAGTCTGGGCAGGCTGGTTTATGCCCATCTTCTTCGCTGTCAGCCGGGCCTTGACGAGGTGATCCATGGTCTCGTCAGTGGAGGAAGGGAAGGTCTTCAATCCTTCGACGGCTGTCCTCCTGGAGCCCACAGGGCTGGAGCCACGCGTGGTGTCGGAGGGCTACGGCACCGACCACCACCCTCGAGGTAGCCTCCGCGGCATGCCTCGAGGTGGCGAGCTGCTGCGTAGCCACCGCAACGGCCTCGCCGAAGATCTGCACGGCTGAGGCGCGTGACTCCTCCGGCAAGTCAGTGAGGAGCGGGCCGAGTCAGTCGAACAGGTTGCGATGGTATGCCGCGAGGCATGCCATCGTGTTCACCGTCCTGACCACCAGGGACGATGCCGAGTAGAACCTTCAGCCGAAGGTATCGAGCTTCCGTCCTTCACGGTCCGGAGGGGTGGTATGTACTCGATTACCTCCCTTCGTCTGTGCCGACTCGACCACGATGGAATTAGGTACAGGGTGTTGAAAGAGGAACTCCGTGTTCTCCTTCTGTGTCCTGTACAAATGTTCCAGCCTATGAGGAATAGGCTGTGCTGACGCCGGCTTCGCCCACGGCTGCTTCATCGCCTCCACCAGGGTAGGCAGGAATGGTAGCGGTGCAGTCGACGGTGGGCGGACTTCCAAGTACTGGAAGACCGGGTCCTGGGCTTGGGGAGCAGGTTCGGTCACCCTCAGGCCAAGGGCTGTGGCCATCCGGAGGAGAATCACCGAGAACTGGTGGACGTCCTCCGGCGCAGACTCCGGAGCTGGCTCTTCGAATCCCAGTGGTGGGGACTCATAGGAAGAAGGGGTGGACTCGGCAGAATCGGAGTCCGAGTCGTAGGAGCCGCCAGATGGTGATGGCGACCACTCTGCCTCCTTCTCCTCGGCCGGCCCAGGGGCCGGAGTTGCCAGGACTGTTGGAGCTGCAGGCTGCGTCAGTACCGGTACGGCCGATGTCGTGACCGGTATCGGAGTCACCTGCAGGGGCACAACCGCGGGCCTGGGACGGTGTGCCGCCTGCGTGGTGGTAGTCGCCGCTACCGCCGGCTGGGCCACGGTGGGCTGTGGCGTCGGGCGGGTAGCTGTAGCTGTCGTCCGCGGCGGTGGAGAAACAGCCCTGTAGCGAGGTGAAGGCTCAGGGGACCGATGGCGACTCGATGAGCGACGCAGGGGTGACCTCTCATAGTGGGGGTAATGAGCCTCCCGTGGTGGCGAACGAGACCGCGGCGACGAGGCGACCAATACCGAGGGTCCGGGTGGTACCGGTCCCTGTAGGATGGCGAGTACGAGTAGTACGAGCCAGCCGGTTCGTGCCACACCTGCTCCTGGGCGTACCTTCCTAGGTAGGCCGGAGAATACGCTCTCTCTCCCGAGCGATGCCTCTCCAGGCGCATCTCCCGATATCGCGGGGATGGAGGCCTGGCTCGCTGCTCCGGCGAGCGGGACTCGTCGCGTCGAGAGGCTGGGCGGTGTCTGACCACAGCCTCCTCTCGGCGTTCTGCCGAGGGTGGACGGCGACTCGGCGGAGTGATCTCCGCGATCAGCTCGGGCGGTTGAGGAGGCGAGGCCTGCACGACCTGCTCCTCGTCCAACACCTCGAGGATTACGTCCTCCTACGGAGGCTCCTCCTCCACGGGGAGCTCCATCAACGGAGGTTCCTCGGCGGGCTGGGTGGGTGGCGGAGTCGGGGGTCACACCACCGTCGGTGGAGAGCGTCGTTTCTCCTTACGCTTCTTCTTCTTCCCTTTCTCCCCCAGGCTCTCAGTGGCTGGGCGCTTCTTCTGAGCCGCGGTCAGCGGCCTGGAGGAGGAGGTTGAGGCCTGCGAGCCCACAGGTTCCTCATGTGCCCGAGTTGTCGAGATCTTCGGAATCCTCGGCAACTTCATTATCAGTACCAAACCCGGTACCGATGTCGACGAGGTCGAGGGCACAGCAGCCGCCGCTGCTGCCGAAGAAGAAGAAGACGAGGACGGGCGCTTCTCGGCCATCGTCGCTGGTCCCTTAGCACGAAGAGACTCCTCCCAACAATGGGACTTGAGCCTTGCCGACCTGTTGCGGAGAGTCTGGTGGGTAAACCCTCTGCAAATAGAGCAGGCCTGAACATTGTGCCCCTCGCCCAAACAAATCAGGCACTTAGAGTGTCAGTCGGAGAGAGCAACCTTCCTTCCACAGGAGGCGCAGCGTTTGAAAAGAGCCGACATAAACGGAGGGCAAGGCAAGAAAGAACAAAGTCCGAGAACGCCAAACACAGTCCAAGATCCGAAATCGTCGTCAAGCCAGAAAAAAGGTCAAAACCGATCGAGAAAATACCAAAGACAAGTCCGAAATCCGAGAGGGGTAGTCAAAAGCCAAATCCGAAGTCGAAAATACCAAAAAATAGCAATCGAGAAGCAAGCCAACAAGCAGAACCTTCTGTACGCTGAGGCGGACAAGAAGAGACTGAGGAGAGACCGTTAGTCGGCAGGAGGTGCATGAGCAGTACCGACGTGGGGGAGGGGTTCCCGCCAAAGCTAACGAGCTCTAGAATCTTCCGAACGCTACCGCGCAGGCGCGAAAGCTCCTAATGTATGAGGCACAAAACCACGAAGAAGAAGTAGTAAATGAATGTCTTTAAATTCAATGATTGACAAAATATTAAAAAGGAAGGAAGGAAGGAAGGAAGGAAGGAAGGAAGGAAGGAAGGAAGAAGACAGACAGACAGACAGAAAGACAGAAAGACAGAAAGAACGAACAAACAGCTGCTGCTATGGCTGTTAAACTGGTCACACTGTGCTACAGATTCTTTGTCCAAGACAGATCTCAACGATTTTCAGCATGTGTTACCTCTCAGAGCTTGTTTTCAGAGATGAGGAACGAGTTGGCAATGGCAAAGTGGCAGATCTCTTCACCACCTTCTCTGTAGTGATGGTATCATTCTCACTTTTGGAACGGGGAACTGAAGTCTGTGATCTTGCTGCAAATGATGATTTTTTTTAAAAAAAGTTAAATTGGGAAGTAAAATAATGTGACCAACAATCTAAAATGCTAGGGATTTGCAGAGATAGGAAAGTTACTAGAAAGGATTAAACCAGTTAGTTAATTAGTAAAAAGATTTAATTTAGTTAAAATTTCTATTCACTGGGGGCTATTTAAATATTACGTTTATGCTAAATGGTTGTTTGAGTTGGAGTGACATTCCTACACAAAAGGCTCCCAGAATGAAGCTAAACTGGCATCCTTGATTGTATTCCTCCCTCTACTGGTCCCTCTTTTGAGCATGGGAGAGAAGGAAGCAGTAGCATGAATTTTTCTCTCATTTCTCATTCATTCCATCAAAAACACTTCTCTTGCTTTCCCTTTAAAACAGATGTGGTTCCTTACCCCTAACTCTTTAGACTGAAGCCCTTTGCCATTTGTTTGGGGTTTATTATCACCTTCTGGTTGTCTGGGTACCCAACTTGTGGTGGTGGTGAAATCCAGACAGGCAGAGTTAACATCAACATTCCACTAGGCATTCTTAAGTACTGGAATCTCAGGATATTTAAACGGGAGAACGAGCTGGCTCTTTGGCAATTTTTTAGACAATCACAGCCATACACAAATACATACATTCCCCTTAGGGGAAACATATACACATCATCCATTACACTCATAATGGGAACTGTATCTGTTAGCATAGCCTAGTTGTTTCTCTTACCAAAAGTATTTGTAAACATATCTAGGCAGCTTATTTATTCAGAACAGTGGAGCTGTTATCAACTGCCTTCTTCATATGCTTCTGACTGCCAAAGTAGATTGATTTCTACCTCCTCTCAGCTTATTTTATATTCTCCCCAGTCTCTGCTCAGTCTATCAAATGTTCTATCTGGTCCAGTGAAATAAGAGATCTCTCATGAACCCTATTTATATCAACAATCAGTCTCCTCCAATCAGGTATTTGGAGATAATATATAAAAAAAAGGTATAGCTAGATCTTGGCTTCTGGCTGCTTTCTATCAGATTACATCAGTTAGATACCACTGTAGATTACTCAGTCATTGCAGAACCTGCGATGAGTTTATTGGTCAATTCTGCTCTTATCTTCATTTACAACTGAGTAGGCATTCTGCTCTAGGTAACATACACACATACACACACATTCTGAATTCTATTTTAGACTATATTTTTATATTTCCTAAACCTTTTATTTATGTTTTCATGGCTCAGATTTAGCAAATTTGAATCCATCAGTGCTCAGTCTGCATCATCTTTTTTACTCCCTTATTGTATTCTTGTATTTGTGACACTGAATTTTACTAGATCAAGATATTTGAATGCATGCATCTTTGAGATTCTGGCACAAATACAATTGCTACTTCCAACTAGAGTAAATCCATTGAATCAATGGAATTTACATATGTTTTGTCTTATCATTCAGCAATTGATTCAATGAGGTCTACTCTAGCTGAAACTAGCAATGGAATTTAGGCCTAAAATATTTTGTATAACGGAGGGAAAAGTCTGAAATATGTTCTTAAGGTTTTTCTTTTGGTCTTTACTTCACATGGATTTCAAATGTTTCTGCAGCTTTCTGAAGTCTCCAAATATCACACCTAAAAGAAACATCTGGTTTCAGTAATGTGGATCCTTTACTGCTTTTAAAAATGGTAGGATGGTGGGGATGGGAAAGGATCCCTTACCGAGGCTTCTAACTTTGAAAGTTCTTAGCATAATTCATCCCACTGGAATTATTCTTGAGCAAGTGTTTGTCTTTTCTGACCTAAATGCTGTAAGTGCCCAACATTGAAAACCTAACAAAAAAGTAGGTGGTGGTGGGGCAATTGGGAAATGCAAAATCAATTGGCTCTCTAGCATATTCTCTCACTGAGGTAATAAATGACTTCATGCTGAAGTAATTTCATGCTGAAATTCCACCTGCAGTCTTTAGTAGAAAAAAAATCATCACATTGTCTCTTTTGTTACAAGATTTCCAACTAAATTTATTTATTTATTTAATTTCTATCAGTGGGATTTTGGAATTTAGAAGCACAAAGTTTTCCAGGTATAATTACCTGATCATCAACCCTTTCCCTCTTTTACGCTATTTATAATTGTTAGTATTTACATGTCCATTTTGAGCATTCAAACTTCAGATACTTACTGTCTTTGTAAAAGGAGTATTGAGGAAAATAGGAATCAGAATCTTCATCTGAAAAAGAAATATAATTTGCTATCACTTTAGATGATCCATCACAATAATATAACTGAAGGCTTTTCCTTCTATTCTTATATGGTTCTTAGTGTGAACCCTGATACCATTTTCAGTAGTTTCATCCATATTCAAGACGGCAGCACATGGAGATACTATGCTATAAGGGCTGAAGGATCCAAATCTAATCACGGAAAAGACACATATTTTTTACATTCTACATATTATGTGGAAAGATTACATTCAGAAAATCCAGTCTACATAGATTCAGTGTCCATTTTTATTTGAATGTAAAAAAAGTCTCTTTACCCAATGCAACCAGAAAAATCATACTGCATTTCATTATAGAAATGTAATTCCTTGCTAATTTCACTTTCAAAGGAAGCAATTAATAATTGCAGCTATTTTCTTCTTTGCAGTTGGAAGCCCTCAACTATTTACAATTGGAGACTTCTTCTGGGCAGAGTTCATACATTTTTGCACAGAAAACAGCATATTTTTTGTGCAAAAAACTAGCATTTTCTACAAGGAAAAATTCTGTTTCCTGCACAGAAAACAGCGTATCTTTTGTGCAAAAAACTAGCATCTTCTACAAGGAAAAATTCTGTTTCCTGCACAGAATTTTTCTTCTGTGTCAAAAATGCTGTTTTCTGCTCAGAAGAGCCAAGTGCAAACTTTGTGCTGAACAGTGAAGATTCTCATCAATCCAAGATTCTCCTCTTCAGGGTTTCTAATACTTGAGATGCCTATGTTTGAGCATTTTCCAAATATTTCCATCCCCTATGTGATTCAAGCAACCATTTGTCTCAAACTGTGCAGCACAGATGAGAGGGAGGCAAAGTTAGGAACTAGGAATGTTTGGTAGGTACTTGAACACCTCAACAGGACTACAGTGAGTCCTGGTGAGACAAGAACTGCACCTGAACATCATGGTAAGACACAACTGGCAAAAATTCTGGCTTCCTTTAAATGATAAAGTTGCAGAATCTAGAGATCTTGAGTTAGATGTAATGGTAAATCAACCACACATGAGGTTTCCATAGTTTGTTTAGCTACTCCTAGTGGCATGAAAAGCCAAGCAGACGCAAATGAACAGCATGCACAAACAAACATGCTTGTTCATGGTAATCCAGAATTCTTGGCAGTCATTGTGACACCCAATAGCACATGTCTACCCCTTCAAATACACTTGCTCGATGGCCACATATCCTTGATTGCAACAAGAAATTTTTCCTCTCCTCCTCTCACCCTGCAAGGATACAAGACCTCTCCTCTCTCATTGTTTTAGTGAATAGGAGCCAATTTTAATAGCTACAAGGTCTTCTGTTTGACTGAGCAGATCCCCCTTACCCCTCCGAAGTATCAAAAGAGTCTTCAGGCAAGAACAGGTTGCTTATCTGTTCTTACTTGTAATTGTGGTTCTTCGAATGGTCCTCTGTCAACTCGCACAAATGGGGGTCGCCTGTGCAGTGCACTCTTCTAAAGCCTGATGACAAGTGTTTTGTGGGAACCCTGCCCCATCTCCTAAGGCTATATAGCCACCTTATCGCAAACCCCCCCAGTTCCATGGCCATTTTGAGCCAGCAGCCAAAGGACTGAGTGGAACAGCAGGACACAAAGAGGGGAGGTCAGTCAGGGTTGTGTGAGTTCACAGATGACCACTCGAAGAGCCACAGTTACAGGTAAGCAACCTGTTCTCCTTCATGATCTCTGTGACTCATACAAATGGGAGACTAATAAGCTACTAACCTGAGGAGGCAGGAGTGTCATGCAACTGAAGAGAATAACACTGCCCTCCTGAACACGGCATTATCTCTCAACTGATTGTCCAGTCTGTAGTGAAAGATGAAAGTGAAAGGCTGTAACCATGTAGCAGCTCTGCAGATCTCATGCAATGGCACCCCTTTCAGAAAAGCTGTGGAAGCAGCCAGGGTCCTGGTAGAGTTGAGTAGGGGGCTGCTTGCCAGCCAGTTCATAAGCAAGACAAATGGTGGATGCCACTCATTTGGACAGTCTCTGGGAGGATACCTTTCTTAGAAAAACAGTAACAGAGAAAAGTCTTGAGAGTTCCGGAAGACAGCTGCGTGCTGCACGTAAAAAGATAGAGCATGCCTGACATTAAGGCAATGAAGATTGTGCTCTAGATCTGAGGCTGAGTTCTGTGTGGAGGAAGGGAGCATGATGTCTTGGTTCAAGTGAAAATTGGAAATCACTTTAGGGAGGAAAAAGACATCTGGGTGAAGCACTACCTTTTCTTTATGAAAATGAATACAGGGCTGGTCAACTCTAAGTTCACAAAGCTCACCTGCCCTCCTAGCTGAAGTGACATCTACCAAGAAGGCTATTTTACATGAGAGAAGTCAGATGTCACAAGTAGCCATGGACTTGAAGGCCTCTTCAAAACGTGAGACAAGACAAGCTGCAGGTTCCATGCTGCTATAGAAGCTGAAACAGGAGGATGGAGATCCTTATAACCCTTTAAGAACTTCTTCATAATAGAGTCCACAAAGCAAGAAGGCTTCCTCTGTCTTTCCATATGCCAGGATATCCCTGAGAGGTAGCATTTCATGGAAGAGAGAGAAAGTCCTTTCCCCGATAGTGAACCAAGGAAGTCCAGAACATCCATGCTATCGAAGGTGCCTGGATCAACATCCTTTGCAAGGAGAAAGTGTATGAATTTGGTCCACCTATACGAGTAAGAATGGTGGAGAGCTTGTCTATTGTCTCAACAATGCATCTCACAGCTCGAAGGAGTGAACTTAGGGAAGTAGGTTCCATGCCATGAGCTTGAGAAATGGAATGTCTGGATGTCTCACCCTGAGCTCATTGATGGTGAGCAAGTTTGCATGGAAGCCTCCGATACCAACACTTGGAAAGGATCATCAGAGGGGTGAACCACAGTTCCCTTGGGCAGCACAGGGTAATCAGTATGCCCCTGTCCCTGTGCTGCCGAATCTTTGCCAGCACGTCTGTGATGAGAGGCAATGGTGGAAAAGCACACATGATGGGCCCTATGTCAGTGGCGGGCGGAGGTCAAGCAGAAGCAGGACAAGCGGCTGAGGGAGACAGCGTTTATTGCTGCCAGCAAACAAGAGGTTACAGCAAACAAACTGTCCTTAACTGAGGACATGCCTTAAGCAGCAGGCTCCAACAGAAAGTAAAGGAGGATTACTTCACCCAGAACACAAAGGAGGTTACTTCACCAAAAACAGAGGGATTGTCCTTGACTGGCAAAGAGGCTGGACGTGGACGCGGGGTGGGCTGGAGCCGGACATGGGCGGCAGGAACACGGTAGGCTGATGGTTGTTGCTCCGTGCCCCTCCCAGCCCAGCGCCCGCCCTAAATAGCCCCCTTGGCCGCCACTGGCAGCCAATCCAGAACAACCACGCGGCTGAGGACTCACAGTTGTGTTTACAGCTGGGAGCTCTCAGCCTGCAGCCGCCTCTCCTGTAACTGTCGGGACCGGCGGATCGCTTCTTTGTACTGCCGCTGCTGCTGGAACGTGGGCGGCGGGGCGGAGGCCTCAGCCTCCTCTGGGTCGGAGCCGCGGGTGGGTGGAGCCCCAAGATCGGGCCCGGGACCCGCCTTCCCCAGCGAGCCAACACCCGCCTCACCCAGTGGCGTGGAAGCCAGGGCGGCAGCCTCCGCAGCATCCGGGCGATCCCTGGTGGCGGCGGCGGCCTCTGCAGCGTCCGGGCAATCCCCGGCGGCGGTGGCGGCCTCCACAGCGTCCGGGCCCTCCTCCTCGTTGGAGGCAGCCTCCGCAGCGGCCTCAGGGACGCCAGCGGGCGCAACCACGCCCAAGTTCCTGACACCCTATCCAGTTGTACAGGAACACATTCCCCAGCAACCCATTGTCCCTGCTGGTCCTGGAGCAGAAGATGTGGCACTGCTTGTTGAACAGAGATACAAAGAGTTCTACTAGAGGAGTGTCCCAGGTGTGGAAGAGCTCCTACAGGGTACCCATGTGAAGTTTCCATTCATGGCAGAACAGGGGAGTATGGCTGAGCATGTCTGCCAGGAAGCTTTCTTCACTGGGTAGGTAGATTGCTGGGGGTAGTCTCTGCTTGTACATGCACCACTCCCAGAACTGAACCACAAGGTTGAGGAGTGTGGATGACTGTGTGCCTCCTTGCCTGTTGATGTAATATATGCCATGGTACTGTCAGTCACTAGCTGTATTGCTTTGCCCCATAGGAAAGCCTCAAAAGCCCAAAATGCCTTGATCACCACCAGGGGCTCCAAGGTGTTTATGTGAAGAGATTTCTCTGAGACCAACCATCACCTCTGAATATGAGACAGTTTGAGTGAAGTGCCCAGCCATTTAGAGAAGTGTCCGTGGTTACCACTATCGACAGAGGTTGAGGCAGGAAGGGCAGGCCAATGAGCACATTCCAATCACTCTGCCACCATGTGAAGGAGCAAAGAATCAATTGTGGTACCATCAGGAACTTGGAGGAATAGTATCAAAGCAGGTCAAAGCTCCTTAGAAACCAGGCGTGTAGCAGTCACATCCAAAGTCAGGCAAAAGGAGTGACTGCTGTGGTTGAAGCCATGAGACCAAGGAGAACTTACACCAATCTCGTCCTGACATGTCTGAGGCAGGTGAATCAGGAGACTGTCTTGAGCAAAGTCAGCCATCTTTTGCCTGGGTGGAAGGCAAATTGCAACTGAGAGTCTAGGAAAGCCCCTATGAAATTGGATCTGCTGACAAGGAACAAGATGTGACTTTTGAAAATTGATGATGAGTCTGAGAGAATCAAGAATACTTATTGTGTGGCTGACGCTGTAGAGAAGTCAAGACAGAGGGAGCAACCAGAAGCCAGTCATTGATGTAAGGAAAAAGGATGATACCCCATTGATGCAACACTGTTGCTACCATTGCCATACACTTGATAAACACACAAGGAGCCATGCTGAGGCCAAAGAGAAAGACTTGAAACCGGTAAGCTTTTTCTCCCACCACAAGGGCAAGGAACCTTCTGCGAGCAGGCCTGATGGAGATGTGGAAATACATGTTTCCCTCCTTCAGCAGAGGCAAGATAGCAGCAAGGGTTACCATGCGAAAATGCCTTGGAGGGATGTAACAGTTCACAGCTCATAGATTCAGAATAGGATGCAGACTCCTGTCTTTCTTGGGCACAAGAAAGTAACGGGAAGAGAAGCTGCGATGGAGAGCACCAGAGAGGGGCGTGTTACACAGATGCAGCCAGTGAGGGACAGCCTCTGAAATTCTATGGAATACCCTCTGGGAAGAATGTCCAATACCCAAGCATCTGTAGTGACAGAGGCCCAAGAATAGTGGTATCTGCTTAGTTTGTCCCTGAGAGGAGGTGTTGAGGGCTGTGGGAAGATCGACAGTGGTGATGACAATCAAAATGGAAGAGTCAATAGTGTTGGAAATTGTAGAGACCATGGAGGTGTCAAGGTTGTCACAAGTAGAAAGTGTAGTAGCAGGAGAGGTATCATAAATGAAGGTATCATCGGAGGAATCATCGAACTTGGCATTTAGAGGTGTCAGACTGCTTTTTCCTATATTGGGGGATCCGCTTTTAGACAATGGTAACTTGCAAGCTGATGGTTGTTGCAAAGTGACTTGAGATTGTCTTTGTTCTCTAGATGGAATAGAGCTATAAATATGCCTGCTGGACAGAAAATAGCAATGGTACCTATATCTAGATGGTTGGTGTTGAGGTTGCAGACTGTATTGTTTCACTGTCATTCTCATTTTTTGAGTATGTTCAAGCTTCTTATCTATGAATGAGTTGATGAGTTGAAGAGATGTGCATCATCAAACAGCAAGTCCTTGATCATCTCCCTGGCCTGTTGTTAGAGACTGGAAGAGTGAAGCCACACATGGTGCCTAAGAGACGTTCCAGCCAATGCCTTTCCATTCAATCACCAATGTGGCATGTCGATGTCATCTGCTGAGAAGCCAAACCTCACCATAAAGTATGAAAGTCATTCTCCTGTCTTCCTCAGGGAGTCAATCTAAGTAAGGCTTAACTATTCCAAATAAATTGCTGATATGTTCCCATGCAAGCAATGTAGTTTGAGATCCGAAAAAGTAGAGCAGCTTTCCAGTAGAATTTTCTACCCGTAACATCCATCTTTTTGCCTTCCTTATCTGCAGCAATAGGGCAGAGCCTCTGTGAGATTCAGGACTGGGCTGCATCAATGATAACAGAATTTGGCTTTGGATGTTGAGCCAACCATTCAGCTCTAGACTTGACAACCATATATAGTGATTCCAATTTCTTTGAAGTAGATGGAATTGAAGATGGAGATGTCTAGGACTTCTTGAGTACATATAAAAGGTAAGGTAATAGAGGAAGCAAGGCATGAGTTGCAGCTTGATCCTATAACTGCTGGAAAATGGGATCTTGGTTTTCCCTCTGATGTCCTACTTGGAGATTCAAAGAACAAGCCATACAAAGCATTTGGTTGGTGAATGTTCGATCATTGTCAATGGGGGAAACTGGACTGCAATCCGCCATCCAAATGTGTGGAGATGTTTCGGCAGAGTCCAATGCAGATCCAGAAGAAGAAATCAACGAACCAGAGGGTGAGGGAGGTGACAATTGGCAGTATTAATGTGGAGCTGAAGAGAAAGCTGGTCTAGTTTCCTGAGCCTGCTCCGGAACCGCTGAGCAGGGGCAGGCTGAATGGCCTCTTGTCATGGGTTGCTCAGCAGCCAAGTCCACATGACATCTGCATCATGGTGGCGGCCTTGAGGGTGAGATGGAAAGAGATGAATGTCGTGCATGAGGTGGTGAGTTTTAGTAGCAATGTGAATGATAGTATGGTTCCTCTGCATGCTGGCACTGACGACCACGCTGATACCTCTCCAAACAATAATCTTCTAAGGAGGGTAAAAGGTCAGTTGAGTCATATGTGGAACGCCTATAGTTTGTGTAAGACTGATCCCTGTCTCCGTGTCGAGTAGAACAGTATCAATGGGTCTTTGATCTCGGACTTCAGTGTCATGCGTACACCATCCAACTCCTTGATCTGGACCTGGACAATGATGAGGCTGGTAATAATGGAAGATGGTGAGAGGAAGGAGAGGGTGAAGGCTAAGTCCTTTCATGTGGACCAACGATTTGAGGCTATGAGTTGGAATGCTAACGATCAAGACGGAGAAGGTCTCAAGAAGAAGTTGCATGGTGCACCAGTGACAAGTCTATGATTTCTCCATCCAAAGCAGCCTGAGTCACAGTGTGACGTGGCAAATGAACCAGACCATGGGATACAGAAGGGGACTCTGGCAGTGATACCATGGTTGGGTTCTCTTGAGGAGAGGAGGGAGGCTCTGACCATTCAGATATTTCAGGAACTGGTAACTGTTGTTGTTGGGGTGCCTCTTGAGAGGCATTACAAAACGGGGTACCCTTTGATCTCTTCTTTTTATGCTTCTTGGAAGAGGTAAGTGGAACTGGCCTCCCAAGAATAAGAGGGACCGACCTCCGCTCTTCTGATGCTGGCTGATCTGAATCCAGAGAGCTACAACTCCATTGAGGCTGATGCCAAGAACATGATGGAAGTGCCTCCTGCTCTGACTGGGACTGTGTCAAGATGGAAGGATGAGACGTGATTGGCTCCATAGTCAAACATTATGACAGGCAACCTGAGTGAATATTCCCTGCTTCTGATGGTGGAGAGCACAACCTCATTGCCAAGGAGGGAACAGCAGAAGTTGAAGTTTTAGAGGTGGAAAGATGTTCTTTTGTGCCACCATTACTGAAGTAGTATAGAGAGGCCTGTTCTGAGAGGCCATGTCAGAAACACTCAACATTTTCTTCAAAAAGAGAACCTTAAGTCTGGCCACTCTATTACACCTTGTCTACAGGGTGAAGAGCTGACAATGTGAACAAGAACCAACACTGTGTCCCTCATCAAGGCAGAGAAGACACTTCAAATGACTGTCTTTATCATATGTCTTGCTTCTGCAAGACAAGCAGAGTTTGAAAACCAATACCAAAGCCATACAACAAGGGAAGTCAGTGCCAACAGTCTGAAGTCAGAAAGTTGTGGAAAGATGACTGGAAAGAACCAAGACAGACAAAGCCAAAACACTAGAGAAAAGAATAAAGTGTAAGGAAAGTCCAAGTCAACAAATCTGATGATCTGACAAAGGCTCTTTGAGAAAGGCTCCTGAAAGCACTGCTGCCATGCTACCCTGTTTCCCCGAAAAATAAGACATACCCATAAAATAAGCCGTAGCAGGATTTCTAAGCATTTGCGCAATATAAGCCATACCCCAAAAATAAGACATAGTGATAGGCGTGGCTATGCAGCGTACCAGCACGGAGCGGTAAAGAACACGGGCAGCCCTTCTCATCTGCCCCATCGTGACAGCTGCTATCTCAGAGGTGACCAGAGAGGTGCGGGCTGCCCCATCAACAAGGTCGGCTCCCCCTCTCAGGTCCCGGTCATTCTGTGCATGCTGCAAGCTGAGGCACAGAGGGAGACATAGGCCCTTTCCACGCGTGTGTGTGGGGGGAAATGGGTGAAAATGCCCGAAAACAGAGCTTACCAGCAGCCGGGCGAGTCCGTTGCCACGCGGAGGAGCACGAGCTCGCTGCTCCACATTCCTCCAGCGTCCCAAATGGTGGCTTCTGGTTCGTGGAGGTTCTCCACCAACTGGAGAAACTCGTCAGCCGAAAGCCCGCCCCCGGCAGATCTGCAGGCACGCACTTGCGTGAGCCTGCAAATCTGATTCTGAGCTGGGCGATGGAGCAGCACAGGGTTGCACTCTCCCTGGTTGTTAAAAACCTCTGACTTAACTATATTTGAATAAATGTAGATTGTTGTACCATACTTAATAAAAATAAGACGTCCCCTGAAAATAAGCCATACTGTGTCTTCCTGAGGAAAAATAAATATAAAGTGTCTTATTTTCGGGGAAACACAGTAGATAAAAAGGAACTGAGGGTTTTGGCGGGAAGGTGGCTATATAGGTGATGTGGGCGGGGTTTCCACCAAAATGCTCGTCATCAGGCTCCAGAAGGTCCTGAACCTTCTGGAGTACAGGTGCAGATGACCTCTATTTGTGTGAGCCACAGAGACCACAAAAAGGGATATTTATCTAGGACAGAATTCTAATGGTATAAAATATTACAGAAATGCTAGCCTGGACTTTGCAAAAGAACACTATCCTAAACTTTAAAAAACAAGCTTTATATATCAGAACTGATGGAATAGAGGCTAGCAGATGATTTTGCAGCGATCTAATTCGGCAAATCAAGGAGGGAATAAATCTATGAGCATTCTGGCCTGCACCTAAGTACTTTATTTCTCAGCTTAAAGAACCAAGTTGGAGCATGCAGCTTTAAAGAAGCACACAAGTCCTTACTGGATCATATGGAACCCAATTCCTACTGGGATGAAAGCCATACTTCACCCTCCAGTCATCTGCAGCATTCTTGGTTGCCACAGAAAGATTTCAGGCTATAGTTCACCTCATTTTACAAGCTGCGATAATGCCACATGATGGTACTTACTTACACTGCCAGAATCCCTAGTTCAGATACCAAGGGTATTCCTTGGTGTCTCACATCTTGTTTGGCTTGACATAGGAAAAAAGATGCTACAACCTCCTTGGAGAAATGGCAAAAAATGCTCCAAAAAGTCTTAGTCCTGGCAAAAATAAATGGACCGATGATCTTTAAAATAAACTACAAATCTGCTTCTTCAACATTCAATATGCAAAGCTATGGACAGAGACGCAAACTGTCCTCTTATGTCTGGCACACTGGATGAATATGAATCCTGGGATCATTAGCAATCGCATCAAAAATGGGCACTGGTGCTACCCAAAGTTGAAAAAGGGTGGCAGAAATATTTTCAGTCTGCCAGGCCTATGTGAGACATCCCATTCCTTTGCCACACTAATGGTGACAGTTGGTAGTACATCAGTCCAAACTCATGTAGCTATCTTGGCTTAGTGAGTGTGGTCAGTTTTTAACACTAAATGTGACACTGCTGATAGCAGCTGTGGTGAAGTATGCTAAACATTCATTTGTGGCAAGTGTCTCTCATATCTCCCAGGTCTTTTCAATAAAATGTATTATTCAAAAATCTCAAACCATTGCACAAAATGTTCTTCATAGGATCAGAATATTACTCTGTACATTCAACTCTGGCTGGCAGCAGTTCTCCATAATCTTTGGAAGATGTTCTTTTTAATCCTACCACCCAAGATCCTTTTCATTTTACGACATCTGTAAATAAACCTGAGCAAAATAAACCTGTGCAAAACATTTCGTTTGAAAGAATTTTAGTCTGTGTTGTTTTCCCTCTTGCAACCAGCCTTGCTGACAGGATAGAACAGACACTTGGAAGAAGTAAAATGATCCCAAGGCAGGGATTGCCACTGAAAACAAAACACCCAGATGACCCAAGAACCTTGCTTATAAGCCTGGCACTGCTTCCTGGGCTTGAGAGAGCGGGTTTATTGGCTCAGTTCAGCTTGCCTTAGATTTCAGGAGTGGATGGAGCAGGACAATTTGGCCTCCACGGTAAAACCAGCCAAAATACCACAAGTAACATTTCTGGAATAATGAGCAAACATTACTCATTGTGTCAAGCATGAAATGTTTTGTCAATGCTGAGATGTGAAAAAGCAATAATACTAGCTCTCATTACTGGAAAAAAAACTATAAGCCTTAAGCTTCCTTTGGCATTAGAAACTGTCACACATGGCCTTCTCTGCTGATAATAGTCAATCGTAGATAAATTAATAAGCAACTGGAAGTTTGTACCTCACAATCAGCATTGGGCCATTCAAAATTATAAATCCAAACTTCTTTTGGAGTGACCTCTTTGAGATAGCACATCATTACATTTATCCAAACTCTTTATATAGGCCTTCTGCAGCCATGGGCAAAAATATCCAATATATAAAGAAAGGAACAAGCAATTGCCGTACACCCCACAATCAGTTCTGGGCTACTTGAAACCATACAATCTGGCTTCTAGGAAAGCTTCTTCTATGAGACAGCACACAATTGCCTCTGGCCCCATCCTTTGTTTGAACTCATGGCCACGCATGCCTGCACCAACTGAACAAATATACATAGAAATTCATAAGGAACTATGGTAGTGCCTCCCACACCCCATAGTAAACTTGGAGCACTGCAAATCACATACCAAATCTCCAGGGAAAGTGGACAATAAAGCATCACATCTAGAGAAATGCTTGGGGCAACAGGGCTGACAATGATATGAACTCAAAGTGTGTGCTAGGTGTTATTCTACACCATTTCCTAAAGGAAACTCTCAAAGAGACTTGTGCATGTTTTCCAATTGCCCCAAGATTATTGTGATAGCCACCCCTTCCATTGTTTACTCATATACACACATTTTGCCTGTTGTTGTCATTGGATGCCATATTTTATTGCATTATACTCAAATGTGATGGTATGCTGTTTCATAAGGGGCACTGTACTCTGAAAGATGGACGACTGTAGAAATCACCCTGGGTCTTGTATTTCCTCAGTCATCCTGCTCTACAGTAGGAGATCAAGATGCCACAAATAAGAGACAGACATTGTGATTACAGAAAACTTTTGAGACTGCTCAGGTCTACCATCTATTTTACTTCTCTTCGGATTACAGACCTCCCCCCACCTCGCCACAAAAAAATCACATTCACTGTCATTCCCCTCATCTTGTAAGGTTACAATACCAGCTTGTGGAATAAGGACTGTCCTATTCCATTCAATGAATCTTGGAGCCCATGTGCCAAGTAACCACTGCATACACATGGCTTGCATTGAGCATACAAAGACAAGCAGGTCGAAGTCCAACAGCATTAATCAGAGGTCTGTTAGAAAGCTGAAACAGCAAGGCAAAGCCAGGAAAAACAACCAACAGTCAAGGCATTACTGGCAGCAGATCATTAGAAGGAAGCAATAGGCAACTGGCAACTATAAAAACTCCAGTTGGAAAATTAAGGAGAAAGCATAAGCATTTGTGCAAAAAGAAAAGTTAATTGACCTTTACTATTTACCTTCAGATTTAGGGCTAGGAGTAGACACAGGAAACTGGTATGTAGGAGAATAAGGATTTTCCTCTGCAGCAGAGACAGAACAGTGGGGTTGGAGAAGGGCCGCACTGAAGTGGAGGAAGCAAATCACTTCCCAATTTTCTATAACCATTATGATTTTGCAGTATGACTTCATACTCTTAAGACAGAATAATGGGTTAGGAAGTACTCTGCCTCTGTACACATCACATAAGGAGGCATACTCAACATCACTCAATATCCAAACATGCTAAAATGACAGGCATTCTACCAAGAGAACACTAGTGTGGTAAAGAATAGTATGGTTAAACCAAACACAAAACAACAGAGACTCTGACTAAACTTATGGTACCTTTCACTTGGGGCTGGATGTCAGGAAGTTCGGGGAATTTGTAGGTAGGGCAATAAGGGTTTTCTTCAGGAGGGTCTGTGCAGAAAGAGCACATTTGAGGAAAGAACAGATGGAAAAGATATGAAGGGGAAGATGGAAAAATCAGCAAGTATCTCCTCACATACAGTTGCTTAAGCTGACACCCCCCTCCTCCACCACCAAAGTATAGGTGATATATTTGGCCTTATGTTGCCTACCTGGGACAGCTAAGCAAACACTCTCTAGCCTTCCTCTCAACTCCCATTCCAAGGTGTATCTCACACAACTTCACTTCTCTTATTGACCCACTGAGATGCAGGAAAAGAAAGAATGCAAAGTGGGAGAGCAGAGGGGAGTTTAATTAAAAGGAGAAAGGGTTGGTGGAAATCCAAACCAAGACTCAGAGAAGTGAGAAATAGTGGTCCAGCTCCAGAATGCCTCCACAACTATGAATAACAGACAGATGGAACCGAAACGCCCACAAGTTTCTATCTGGCACCCATATGGAAAAATGTTCACTTTATCTAATGACTGAATTACTAAGGGCTATAAAACAAGGACTGTCCCTGTAACTCACAGTGTGGAAATATTCTTGTTTCACAGAGCAGGGGCTCCACTAACACACTGGGGTTGCAGCAGCTGCATTCAGTTGGAGTCAATGGCATCCAAATGCCCTTGTAGGTAGCATATGAACTCCATGGACCAAACTGTACATGATATTATGCATATAAGTATTTATAATACATGATTTTTATTCTTTGAACTAGAGCTGCACGTAAGAAATTAGAACAAGGATGGGCAACTGTGTGGAGCAGTTTTCCACCTTGAACAGGCAGTAGCCAAATGTCAAAATACCTTGTTTCCTCTCTGCCATTTCACTTCCTGTCACCATTTGAAGAAGAAACAGGAGTAAAAGATATTTGTGAGGGGATGGGGAGTCCTGAGGGTGTTTTGTTTGCATGCATCAGGGGAAGCTATGGTGTACAATTTTCAACCTCTTTTTGCCTGGAAATTGTGCTGAACATTTTTTTTTAAAAAAGGGGCGAGGGGGTAAGGTAACTTGGAGAGATTGGTTGTGCGGGTTTGATCGGCTGCAAAAGTGGTGTCAGGGGTTGCATGTAGTCCACGGTTGTACTTTTCCTACCCCAGATTAAGATTAGGGCCATGAGGCAGCTCTTTAACTCAGGGCCATAACAAAGAACTTTCTTTTCCAGGAGACGAAAGACAAGACTCCCCCTTCCCCAAATTCCACTTACAGAAGTCAACCAGACTGGCATTTTCATCTTATTTAAATGCTGGTGACAGCATCCTTCACCACACCTGGTGACAGCAGCACAGGCTGCTTGGAATATGTAGGTCTCCAAAAGAGAGGAATGCCTATGGGGCAACATCACAGCATACTCCACACCACTCAATTCAACATCTGCCACCTGAGGCCACTGTTTCACTTTCCCTCATGATAAGGCCACATATAGTTTAATTTCTCATACCAGTCCTCACAGTTCACATGCAAATGGTCCCTCTCCAGGCTGCCATTAGCTCCACAAAGGAAACTTCCATTCCCTTTCAGAGGTAACAGCCACTTTTGGGCAGTGGGGAAAGTCTTAAAGCCCTCCTCCCACATGCCATATCTTGATGATTCTATCTTACAACTACCATCTAACGAACAAAAATGAGGCACATGAACACCTACACGCTTATCTTGATATGTGGTTTATCCTTATTCTAGCTAGATTTTCTCTTTAAATTCCAGTAACTCAGACAATAATTTGAAATATCTACCAAAATTATCCACACCAAATGATCTCCCTATAGGCATTTTGCAAAATAAAGAGGTAAGTAAAGAGTACCTTTTGTCAGTCTGTGGATTTGTTTGAACATCGTCTTATACCAGTCCTTTGATCGGTCTGTGTTCTAAATGAAAAGGGAAAAAAACAAAATATTTGCATAAGACTTTTAGAAGGTTGCTATTTTGGACTAATTTTTAAACAACTACACAAGAATATATGAAAATTTGATCAGACAGACCTCTTTAGTTTAACCTTTTGTTTGCATAGTGAACTATATGTTGTATCTGTGTTCTGGAATACTGTGAATCAGAACTAAGGATTAAAAGCCAACCCATTCCAGCGAACAGAAACTTTGGTTCAAGAAAACATGGTTCATGAAGACCATGACAGGATCTTTACAGTTCTTCATAACATAATTAGAGGGTGGAGGGTAGAGTAAGAGATATAGAATGTAAGATTGGAAAAAGGCCATGAAAGCATTATTCAACTCTTACAAGTGGACTAACGAAAAACATTTTGTGATAAGATAATACCTGCACTGGAAAATTTCCCCCAGTTAAAATACTTGGAAACTATTTTATAATACCTTGCTTCAGTTATAAATCAAACTGGAGACTGCAGTCATGAAATAAGATGATGACTGAGACCATTTCTGCACTAGACTGCTATTATTCCACTTTCAACATCCTGTGGAATTCTGGGGTTTGTAGTCTACTGAGGCCAGACAGCTCTCTGGCTGATAATTCTAAATGTTCCTCCCTAAGTTGCAAACCCCAGATTTCATAGGATATTGAAAGTGGACTATAGCACCATAACAGTGTAGTGCAGAAATGGTCTAGACTTGGAAGAGCAGCTACAAAGGAACTAGGTAAGTTGCTGTAGTGCAAACCTATAGCACTAGATACCAAAGTCAGAATAATCCATACCACACTATTACCGATTTCTATGTATGGGTGTAAAAACTGGACAGCGAAGAAATCTGACAGGGAAAAACAATCAATTTATTTGTAATGTAGAAGTGGAATCTGGTTTTCCAGATTGCTAAAAAGAGAAATGAATGGTTCCTACAGCAAATCAGACCTGAATTCTCATTAGAAGCCAATTAAACTGAAGTCGTCATACTTTGGACATATCACTAAATGTGGTGACTCATTGGAAAAAATAATGCTTGGTAAAATGGAAGGCAGTAGGAGAAGATAAAGACTGCACTATAGGTGGACTGATTTAATCAAGTAGGTCACAGCCTTGAGTCTGCCAGACCTGAGCAGGGCAGTCTATCATTCATAGCCTTACCATAAGCTGAAGTTGTCAGCAAATAATAACAAATATTATAACACATTTTGGTTGTGATCACCACTGCAGTGTGCTATCACTGTATCAGAATGGAAATCTAAAGCAGTTTCTATGCTTGATTGACTGAAACAAAAAACCAAACAAGCACAGTTGAGTTGATGCAGCAAAAAAAATGTTCATGATTTCCCTACCCTTAATGGAATGCCTATATCATCCAATGAGGAATCAGCTATGCACTTTGTGACTCTTGTTCCATCTTCCATTGCTTGTTTTTTCCACTGGCCAATATTTTCTTGCATAGGTATGGCATCTACTTTATCAAGAACTGGTACATCTGGCACTGGCTCTGCAAACAAAGAGAATTTGTTATTTTTTGACTCCTAACATTACTATAAAATACCATTAATCAGTCTAGAGTCTTGGTGAAACACAAATGATGAGCCTGAGTGTTTTGAGACAGGACAATTTGCAGTACTGATTGGATGAGGAATTTTAGATTAACAGCCCATGTGCATTTCATTTAAATCTGGTATTTGATTGTATTCACTGATCTATAAACAGGTCTATGGTTCCCCACATCGTCAAACACCCTAGAAATCCCAACAGAGATATACAGCTTGTTAGATTTACAACATCAGCTACCCTGATGTTACGACACATAATATAGTGCTACAATACGCAACATTTCAACATCTACTGGTGAAAATTTTCCTGAAGGATTTCAGGAGTGAGTTCAATGCAGAATATTACAAACTGCCTCACCAAGGATGTTCCAAGTAGCAGTAACTCTAATATCACAGCATAGCATGCACAGAGGGCCACTTACTAAAACCATGCACAGAGTTGTAATAACCAAAGCCCATCAGAACAATATGCTTCTGCAGGCAAGATAACAGTGCAGGGCAAGACTCATGCAGAAGGAGCCAGCATTCATCACAGAATACCCTGAGCAAATCCAGTACAGAGCCACTTAGATTAACCCCTCCAGTGCTAAAAGTTGCCTGGAAAAAGAAGGCATCCCTACTCAACAACTTCTGGCTAGAATCAGGGTCTTGGGGCCAATAGACCACTTTTAGCCCCATTGACGTGCTTTGAACTATTTGAACTTAGTGTTGGTAATAGAATCGCTTATTTAATAGCTTTGGAACTTTTTGTTAAGTTTTTCACTGTACTTTGTTTTAATCTATATTGTAAGCTGCCTTCTGCCCCATGCCAAGAGACAGACAGAAGAGAGAGTATGTTTTTGTTTCTTGATTTCTTTTTTTGCAACCCTGGGGTCTTCTGGAATTTTCCTGGCTACTCCAGAAAAATTCAGCAAAATACTTTTTAGGCACAGAGTATTCCTATGCCTTGTTTTAACCCAGCCTTCACCCCCACAAAGAGTTTTGACAAAACTAGAAGTAGAGAAGCTTGTCTCTTTATCCAGTGACTGATCAGTAATATCTGGTTTGCTGCTTGTTGTTGTTGTTAATGAGATGCAACATGGACTGAAATATTTATGGAGAAAGGGGACTTTACTTGATTAAAATAAAATGATTCCTTCACAAACTCCCTTTTAGTAATTTGGAATCCACTGTTCTTTGCAATCTTTTGGCAGCCTATAAGAGGGATACGTTCAATTCCCATATAACTGTCAGCGCGGGCTGAGGTCAAGCAGGGGCCGGGCCGGAGGTGGCCACCAGCAGCGTCCCAAACAGTCCCACCGGGCGCTGCAGCCAGCAAGGGCCTTGAACTGAGGGTTGCCTTAACAGCAGGCGACAACGGAAATAACAAGGGGTTGCCTCACCCCGAACGCAAAATGGTTACTGCACCTTTAACGCAGGGTAGGGTCTTGGTGGAGCCGGGCAGCGGAATGCAGACACGGGCTGGACTGGAACAAGGCACGGGCGACAGACGCGCGGGAAGCTGACGGTTGTTGCTCCGTGCCTTCCCCAGCCCCGCGCCTGCCTAAAAAGGCCTGCAGGCAGGGCCGCGGCCAATCCGCGCTGAGCACGTGGCTGGGCTCGCAGCTGTGCTACAGCTGGGAGCTGCCTGCCCCCAGGTGTTTCTCCTGCAGCCGCCAGGAGTGGCGGCTGGCCTCCTTGAGCCGCCGACGCTGCTGGAACGTCGCCGGCAGCGCGGCGGCCTCCGCCTCTTCCGAGGCAGCCTCGCAAGTAGGCGGTGCCCCGGGATCGGGCCTGGGGCCCGCCTCCTCCCACAGGTCCTCGTCCACCATGCCCCGCAGCCCGGGAGCCGGGCCGGTGGCCTCCGCAGCACCGGGCCATTCCACAGCGGCGGCGGCGGCGGCCTCCGCCGCGCCAGGGAGACCCTCGCCGGGATCGGGGTCTACCACAGCGTCCCGGCGATCCCCCCCGGCAGCGGAGCCATCCGCGGCGACCGCACGGCCCCCGTCGTCAGCTGCAACCTCCGACGGGCCCGGCCCCGCCTCCTCCTCCTCGGAGGTACAGCGGCGTCGGCCTCTGCAGCGCCCGCCGGCGCGGCGACGAGGCCCTGACAATAATAAGCAAAAATGCAGCTGAAAGTAGCAGGGTCTGAGCATGGACATTGTCTTTTCTGCTTGAAACTGGTTGCCTGCAGCTGAACTAGAGGAAGCTGCATATCCTATGGAGCTGGCTCAGTTGGAGGCCAAAAATAGGTGGGTTCCAAAGCAAAGAATCAGGATCTTGATCATTCTGCTAGTATTTGCATGCGAGCATTGGGAAGACTCAGGGTAAGAGTTCTGGTGACGGCTTCACAAAAATACTGTGTTTCTTTTGTTCCATGGCCCCTGACTCTGAGGTGCTGTACTTTCTTCCCTGTTGTCACAAGAGGTTCTTCCAGACTGTTGCAAAGAAGTGAGAGCTCTCGCAACAGAGAGTGTTGCTTATTACTGTTTGGCATCTCTCAATCCTCCTTCTGGATCTACTTGGAGCCTCCAGTCCCTGTAGAAGCTGGCGGGGGGGGCAAGGATGAAGAAAGCTGTATAACATGCTTGGCAATTTGGCTAGTCATTACTCATATCTCATGACACTTTAGGTCATTCCAGCCAATTATTCAGATCTCTTTAGTGCCTTTGCTCACTATTGGCTCTGGATGTTGTGAGACTTGTAAGGGCACAACTTCTTTTTTAAAGAACAGTGTTCTAAAAATTTCAAGTGCTGTAAGGGACCACCTGTGCTTCCCTCTTCCATCCAGTGAGGAGGAGGAGAAGAAGGAATAATAGCTAAGGGATCCAATATGAACTGCAAATACTGAATGATACAAATATTTTAGGGAGGGGTGCTGCAATATATCCTTGATTTTTTTTAAAAAAAAATTAAAACAACAACTGGTGCTGGGAATTGCCACTGAATGCTCAGGACAACAGAAATGTCATCTGGTTATTTAAAGAAACTCTGAGAACTACAACAACAAATACAGCAGCCAACAGCAATATTTACTTTGTCTAGATATCTCTAATGAAGAACAGAGGCAAGAAAAGAAGGGGGGGGATAACAGGAACTCCAAAGAACCTCCACAGGAGAGCAGAAAGGTTGTCATCATTTCCATCTCGTGCTCCTGAGTGAAGGCAGGGAAAAATTGTCAGGAGAATGTTTTAGAAAAGAGCATAGTACAAATGTCATGTGATTCCCAGCCTTCTGATCAAAGCATGTCACTTTGGAGCTTCCCACAAATAAAGTACTTTTACATGCAGCACATTATCTGATTGTGGTGTTTGCCACCACAAGATATGAAGATGGCTTAAAGCTTAAATGGCTTTGAAGGGAAATGAGACTAACCGGTCTCTCAGCAGCTAACAGCTGCAAAGGCTATATGGAACCTTCATGGCAGCATGCCACCTAAAATGCCAATTGTTGTGGAGCAGCAACGGGAGACAGCTGCTGCCTTCAAGGACTGCCTATGGACTTTCTGGAGGCATCTGGTTACTTCCTGTTAGAAACAAGATACTGGATAAGACGGACTTTTGCTATGATTCAGCAGAGTCTTCCTATAAGAAAAGGAAATGTGTGGCACCCTAGTAGGTGAAGCAGCTGTATAAAAACAACTGCTGGTCACCAAGAGTGTGCCAGCCCACTGGAAGGACCTTTCATATAGCATGACAGCCCAAAAGTTTAGCTGAAAGCTTTTGTACAGATGTTTACTTCAGATTTTTAGGGTTGAAGAACTCTACAAGAATACATGAGCAGCCCTGGGTGGATATTAATAAGTGCAGTGAGTTGCAAAATGTAGTTGTTCTCCCACTCTTTTTTCCTTGTGATGTAATTAAGTAATTCATGCAGCAGCATACTATTTAACTGATATGATTTCCTACAACAGGATGTGGTGGTGGCCACTACTTTTAATGTTAGCAGTAAAAGAATATGGTAATGGCTCCAATTTAAAGTGATGGCTTTAAAAAGGAACCAATACATGGAAGTATATACCCTGTGTGTTTAATTTAGTGGAGAGCAGAAGCCCCTTTAGGTTTTTCTCCTTAGTATCAGATTGGTCTTAACAGAATGTGTAAAGGACACAATGTTTTGTTCCAGTTTAAGAGCCCTTCTTAGTTACTGATAGATGCCAATGTCATCTACAGGTAGTTGTGCTAAGATATGTGTGCAAACTGCTTGGATACAACCAGATACACAACTCAGACAGGCAATGACACACTTTTTCTAGTGGTTGGGCATGATGCAACCAGCAGACATATTTATTACTAATTATATATCCCTGTAATTTATAATCTGCCTTTACATGTCCAAAACAACCAAAGCTGTCTTAAGGAATGTGTCTATCCCTTCCAGTATCAGAAGAAATGACATAAATCCTTCATAGTCACTAAACTGACTATAATTTTTCTGCCTTTTCAGTTGTAGCTCTTCAGTTGTGGATTCACTAAAGGTACTCTACTAGAAAACAAAACAGTGCCTTCCGTAAATGGATGCAGCACAAGGACTGATAGCAGGGAAAGGAGTGGCAATATTTTGGATATCATACCTGCGAGGCTATTAAGCCTTTTTTGTTGTTCTGTGAGGAAGGAGAAAACAATAAATAAATAAGGCCTACAGCTCTTGCAGTGATATCAACACACAAAGGAACACATGCTGAACATAATTGTAGCTCCTTATCTTAGCCTATAGCATGATCTTTCCACCAAAATTAACAATTTTTCAGCCCAGCCCCTTCACATTAGCAGTGCTGAACCATGATCTTAAATCATTAACAGAATCCATTAATGTTTGTACAGTTAAATCAGACAAATTAAAAGTCACATATGTATTTCCAAATACTACAACATATATATGATACAATGCTCAGGAAATAATGATATCAAAATTGGTCATGTTTCTAAACTGTAGGTTTATTAATGGCAATTAATATCTTTTAGACTATTCAAAGTCCTACACATACATTATGTTGTGGTCTTGTACAATTCTTCAAGTCATTACTACCTTCATAGTAACAGATGCAGAGGCAAGCGAGCAAGGGAATGCTTTGCCTTTTGCAATAGTAGAATACCAGACAGAGGCAAGACTCAAACTGTAACACTGGGCACATATTATGAAGTTATCTTCTGGTTTGGTGTGATACTCTTTTTTTGGCATCCAAGAGGAGCTTTTGTGCATCTACAGCCCACAAAAGGCAGAGCTCCCGAGACCTAGATTTACAGACTGGATCTGGTCTCTTCTTCTTTTATCCACTACTATCTCAAGGCCAACTGATCACAGACACAAAAATTCAGGGAGCCTGCTGCATTGTGATGAAGGTATGAAGAGAGAGATATCCTTGACCAGTTGAATCAAGCTGGAAGAAGCACAAAATGAAATGTAGCAGAAAGTGGGCAAAATTCAAGTGTGCCAGAATGTAGTGTGATCCTGATTTAGGGATCAGAAGAAGACCCTTTTCTAAGAGAAAGAATCTAAAAAAAACTGACCTCATAGTGACTTTTTGTTTTTTAAAAAGGCCTCTCCTGAGCTTAAAATGTGCCAAAAACATATGTATGGCTCCTCAAGGGTCGCTGGGGGTCCAATGCAGGCCCCTAACCTCTGACAATTGTCTACCCCTGTATCACACACAATACTTCAGAAGTAACTCTCATGGTAATGGATTCGAGAGAGGAATTGGCTAAAGCAGGGAGACAGAAAAGCAGCCGACATCTATGCAAGGAGAAAGGATGCGCTGTAGTGCCACCTCTTGGTGGAGGTCACCGGTGACCAATGTGCAATGTTTGGTGAAAGTCTTCTAGGTGGACTAGGTAGATGCCCTACACATTTGATAAGAGGGACATTAGTTTCAGAAGTAGCTGCTAATTTGGTTGTGCTTAGGCAAGTGCAAGAACTCAAATGCCATGGTGACAGATACCATGAAGCCTTTTCTTCCACAGATGTGGTCTGAAGAGACACAAAAATGCAATTTCTTTGTCTGACAGATCTGGTGCATCACATAGAAGCCTTAATCGCTTTGCACACATCCAGCTTATAGAGGATTTTGTGGCGTGTGAAACAGAGAGTTCATCTTAGACAGGCAAGAAAATTGTTTCCCACGGCAAACATACGTCCCGCAATGGACACTCTCAAATCCCTTAATGTTCCAAATTTTAATTTTTTTCAGGAACTGATCCTGCCATTCTAGAACTTTCATAACTAGCTGAGAGGGAGACTACTAAGGAAGCATAGTAGTTTGGAATACCTAGCCAAGTTTTTAGAGGATGCCCTTTTCTACCACTGTCTGCTAGGACACCAGCTGGGATCCAAGTGAAAAAGGTCCTTAGGAAAAGTAACTGTTGAGTGATAATTTTCAACTTGTACAGCCTGAGGATGTGGACAGAATATCTGGAGAAGTGAAAGCCACCATGGGTGTACTAGATCCTTGCCCCTCCTGGCTTATTAAACAGGCAAGAGGAAGATTGGCTAGGTGGGGAATGGGAGTGTGCAATACCTCTCTCCAGCAAAGCATGGTTCCAACATGGCTAAGGGAGGCATTGCAAGGACATTGTTAAAAAATAAAAAAGGCCTTCCCAGATCCTGGACAATTATCAGCCAGTATACAATATTCCATTCTTGTGACTACAGCAAATGGTGGCTTTCTAGCTCCAGGGGTTCCTAGATGGATTATTTGGATCTACTTAAATCTTATTCAGGTCTGGTTATGGAACATTTATGCTATGTTTGTATGTATGTTATGGTTATCTTTCTACAGCTTTGGTGACCTTGGTGGATTTCCATTGTTGGGTCCTAGGCAGGGGGAATGTGTTCCTGCTGGTTCTGATGAACTTCTCAGCAGTATTTGATGTCATTGACCATGGTATCCTTCTGGGTCACCAATCTGAGATGACAGTTGGAAGCACTGTTCTACAGTGGCTCTCTTTCTTCCTAAAAGGGTAAACCCAGAAGATGATGTTGGAAGTCTCCTGTTCAATTCCTTCTGTCTCCCATGCTATTTAACATGTACATAAAGCCAGCAGGAGAAGTTGTCCAGACTTTGGGGATCATATGTCATCAGTATACTAAGCTGTATTTTTCCTTTCCACCTCAATCCAAGGAAACTGTTTAAGTTCTAAACCAGTTTTTGTCAGCAATAATGAACTAGTTGAGGTCAAATAAACTGAAACTTAATCCAGACAAAACAGAGGTGCTCCTTGTCAGCTGAAAGGCAGAACAGATAATAGGGATTCAGTTTGTGCTGGATAGAGTTACACTGCCTCTACAGAAACAGTTATTGTAATTATCTGTTTTTTGTTGTCTTGAGTTGCAGTCTGGGAAAACCCAGGTTACAAATAAAATGTTGATAGATGGATTGTTCATTGTGACTGCAATCCACAGAACTGTTTGAATGCAGATGTATCTCCAAGAACCATGGTCTCTGAGACCAGAGGAGGATGAAGATTAAAACAACAACAACAACGAAAAAGAGTAACAGGGAAGAGTTACAGCAGAAGAGAAACATGAAAGGACTAAGTAAAACATAATTAGAAGCTCTGTCCTAGATGAAGGAAGGGTGAGGAATGTAGAGGAGTGATAAGAGACTGGATCCAGTACTGAAATCTAGCTTGCACAAATGTAATTCTCCCTGGTAAGTACGAGGACACAACTTGGATGCCTCTGTCATACTAAATAGAGAATGAGGGCTTTCCTGTTCATAGCTCAGTCTCACAGTTAAAAGACAATGTCAGCTCTCTATGGTTTTTTTTTAAAAATGTATATACACAGAAAAACCACTTCTTACAGAAGAACTGGAAATTGTATTGTGACGATCAACATTTGGAACAGTTCTTTAGTATGTGCATGGAGCAAACCTCTCTTCCTCAGCCCTTCTTATGGCTTCTAGTCTCTGTCCTATTACCTATTAACACATATTTTCCAAAATAATCTGCTTTAACTACCTTTGCCCATTTGGTAACCAACAAATCAGATTCTGCCATTTTCTCCTAAAACCAATTATGCAGCTATGAATAATGTATGAATATTAAATAAACAGTGTATAAATATTTATAATATCAATTCAAACCCAGACAAGGTTCTGGATTGTCAGTTTCTGAAGGCTTTCCTCTGCAACAAATTTAGTAGCTGTGCCTACAATGTATGAACAATGTAGACCAGTAGTACTTAACCTTTGTTTTTTAAACCATGGACTGCTTTGAGAATTTGATAAAACTTGTAGACCCTATCTCCAGAAAAAATATATGCACATTTTTCTAATAGTTTATTTTATTGCACTAAATTGATTTCCTTCATATAGGCAAACCTGGATTGAAAAAAAAATGCAATGAACTTGTGAAAAGCCTAAATGTTTACCTCAGAATTTACCATTAAGGAAATGATTCAGAGTTAACAGGAAGGAAATCAAAGAGGGGAAAAAAGTCATTTTTCATACCTACTTCTTAGACTTCCTGAAACCCACTGGGCACATGCTAAGAACCCCTGACCTAGATAAATTGCCTTTAAAAGTTTACTTTAATTCCAATTCCAATTAGTATGTGGGTTATATCTGTCGCTTCATGAACTGTACTCATGAATACTGTAGTGTCAAAATGCCCAACAGCCCTGGGAAACTGCCTTTTAAAGGACCCTGGAAATAAGTATAGGATCTGAAGCCAGTAGTTTGTCCTTCAGGGCCAAACATACTGACTTGTGTATTATAACCAAATACAGCTTTCCCAAGGTTCTTCTTCTTTTGCTCCAGCTCTTGATGTAGATTTCTTCCATACAGCAGGAACAACTTAGATGATGGTAGTTGTGCTTCACACTGAGTGCCGTAGTGAGAGAAGACATAATTTTCACATAACTTTTTATTCCATTTTGAGTCAAACACAACATACGAAGAACACAAAGCAACTCAACCCCATAATTACATTTGTTTTGACATGATGCTAAACGCAGCATTAAAACCTAGCTCAATGCATCTGAATAAGGCATAAGTTAGAGAGAAAAAAGAATGAGGATAAGGAAAAAGGGAAGGGTGGAGGGAAGTCCAGAAACACTAACCGAATTGCAGCAAATGCCATGCCTTACAAGTCTTTACTGAGTCATGAGCATCATGCATCAAGCATCATGAGCCTCTTAAACGCCTTGAAGCAGGTCAGTCACAACAACCAATGACAGAGCATTCAAATATTACCAAGGTAAACAGCTTCATCCACCACTGCGAAATCAACAAAGTTGTCTTGCTTTTCCAGGCTTGCAAAATTAGACTTTCAGTAGCACTGCTCTAGATAATATTTTTCTTGCTGTAATAGCCATAAATTTAGATCAGACAACATAAAGTGCACAAAGATCAGAATCACTTTCTACTCACTGTCAAAAAAAGGAACTCTCCACAACTTTCCTCTGCACCACTTTGTAAATCACAAATTACTGATATCACATCAAACTAGCCTTACCAGTACATGCGACTATCTTTGTCCTGCTTACCTGGCTGGAAAGCAACAGCATCCATTGAAAAAAAAATAAAGGGAGCCATCTGCTGGGGAGAGGATGGAGGCTGAAGCAATCAGCATGGCCCAGTCATGTGGGGGAAAAACATTTTGTAATACAAATACAAGCCTGGAGACCTAAAGCCTCCTTTCAATAACTGAATCTTTGGAGAGAAAAATGCAGAAGGGACATACTCCAAGAAACTCCCCAAACTTCTTGAAAACCTTGTTTGGAATTTGAGGATGTAACTCCTACATGGGATGGGCTGCCTTTCATATGAACAGAAGGCAGCTGGTGACAACTCCACTATCCCCTCATTTGGCACATATCTCACTAACCTCATGTTGGATGATGCTATGGTAGGTCTAGTACCAGCAGAAAGCCTTCAGCCTCAGAAGGGACTTTAAACTCAAAAAAAAAAACCAACAACAAATCCTGACTACAAGGGTGTAGATAGAAAACGGCAGTAAGTCCCAGATGGCGCTCCATCTTGTGATTGCACAAAGCCCTTGAGAGGGGCCCCTTTCCATTACAGTCTCTGTTGTGTAATCAGAGAAAATAATGTGTCTGCACCTTTTTTTCCCCACCCTTCTTAAAAGCCCTGCCTTGAATGGGAAGCATGGCAACTTCACTATGAAGGCCTAGGAATGTCCAGAGTCTCTAAATGGGAATGCAATAAACTCTTTCAATTTCAAGACAATAATCCTCAGGCAAAACCAAAACATCCCACTGGAGGCAACTCCCACAATATGAATATTATCACAATGGGACCTCCCCTGTAAATCTGGAAATTTTGCATGTAGAAGAATGCTGCCCAACCTGTAAAGCTTTCAGTGCCTTCCACATCCCTGGCCCTTACCTTCTAACACAGACACTCTGTGCTTCATCATTTCCATATAAAACTGCATTTAATCCACTAATCCTTGCAAACTTCTTACTGGAAACAATGTCCTTAGAGGTTATACATAAAAGGATTAATACCTCACTCAGTGTATTTTCACTGCAGGTCTTCATATGTGATCTTATGCTTACTGTGTTTAGCTGCCATAATGGAGGAAGCCCACAGAGGCTTGGCAAAACCATGGCTGCAAGCTGGAAACCATGAGCCAAAAACCCAATCAGGGACCAAGTTCAAGCAGCATTAAATAAAAAAAAATGCTGTAAAATTCAAAAGATATACTCTATGTCATCTGCACTACAAATACGCACATCCCCAGGAATCCACACAGTTAGTAAAGAAAGTCAGGTTATATTGTTTCATATCTATCTGTCCTACTATCTTGGCCAGAATTCTGAGAACACATCTTTTTTTCCTCAGCACAATTCTCCCTTCACTGTCAGCTTGCCTTCTCAGAGGCAGGAAATGCATAAAGGAGACCACACAATGGAAAGCCTACTTGCTTTGTAGCCGAGCCATGATGTCTGCAGTATGACTATGACACCTTCAATGGAGAGTGTTGTTCTAGCTTGCGCTCCTGAACTTTCCCCGCAAACCCAAACTACGTCACAAAGAAAGAGCACAGTTTACTGATTCCAGCAGCGCTCAAATAATCACTTGCACAAATAATGTTGCAGCCAGGAAAAGAGGAGACCTTTCCTTCGTAATGCAGCCTTGCTGAAGGAGACATCACAGAGACTGAGGTCCACTACTGCTACTAGCCAGAGCAGACACACACCTGTTCCACTTTTTCTTGTATGATGGAGCTACTCTTAGGAACCACAGTTTTGATCTCTCCCACTCACTCCATTTCCATAATGGCAACTACCTAGTCAGATATAATGGCTGTAGCAAAAATGTTAATCTGCAAGAAGAAATACCTTTGTTGATTACCCTTACCTCTGTTGTGCTGCAAAAGGACTATGGTGGGATTGACGATTGTGGTGGAGGGGTAGGCTGAGGAAGGCTTGCTGGTCACTGTTAAGGAGCCATAGCATTCAGTGCCGCTGCTGGTTCTGGGAGCTTCGTATAGCTGAGGGCAGGGATCCTGAAACACATAAGTGTGCATGCTACTATCATCTAAGGGTCACTGTGTAGCTATAGGATAGCTGCTCAGCAATTTAAAACAAACCAGAGAAATGTGTAGCATAATGCACAAGCATAAGTTACTTTGACACAACATCTTTCTCATTGCAATTAGCACACATAGAGGCCTTTCTCTCACACAATAATCAAGGCATGCAGAATCCGTGCATTCCTGAATGAAATCTGATTACTGATGGCTTGCTGTAGAAGGTCAGGAACATTTGTTTAGCATTATCATTGCCAAGCCAAGCAGTTAGACAACAGGATGTCAGTGAAAACAGGACAATATAAAAAAAAGATAGGAGTAGAACAAGAAAGGAAGACAATACATGAAAGTTTACCTGCAACTGCTTTTATTTGTGTCTGATATGAATTTTAGGACTCCCTGGCCTATCTCCACTCTGATAAGCAGGGACTTATTTCAGCAAACTATTTTTATTTGGGGATTTTATGTAAATAAATGTCCTACTCTCATCTGTACTAGTCCTGCAAGAAAAGGTGAGTTAAATGTTTGCAGATTCAAACAGTGTGAATTATAATGCGAATGAGGCTCAGACACATCAGTATCTTTCCAAATGTGCAAGAAGTGGAAGGCTCCTTTAATATTTCTATGATCTATCTAAATCCATTTTAGTGTGGCATTAAACCTACACTGGGCACTAAAATTACTCTGACCACCTGATAGATGGCATGCAAAAGAATCATAGAATCATAGAATCATAGAAATGTAGAGTTGGAAGAGACTGCAAGGGCCATCCAGTCCAACTCCCTGCCATGCAGGAAAACCCTCAAAGCACTCCCGACAAGTGGCCATCCAGCCTCCGCTTAAAAACCTCCAAAGAAGGAGACTCCACCACACCCTGTGGCAGCACATTCCACTGTCGGACAGCCCTACTGTCAGGAAATTCCTCCTGAGGTTCAGGCGGAATCTCCCCTCCTGCAGCTTGCATCCATTGCTCCTTGTCCTGGTCTCAAGAGCAGGAGAAAACAAGCCCACTCCCTCCTCGACATGACATCCCTTCAAATATTTAAACATGGCTATCATGTCCCCTCTCAACCTTCTCTTCTGCAGACTAAACATACCCAGCTCTCTAAGTCTGTCCTCATAGGGCATGGCTTCCAGGCCCCTCACCATTTTGGTTGCCCTCCTCTGGACCTGCTCCAGCTTATCCATATCCTTCTTGAATTGGGGTGCCCAGAACTGGACACAGTATTCAAGATGAGGTCTAACCAATGCAGAATAAAGTGGTACCAGTACCTCCCTCGATCTAGACACCATACTCCTATTGATACAACCAAGAATTGCGTTGGCCTTCTTGGCTGCCGCATCACACTGCTGACTCATGTTCAGCTTGTGGTCTATGAAGACTCCTAGATCCCTTTCACATGTACTGTTAGCCAGCCACGTGTCCCCCATCCTATATTTCTGCATACCATTTTTTCTGCCTAAGTGTAGGACCTTACATTTTTCTCTGTTGAAATTCATTTTGTTAGCCTTGGCCCAGCTCTCCAATCTGTCCAGGTCCTTTTGAATTTTGATCCTGTTATCAGGTGTATTAGCAACCCCTCCCAATTTGGTGTCATCTGCAAATTTGATCAGCGTGCCCTCTATTCCTTCATCCAAGTCATTAATGAAGATATTGAACAGCACCGGGTCCAGGACAGAACCCTGTGGCACCCCGCTAGTCACTTCTCTCCAGGATGAGAATCTGCCATTCGTGACCACCCTTTGGGTACGGTCAGTCAACCAGTTACAAATCCACCTGACAGTAGCCATGTCCAGTCCACACCTTACTAGCTTCTTTGCAAGAATGTCATGGGGAACTTTGTCAAAGGCCTTACTGAAATCAAGATATACTATGTCCACAGCATTCCCTTCATCTATCAAGCAAGTAACTCTATCATAAAAAGAGATAAGATTAGTCTGAAAAGAAGTGAACGGAGCATGTGCCACCCTAATAACTGTCCTGGATCTTCCAACTGTTTTTGACTCCTGTGGCATTCTTGCTTTGCAGGTGAGTGGGGTGGGAAATGATGGCACTGGCAGTTCCACTTCATCTAGGAGGTCAGTTCAAGAAGCCATGCTGCTATGCAGTATGGAACTTATGGTGTGGGTTTTCCACAGGGTTCTGAGGTTATCCAGATATTTGGTGTGGAATTAGATAAAATGGTGCTGAGTAGCTGTCTGGGATCAGCCTGGATGAAAGCTACTAAAATAACATTGATATAGACAAGATCGTTAGTAGATTGTCTGTTTGACTGAGATGGTATGATTCAGCCTGCTCTGAATGGAGAGCAGTTCCAAATCTTTGAGATTGCAGTTTAATCTAACTTTTCATTCAGATCAGGAGTGGGCAAACTTGTTTTTAGCCTCTGTAAGCAACCTTGTAATTTTAAGCATATGTAGCAACTATGGAGTTTTGCAACATAGATTATAGGCTTGAATATGTTTGCCTTTAGGACAGGGGTGAGGAAACTGTGGGCCACAAGTGGCTACAGGACTGTTTTTGTTGACCCTCAGTCAACCTCCAGGTTTACCCTGATTTTTTTCCATAAAAATAAAATGAAATAAAATAAATCACTCTGAAATGCCCCCAAACACCTTCCAAAGGTTATGGAGGTAATAAGAACCTTTTTGCTAAGGCAAAGCTCTGAGAGATTAGCAACACATCTGCATCAGCCTTTGTTGAAGTTGTTGTGAACAGAAAAAGAGCCAATTGGGAACAGTAGCAAACTTCTGAACCTGCAGACAAGGAGGTAACACTCTGGAGGTGACATCAGCCTTTTCAGAAGTCACTGGGAACAAAACAAACAAACAAAACAAAACAAAAAGCTGGGTTGGGAGAGGAAGCAAGTTTTTGTGCCAGAAGATGAGGAGGTGAAGCTGTTATACCCCATGCAGACATTACAGCAAGGAAGAAGAATGAACTGCAGTGAAGGAGGCAGAAGGATTTGTGGTTATCTGCTGCAATGTATGTGCAATGTTTTCTTCTTGCCAGAAAACCTCACCAACTATACCAAGCAGCAAATGCAAACTGAGAGCTGTCTTGGAAGAGAGGATTAGATATGTGTTGAGTCCCATCAATGCGTCAGAGAACATAAACTTCCTCGATAGAACACAGGGAGAATTTCTCCTATGGAACCAACATGAAAATACTGCCAAGGAAAATGAAGATGACTGTAACAGTGAAGAAACACCCTGCAGGACAGTCACTGTCAGAAGGGGACCACACAGAAGGGATTCAGAGCTACTTCCAACTGTGCAATTGCTTCCTACATTTTTGTTAAGACAGGAGTATGAGGAGGCTCACACAGAAGACCACAGGCCAAGAGGCTCAACAAGGAATAGCACACAGCAAGGAAGGAGTCAAAGTAACTGACCACCACAACAAGAAAAGAAAGGTATTACTGGTTCGAGACTCATTCCTCAGGGGTACAGAGGCACCTGAGTGCCAGCCTGACGAGATGACTCAGGAAGCATGCTGTCTTCCTGGCTCATGTATCTAGGATGTCACTGACAACTTACCAAAACTCATCAAGAATACAGATCAGTACCCCTTTCTCCTTATTCATATGAGCACCAACGAAACTGTCAAGAACACCTCTCTGAGCAGATCACCTTGGACTACGAAGCCCTGGGCAGGAAGCAGAAGGGTTCTGAGACACAAGTGGTATTCTTGCTCATTCTCTCAGTGAAGGATAGAGGAAAAGAAGATAACAAAAGTGTATGACTGGTTGTGTACATGGTGTAGACAGGAGAGGTTCCTGGGACCATGGTTTTCACTTCTTGGACAGAGGACTACTGGCTACAGGTGGGCTGCAGCTTACAAAGACTGGTAAAAATGTATTTGGTAGTAGCCCAGCCAGTCTCTTCAAGAGGGCTTTAAACTAAATCCTTCGAGGGTTGAAAATGATAGCTCAAACATGAATCCAAAGGGAAGCTCTAAATACAAAGATATGAATTATAGAGGAGAAGCTGAGGGAGACAATAAAATCCACAGTAAAACTGTTAACAAATTACTAGATGAGAACAAACAAAGCTTCAGATTTCCATATACCAACACAGAGAGTCTGGGAAACAAACAAGATGAGCCTGAGGTCCTAGTGCAGGAAGTTAAACATAACTTTATAGGTATAATGGAGACCTGGTGGGATACTCCCACAACTAGGATACGATCTATTAAAAAAGAATAGATGTGGCAGAGAAGGAGGGTGGAGTTGCATTATACATCATAGACAAATTCACTTAGAATCATAAGAGTTGGAATAGACCACAAGGGCAACCCAATCCAATCCCCTGCCATGCAGCAATATACAATAAAAGCACTCCCAAAAGATGGCCATCCAGTCTCTGCTTAAAAAACTCCAAAGAAGGACACTCCCCCGCACTCTGAGGCAGCATATCCACTGCCAAACTGTTCTTACTATCAGGAAATTCTTCCTAATATTTGGATGGAATCTCTTTTCCTATAGTTTGAAGCCACTGATCTGTATCCTAGTCTCTGGAGCAGCAGAAAAAAAGCTTACTCCATCCTCCATATGACATCTCTTCAAATACTTAAACATGGTTTTATGTTACTTTTTAACCTTCTCTTTTCCAGACTAAACATACGCAGCTCCCTAAACTGCTCCTGATAAGGCACAGTTTCCAGGCCTTTTTGGTTGCCCTTCTCCAGACATGTTCCAGCTTATCAACATCCTTCTTGAAACCTGGTGCCAGAACTGGGCAGAGTATTCCAAGTGGGGTCTGATCAAAGAAGAATAGAGTCGTACTATTACTTCTCTTGACCTAGACAACATACTCTTATATTGATGCAGCCTGGAATCTCATTGGCTTTTTTTAGCTGCTGCATCACACTGCTGACTCATGTTCAGCTTGCGGCCTAGTAAGAGTTCTAGATCTCTTTCACATATACTATGGTCAAGCCAGGTGTCACCCATCCTATACTATGCATTTCTTTTTTTTTTCTCCCTATTGAAATTCGTGTTATTAGTTTTGTTAGTTTTGGCCCAGCTCTCTGATCTGTTAAGGCCATTTTAAGGTCTAATCCTCTGGAGAAATAGCTACCCCTCCTAATTTGGGGTCATCTTCAAATTCGATACGGATGCCCTTTATTCCATTAGCCAAGTCACCGATAAAGATGTTGAATGGCACTGAGCCCAGGACAGAACCCTGTGGCACCTCATTAGTCACTTCTCTATAAGATGAAGAGGCACCATTGGTGAGTACCATTTGGGCTTGATTAGTCAACCAATTACAAATCCACCTAACAGTAGCATTGTCTAGCCTACGTTTTACCAGTTTGTTTGCAAGAATACCATGGAGGACATTGTTACATGAAATCAAGACAAGCTATATTGACATCATTCCCTTCATCTTGCAAGCTTGTCACTATCAAAAAAAAAAAGATTATTGCTAGTGGCTTTGTGATTACTCCTAAGCTCGGCTGAAAGTTCTTTAGACATCCATCCATCCTCCTATTTTCCCTCCTCATTAGAGTTTTTTTTGCAACTGTGCCTTCAATATCTCACTTTAAAGAAACTCCCATCCCTCAGGAACTCCCTTCTCTTTTATTATTCTCAATCTCAGGATACACTTAGCATTCTCCTAAGTTTACTGAAATTAACTTTCTTACAGTCTACAATGCATGTCTGGTTACACTTGGTTTGCCCTTTCCACTCTATAACAAACTCCAGAAGAACACAGTCCCTGCCACCTAAGGATCCCATCACTTCCACCCCATTAACCAGATCATCATTGTTAGATTCACATCTAAAATACTGATCCCCTTCTTGCCTCTTCTATCTTTTGGATAATGAAATTGTCTGCAAGGCAAGTGAGGAATTTATATTCTTGGCAGAGGTTTCCATCCAACAAATATCAGGATAGTTGAAATTTCCCATTACTACTACGTCTCTCCTTTCTTAATGTTTCATTGTCTGTCCCAGGAAGGCATCATCCAAGTCCTTAGTCTGGCTTGGGAGTCTGCAGTAGACCCCCAGAATGACATTGCTGTTGTTTCTCTCCCCTTTAGTTTTTACCCAAATGCTCTCAACCTGACTTCCAGGATTTAAGTCATGGATCTTTTCACAGGGGTATACCTCCTTGGCATAAAATGCTACTCCTCCTCCATTTCTGTTTGATCTATTTCTCTGAAATAGGTTATACTCCTCTATTGCTACATTCCAGTCAGGAAACTCATCTCTCCACATTTCAGTGATGCAAAGAACCACAGGTTGTCAAGTTCTGCTTCAAAGGGCCTATCTAGTACATGACGCTGGTTACATTCAAAGGTATAGGTTTTTCAAATAGGCAAGAACAAGGGGAAAATGGTAGGAATATTATTATGTGAAAGTTTCCAAGACAGAAGAGGCAAGAAGTACCCATGCAATATAACAGAACATAAACAAGAGTTCAGTTCTCACTGCTGGCTAGAAGTACAGTGTTCAAATTTTAGTATGCAAGTGAGAAAAGTCATTTTAATCTGGGAACATATATTTAGCAAAGCTGTCAGGATAGCATGTGGGAAGGCTTACTGTGTGTAAAATCATTCCTGTGTTTTCAGACTCCAGGTTTGAGATCTCTCTGACTGGAGGGATCAGTGGAGGAGGTGGTGGTGACAGTGATGTCTTTTTCAAGGGAACAGTCTCTGATGAAGAAGATGGCAGATTATGGCTGAAATCTTTCTGAAGGTGAGGGGGAATGAAATCATCTAGTGTTGGGAAGGTCAGAAGTGAGCTCGCTGAAGTGTTGTCAGGAAATTCTGAGCTTTGGCCAGAAGGTACAAGAGGCAGTGGTGGTCTGCTCAAGCTGCCTTCTTGCTCGTTGTCTGGGTAAACCTGTTGGAATGGCACTACTATAACCTCAGTCTGAGGTGGGGTGGTGGTGGCAGAACAAATGGCATCCTGTGGGAGATAAGGTGATATTACACAACAGGGGAAACCTTAGCATAACAGCAGAGGTGTGCAGTGGCATGCACAGATAACACCTCAATACAACATGGCACTTCATGAAATGTACTTTTCAAGAATGAACAGGTTGTGCTTAGCAGCAGATTCTGTGCCATTCAAAATTATTAACATAACTGTAGCAGTCCCATCTCCTACCTGACAATTATTATCACTCATCAAGAAGTCAAGCAATCCCAGATAAGCCCAATAATCTGTTCTCACCTGAGAGCAGCTCTGTATCAACTGCTGTATTCACATTAGAAGTATTTCACATAACGTTGCAGTTTCCAAATTCTCCAATAAGTCTTTTTAGCTTATTACTACCCACCCAAACTCAGCCAAAACACACACAAACCTTTGGAAGATAACTTTTTAAAGACCATTTAACACAAAGGGAGTCATTATCCTAGAATACAAGTAGATCAGAAACATTAGGATGAAGTAACCAAAGTATTACATGTTGGATGAACAAGTAATAGAAATATCAGTCATGCAGACAGAAAAAAAATATACTATGATAAAAACTATGTACCCTGCCATATCCATTTTTCTTGCATGGCGGCTGCTGCTGCTGCTGCATAACATCTGGCTCTTTTCTCATTCTGCTCTCACTGCCAACTGTATGCGGAGACTCTGTTTTTGTGTTGTAAGTAGCCTGAGGAGTCCTGGAGGCACAGCTCTCGTCATAACTAACTGAGTTTCCACTGGAAACAATATTAAAGAATGGCCTGGGAGGAGGAGGGGGAAGAGCAGGAAGAGAATCTCTAGTATCTGTTACAGTGGAAACACAGTGGATGGCTGGTGCCACAGTGACCTCAGCTCCAAAACGGGTGCCTTCTGTTTGGACATCTGCACAGGCAATGGAATTTTCAAATGCAGCTGAGCAAGTGCTGTTAGATAAACAAGCTACATATAGACTGCTGACCTTTTTCTCTGCTCTTGTTTCATGGTTAGATTTCAATCCAATTTTACTACTATGATCTGCTTCAGCAACCTCCAGTGTGTTTTGGTGCTCAGATGATGTGTTTGGCAAGATGGAGCTGCTTCCCAAAAGTGATTGCCCAACATGCACAATGTTTGTAGCGCTCAAGCCAATAGGAGCTGCACCGAAGGTTGCAGGTGGAGAGGAAAAACTCTGCCTGCCACTATTGCTAGATGGTGAATAACGTGTATAGGGCTGAGGTGCATTCCGGTAGAGACTGTCCATGCTAGAAATGGGTGGCAGGAAGGTTATTTTGGTGTTGGTGTGAGGACACCGTGCCAAGCTCTCCTCTTTTAGAAAAGAAGAACGGGATGGGGAAGGAGTCTATCCAGCGAAGGAGACAAAATAAATCAAAAAGTAAAGGAAGTGACGCCACAGAAAAGAGAAAAAGAAGAGAAATTTTGAGTTGGTAATTAGACTGAGATTAATGGAACTACAGTGGGCCCTCCTTTCACACAACTTTTGCACGCACAAATGAGAGGTCACGCAAAGCACTGCATGCCATTATAGTCAATGGATGCAGCAGATGCAATGCTTTGTGTTTGTTTTACACAGGGATTCCTGGAATGGAACTCCTGCATATATAGAGGGCACACTGTATATAGAGTTTAATATAACATATGAAAGTTCAGCACTGTGCTCACTTAGTTCCATTGTTTTCTGAAAGTATTTTTTTAAATAAATTATCATTGTGAGTTTGCTATTTGCCATTAGGGATGGAAGCAATTTTTGAAAAATGGGTTTCTTAAATGTTGGGAACCCTTGACAAAGAAAATCCTGGTTGTGTAACGACTTATTCTGCATGAAAAATGCATGCTTCCTGCACACAAAACATGTTCTGTGCAGAAATTAGTATTTCTGTGCATACAGTTTCTTGTGCTGAAGGAAGAACGAAAGAAAGAAAATTTGTTTTCTGCACAGAAATGTTGTTTGTTGCATAGAAATGTTGTTTTCTGCACAGAAATGTCATTTTCTTAGCAAAAGATGCACTTTTTTGCACAGAATAATTCTTGAGGTGTGAATAGTGCTTTAAAATTATACATTTCTCAGCAACTTTTTTGGCAGTGAGGAGAAAAAAGACAAAATTATTCATTATTTCCTGCTAGAATGAAATTTACAAAGATTTATATCCTTACTTGTCATCTGGAAGGTCCCTCACATTTAAATCAGCGGTATAAACTCTTTACAATAATTGACGGATAAACCAGGAGAGCTTCTAGATATGAGATGTTTCACTAGGGGGTAATTTCAGATTCAGATATTGCAACATATGGTTCCTCTCAGTCAACCTCAATAGCAGAATGAATGTTCAGCTCAGGTTCTTACAGAATACTGGCCAATCAGGTGAACTATTATCCATTTTGTACAAAACACACAGGTATAATTGTGCCCATTAAACAAAGAGGCCTTTTAAAAGTACTTGATTATGTAAAGGGAAACAATAGAAATATAAAAGAACTGGAGAAAGTATCATCTACTTGCCTACACCTTTTGATATAATATGACAGTAATAGCAACCCACTATGCAGTCAAGCTCATTGCACTCTGTCCTCACAGGAAAACACTGTAGTATCAAAACTAATTCTCCCAATGTCAAATGTAAATGATTAATTTTTCAAGTTCATAGCAATGAGCCAGAAAGGCCTTCAATAAAAAGTACAGTGGTACACTGGAGTGAGCATTTATGGAAACCAGAATTATTGCATGAATATATGCATACATTTTGATGTCTGTGGACAAAGCAAGGAACAGTAATTTTTCTTTAAAAAGATGGTTTTAAAAAACTTGGAAAAGCTACTCTTTTGGACTACTGTACAACCAATTTCTTCATTTCATGTAGCTCAATATCTTGAAAAGTTTATAGTCGATGATGTTTTTACTCATCATATTGGCCAGTGTTTACCAACAGCAGATATTCTGATACAGCCAGCACAGTGGACCCTCTATATATGTGAGGGTTCAGTTCCAGGACCCCTGTGACTGACCATTCCCTGTATTATTAAGTAATGGTTTTATGTGCACAGATGTTTCAATGCATCCATATTCATGTCACTGCCATTTTATGACATGACATTATGGGATCACTTGAAATCACAGATCCAGAGGTCGCATATACTGTGTGTCCACTGTACGTTCCAACAAAACTTGTTAAAATGTTGCATAGAAGGCAACATAAATAAATAAAATTTTCTAGCAGAACATTTTTTTTTTTGCAATTTCTGAGGCAGTAACAGTGACCCTAATTAATTTAAGATCTTGATTCTATGCCAGTTTAAATGCTAAATTCAAGCACACTTGATATATGTGTTCCCAACAGGAAGAAAAGCCATTCTTTCTGTGACTGACAACACTGCTAGATATTACTATTTGACTCCAAGCTCAAGTTATCAAGATATTCTATGATGCACATTAACCATAAAAGCATCTTAAAACATGCAGATTGTTATGGAATTATATTTACATCTAAGTATTTTCTATCACATATTTCTACAGTTTAAATCAGTGTACAGTGCACAACTCTGCTGACGTGACCTCAGCACACAGGAATGTAATGACACACAAAGCTCTGTGTCCAGTTATTGTCAATGAATGCACCAGGTGCACACCCATGCCAGGATGGGTGTGCACACGTTGTAACCATTGACGATAACATGATCGACCATTTGCATTTTTATGTTTTATGCAAGGGTCCCTGGAAAGAACCCCCCACATATATAGAGGTCACACAGCAGATTGGACTAGCTCAGCAACTTGAAAACCAGAAACAACCTTCACTTCAAGTAACTTGCCATATCCTGTAACAGGGTATGGTAACAATACAGTATTAACAGTACAGGTAAGAAACTGATACTGAATTACATCCCTAACAGCTCCATTAAGATTTTACAATCATTTTTTCAGGTTTAAATCCAATACTCACTCTACTGTACCAGGAGTCTTCATTAACTCAATTAATAAAAAAATCTACAAAAGGATTGGATGGATCACATTTGTGATTTATTTGTTTTTTTAATGGATGAGGCTGGGAAGAGAAATACTGAAGTGAAGGTATGTCATCTTTTATATATCATGGATTCCACCCTCAAATCCTGGGAATCAGAACCTGGACAACATATTAATTATTCTTCCAAAGAGATCCCAAGCCCACTCTTCTCCCTGCTTTGGCTCAGGATACTACTCTCAAAATTCCACAGGGAAAATGAACTATAAATCTATTGTGCAGACATACCTTGGGAAAGGCAGAAAGGAAAGACAGGGATATATATAAAATAAATAAAGGTTCCATAATGTAGGATGCCACTAAATTTGAAAAGATTAACTGGTGTAATACAGAATTTTTAAAATGCTGAACAGTAAACAACAACAACAAAAACCAGTGTGCCTTGCTCTTCTGTGATATTTCCAAGATAATGGATAACAAAAATAAGTGACGTTCCCTGTGGATTATTACTACCATGTTACAGACCATTTAAATAAAATTACAAAAGCCCTGCCCCCCCCCCCCCGGCAGATAATAAAACAAGATGCTTCACTTTTCAGGATGCTGACCCAAAATATAAAAGTTTTATATGGTTACTTACATGTGACTTGCTCTCAGAAAAGTTTGGACGCACACTCCGGTACCCTTTGGCAGCCAGAGCAGAGGACTGTGCATCCCTGTTAGAGTCAACACTAGGCAACAAGTCATCTGCAAAATGAAAAACAAACCAGTAAAGCTATAATAAGGGAAGTATTCTTAAGGACTTTTTGTTTCAGAAACCAAGAAAAATCAAGAAAAATATTGAAATAACTATAACTAAATACCTGTTTCTTGTTTTTGTGGTGTGGCACCTGAAGCGTTAGGGAAGAATGAACAAAGGGAAGGAAATGGAAAGAACATGAACAGTTATATCATTAAGATGATCTACTTCACTCTGTGCATGGAATACTTTCAGCATAGTCTGCTTGATTTCCAGAGGAACACGATTCCCTTACAGTTCCTGACCTTTGTAAACACAAGGCAATTCATTGGAAGAGATGAAGAAACAATTGTTCATTGACATTTTATTCCAGAGTCAGAAAGGCAGCCAGGGTTCTCAGTTTGGAGCCCAAATGCCACACACTGCTCGAAATGCAAGACCTCAATATTTAAGCTCTGATGTAGGCTGGAAGGAAAAAATATATCTGTCCTTTATTTACCCTGTCAGAACAGGTGGTAGAGAGAGACACGCACAAACAAACAAGTGCATCAAGCGCATTTAAACATACTAGAACAACATGTGCCATATTTGCAGAGATTAGCCACAAGGTGAGACAAAAGTATTTCTGTTTACAAGCTGGCTTCACTTATGTCGCTCTGGGATCCTAAGAATGCAAACCACAAACAAACAGATCCTCTTTTTGAGGGCTGGGAACAAACTGTGCTCTCACAGCTTATAAAGTTCTCAATTAGATTTCAGGCATGTTCATAACTTTTAATTGGGCTCTTCCAAAATGTTTCTGAAACTTATTTTGGTGCTGTTGTTTACCCCCCCCCCGTCCCCACAACCTTTCTACTAATCCATGTGAAACAACACTCTCTTCACATCTAATACACTTTCTAAGGCCTAACTGGAAGATTCAGAGCAATAAGTTATCTCCACAGTAAGTGAACGACTTCCCATCTGGAGTGCTGAAAATTTATTAACTATCAGCCAAACAAAATTATGTGAGGGTAAGAAAGGCATTGCTGGGGACAACCTTAAATCATGAGAATAGGATACAAAACTAGAGAGAGAAGAAGGACAGAAAGTGAAAAGTGTCTCTCTAAGATTCTGTTAGGGTCCTGTCTTACAGGACACACCATTACGTGTTGAGTATAAGAACACGCTACAGTCAAACCAATGGTCTCTCTTTTCTAACATTCTGTTTCTGTTTTCCATCCAAAGGATGACCTACAAGCAGAACATAATGGCAACGGTTCTCCTCCTCCAGTCTCCCTCCGCATAGGTAGGTTCCATTTAGCTATTTAGCTATGTTCAATGTTCAATGGCAGCTAGTTTTTGGAGATCATGGGACAGTATCCATGCCTTTTTCTTGTACAGGTTGAATATTCCTTATCTGAAATCCTTGGAATCAGAACTCTTTACTTTTTACTTTTTTGTACTCTGTAATACCAGTATTTGCATATACATAAAATACAGTACTCTACAGTAGACCTCTAAGGAGCCCGTGAATGAATGAACAAAGGAAATGAATGAATAAGTAAGAACACTGCCACTTCACACTGTGCACTATGCTTTGATTCCCACGATTTCACAGATCGCTTTTCCAGCCTCACATTTTGTTCATTCGCTACTTCTGTTGTACATGAGATTTGAGGCTGGAGAGAGACTGAGGAGCTGAGAAAAGAACAAGCAAGAGCATCACAGCCAGTGCCTCAAAGGGGGAAACTGGTGGCTGGTGGCACAAACAGCTTTGGTTTTTTGAGGATTTCAGATCTTAGATTTCTGGATAAAGGATGCTCAACCAGACTTCTGCATGCTTCTGGCCATATCAAACTTCCTGACAACATTTCATTGATCAATTTTTTTTTCCTGTTTTTGTGTGTTGTTTTTAAAGAAACATTTTCCAGTGTTCTCTCTAATGCAGTCTTCCTTGTGCTCTTTTAAATAAGATTTCCTATGGCATGTATCATTCCTTTTCCTACTCACAGCATAGCCACTGGTGATCAATGCTAACTCCATAGTAGCAGAATTGCAACACATGTAATGCTAAACATAGAGGAATGCCTTATCCTGCTGCTTTGAATTCACAGAATAGTTTGTATCTTTAGCCATCCCACTTTAAGCTCAAGTGGGTGAGTAAGTAGAAAACACCCCAAACAACTGATCACATCAAGTTATATGACTGGTGAACAGCAACCCCCCATGCCCAAACACAACATCTCTGCGGGAGGAGAGTGGTTGCTGGATTGGAAGAGGCAGGATCGAGTGATCCTCCTTAGGCCCTGCTGTGAGGTTCTGAAGGTCTTCCAGATTGTGCTGTGCAAGTATTGAAACAACTGCCATTGCCAAGCCGTAACAACATTATAAGATTTGAAATTTCGTGAGACATAGGAATTCACAGCATCTTCCTGTAACCAAGTATACCCACACTTTTGCACACACACTTGAGGGAGAAAAGATCTGGGTAACTGAAGCAGGATTATTTATTTCTTAGCACCAGGCATTACTGATGACTGTACTTTTTAACTTCTCTTTTCTAACTATGAACTCTTCTATCATTATGACTTCAAACTCACACCATCCTTAACCCTTCAGTTATTTCTCATTCATAAAAGTAGTCAGCCTTAACTGGCTGCTGCTTATTCCAAATATCGAACAAGAGCTTGCCAAGACTATTCAGGGGCTCCCCAACAACTGGCTTTGACGAAAGAGCCTACCAAGAAGTCAAAACTCAAGGTCAGAAGCCTTAAAGCGGGGATCATAAATGCAGCCCAGGGCATATAAATCACACAATATGACAAAGGATAAAGCCTCTTTCCTAAAGCACAGACAATTTCAATGGGATAATGCTATCTGGTAGGGTCACAGTAAGAAGTGTAGATAGCTGAACTCCTTACAACTTTCTCCAGGGCCATGGGATGAAGAATCCCTAACACCTCAGTGTACTATGAGTACTCCTGGAGGCAGGTGGCAGCAAGAGGCCAGAAGCTCTGATGAACACAGTACAGAGTAGGCATCCAGAGCACTAGGGACTTCCACTACCTTGACAGTAGCATACTGCACCACAAAAAGGGGAGAGAGTGCAACTCAGCTGGCTAGTACTCCAGGTACATTTTGCCAGTGCAAAATGTAACCAATACTCCCCTTCTACAAACATGGCATCTGGAGAGAAGGCCTTATAGGCTTACTCTTAACTAAGACCTAGAAACACCTGTTTGCTTATCCAGATGGACTTGTGAGACAGCAATGACAGCCCCACCTGCCATTCTATCAGGAGTCAATCATCCTCTCAATATAGCCTCTGTGGAAAGATATCCTTACTATTTGGGTGACACTTTTTTCCAAACATAAAAGAACTAAATTGGAAAGAGCAGAACATTGATTCCTCTGGTCTTCTGTAAATCAGAGCCAAAGATTGTATATAGGTGAAATGCAGCTTAATCCAGGAGATTGAGCAATTAAATTAATATATGGTAGAGTGTGTTTCAAATAACTGGCTAGTGAGACAAATAATTTCTAGGGCATTGGACTTCCAAAAACAAAGAAATGGCCGGATGTGACACACACAGGTCGCAAAGAGGGCTGGCACTCCAAGAGAGGCATATGTAAGGCTTGCCCAAGCAGAGATGCCAGCAGCATCTGTGTCTATTAAATGTAAAAGTTAGAGAATAAATGTGGAAGTTGCAGAAGAACTCACCTCATGCTTCCTAAGCAAGCACAGGGATGTCTCTCTAAGAAACCATAAGCATTTCCTCCAATTCCAATCAGACTGGTACTCTTACATAAATGACGGCATTTGATACTAAAAGGAGAGCAACACTATACTTAAGAGGATTTCAGGCATAGTTTCAGTTTTTGTTTAATTAAGACAAAAGAGTTCCAATGTTAGCCAATAACTTGATGTAAGTGCAAAAGCTGGGACATGTGGTGAAGGCAAACTCTCAAAGGAAGTCAAGTTCACCTCCCTACACTAACAACTGCCTGTGTCTTACTTGAAGATTTTCCATTTCAGGATGGTTCCCAAGAAAACACTGGGAAAATTCAAGCTCATACACAATCTGTGCTATCCCAAATACATATCAGGGAACAGCAGATGTTTCTGTGAAAGAAGATAGTGCTTGAAATCAGATTACTTTTCATGATTGGGCAGGGAGGAAAAGATTTCCTAAGAGAATAACTGTATTTCCTGGCCTGCCTTCTATGTTCTACATACATACTTAAACTCTTCACAGACTTTTGTAAAAAATAGTTATATAAATAGTTTGCTCTTACAGTGCAATAATGGTCCAATCCTAACCTGTTAACCTTTTGAAGTCACTATTCACACGGCTTTATTGCCTGGGGTTCTGCTTTCCTGTGGCACCAACAGTGTTACTGGCAAAGTATTACTTTTTTATAAAGTATTCTAAATGATTAATTTTATTTTTTTTAAAAAAAACAATAATGTAATAGTACTGTGGTGTCATCCCATGACTGCAATATTGCAGCTTAATTTTAAAATATTAAAGGGAAACCAAACATGGTGCAGGAGACAGAGCAAGCAAGGTAGTGTGAATGCCACTGTCAGCACTGAAAAAAATCAGTATTCTTCAAAAGGGGAAAAAAGAGGACCCAAACTATCACCACCCAGTTAGTCTGACATCAGCTAATTAAACTAAATGTATGGGGACACAACATATCTCATGAAAACCTTTCATATATTTTTAAAAATATACGATTTATAAATAATAATATACAGGAGGGAAAATGGCAGGTGTCTAAAGAAACCGGAATGGTTGATGAAAGAACTCTCAGCTGAGCTGAGGGTTAAAAAAAACATGTACAGGAAAAGGAAGAATGATGAAATCACCAAAGAGGAATTCAAGCAAATAGTCAGGACATGTAGGGAGAAAGTCAGAAAAACTAAAGTGCAGAACGAATTCAAGCTTGCCAGAGGCATTAGAAACAATAAAATGGGCTTTCTCAGATATGTCCACAGCAAAAGGAAAAACAAGGAAATTATAAGGTTGCCGCGCAGAGAAGATGGCCAATTACTAACAGGGGGAAGAGAGAAGGCAGAACTATTCAATACCTTCTTTGCCTCAGTTTTCTCCCAAAAGGATAAAAGGACTCAACCTGGGGGAAGCGGAGCAGGTGAGGAAGGGGGGAAATGCTGCACAGATTAGGTAAAGTAGTACAGGAATTTCTGGCTAAAGTAGATGAATCCAAGTCTCCAGGGCCAGATGAATTACATCCAAGGATATTAAAAGAGCTGGAAGGAGTCATTGCTGAACCACTTGCAATAATCTTTGAGAACTCTTGGAGAACAGAAGTCCCAGCAGACTGGTGGAGGGCAAATGTCATTCCCATCTTCAGGAAGGGGGGAAAAAAGGACCCAAATAATTATTACCCAGTCAGCCTGACATCAATACCAGGAAAGATCCTAGAGCAGATCATTAAACAGTCAGTTTGTAATTACTTAGAAAGCAATGCCATAATCACTAAAAGTCAACATGGATTTCTCAGAAATAAGTCATGCCAGACTAATCTTATCTCTTTTTATGATAGGGTTACAAGCTTGATAGGTGACGGGAACACTGTAGACATAGCATATCTTGACTTCACTAAGGCCTTTGACAAAGTTCCTAATGACATTCTTGTAAAGACGCTAGTAAAGTGCAAGCTGGGCAGGGCTACTGTTAGGTGGATTTGTAATTGGTTCACTGACCAAATCCAAAGGGTGCTCACCAATGGCTGCTCTTCATCCTAGAGAGAAGCGACTAGTGGGGTGCCACAGGGTTCTGTCCTGGGCCCACTGCTATTCAACATCTTCATCAACGACTTGGATGAAGGAGTAGAGGGCACGCTAATCAAATCTGCATACGACACCAAATTGGGAGGGGTTGCTAATACCCCAGAGGACAGGATCAAGTTTCAAAATGACCTTAACAGATTGGAGAGCTGGGCCAAAGCTAACAAACTGAATTTCAACAGAGAGAAATGTAAGGTCCTACACTTAGGGAGAAAAAATGGAATCCAGAAATATAGGATGGGGAACGCATGGCTGGATAGCAGTACGTATGAAAGGGATCTAGGAGTCTTGGTAGAGCACAAGCTGAACATAAGTCAGCAGTGTGATGCAGCAGTTAAGAAAGCCAACGCGACTTTTGTTTGCATCAATAGGAGTATGGTGTCTAGATCAAGAGAGGTAATGATACCACTCTGTTCTGCATTGGTCAGACCTCATTTGGAACACTGTGTCCAGATCTGCGTACCTCAATTCAAGAAGGATATTGACAAGCTGGAGCATATCCAGAGGTGGGCAACCAAATGGTGAAGGGTCTGGAAGCCATGCCCTATTAGGAATGTTTTAGGGAGCTGGGTATGTTTAGTCTGCAGAAGAGAAGGTTAAGAGGGGACGTGATAGCCATGTTTAAATATTTGAAGGGATGTCATGTCAAGGAGGGAGTGGGCTTGTTTTCTGCTGCTCCAGAGACTAGGACAAGGAGCAATGGATTCAAGCTGCAGGAAAGGAGATTCCACCAGAACCTCAGGAGGAACTTCCTGACGGTCAGAGCTGTCTGGCAGTAGAATCTGCTGCCTCGGTGGAGTGTGGTGGAGTCGTCTCCTTTGGAGGTTTTTAAGCAGAGGCTGGATGGCCATCTGTTGGGAATGCTTTGATGTGTGTTCCTGCATAGCAGGGGATTGGACTAGATGGCCCTTGTGGTCTCTTCCAACTCCATGATTCCAAGATTGTAGGCAACACACCTACACACTTCAGGTGATACACTGTGTTGGGGCACACCATTTGGAAAGCCCTGTTATATGGATTACCTCAATAAATGAAGCTGCACTTTGCAGGACCTGAGCAGGGCTGTCAATAACAGGATCTTTTGGGACTGTTCCCATTCATAGGGTCACCATACGTCAGAGTCAACATGATGGCACGTAAGAAAACAATACACAGCCTTTTCAACATTCCTAGGGAAGACCTCTGTGACAATATGTCCTATTCCGTTCAGCCTCTTTAGAAAAGGTGTAGCAATGCTGACAGATGTCAAAAACCTGAGTTTTGTGAAGACATACCAAACAGTGCAAGTGGCTGCCAGCAGGTGGAATCTTTCCCCGCCAAAGGCTACAAGATAGAGATCTGTCTTCACCAAAAACCAGTACACATCCCAAAGGGGGGAAGAGAGAAGGGACATAAACAAAGAAAAAAAAAGAGTTGCATTCAGCAGATTGCATATATTCAAAGTAGTCTTGGTCAGGAAAAGTTCTAAACATTTTTCAAAAGGAATTTTGCAGGAATGGCTACCCCAGAAAAATGCTTCCATATTTGTGTATTTTGGTCTTAGGAAATTTGCCCCTGGGACATGCACAGGAGAGATGGGTAGCACACTGGTTCAGAACTTTGCTCTGGGCAGGCATAGGAAATCCATACATATGAGTCAGAGAAAAGATCACAGGGACATGTTTACTCTCTTCTGTATGCACTGCAATTTAAAATGCACAAATGTCATGTGAACAAGAGTATTGTACAGAATGGCCTATCTTCATTCTCTTTTGTGTATCCCATCAGTACTGTGGGGATGCACTGCTTGTTTACTGTAATTACGTATATGCTCTTTAAAGAGATGCCAATTCTTATAACAAAATCTTGGCAATAACGTTCACAACAATATGTCATTGCAATGGAAGCACAAGCATCTGTATGCATTGTATGTTTTGTCACCACAGAAGAGTAGCACAATAAAAGTACAGTAGGGCCTTCACTTTTGCAGCGGATAGGGAAAAAGAACCCCCACGAAAGTGAAAAAAAATGTGAATAAACACAGGCCCCACCTGCACCATCGCATAGGTGGGGTGGGTGCAGGAAACAGCCCAGTGGGGACAGAGCCAGGCAATTTCACATCAATACCTTGTATTCTGTCACTGTAATTCACATTGTTTCACTAAAATGCTTGTTGTTTTGCAACTGTATTCCTTAACCAAGATTAAGTATTCAGCTGGCTATCACGTCATTCACTACAGTGAAGTTCAAAATCTGTGCCTACAATGCAAATCCAGTGTGAATTTTAAAATGTAATTAACTTGATTTGGAAACACTTTTTTTTACACTAGAGTGTGACTGCTTTAACTCAAGAAGCGGAGGAGCAACAGTAGTTTAATTCTCTGTTTCATGGCTATCAACTCACATTCTGGACTTACTTTCAGGGACTTGTACATCCTGTGGACTTGTATGGCTGGTACTCAGACTCTCCTCATAACCTGGAGATGCCCAAAGAGTCACAGCCCCCTTTCCAGTACAAACTTTAGCAGGATCCACATCTACAGATTTAAAAAAAGGTAAATAAATAAATAATAATAAAAATCCATAAACTGTCCAGAAGAAATATTGCAACTTGAAAGGAATACAAACCATGCTACCAATGAACACTCTTTGATTTTACTTTATCTTTAGCATAACAGCCTTTGAGCAAATAGATCTAATAATATGCATGCTCATAGGCGTCCATCTATTCCAATGACAGGCCTTCTCTTTCACTGTATAGCTTTACCCACAATTATACCTATGTACACACAGAAACACAGATTGCTCAACAAATACCATAATTAAGAATATGGTATCTGGTTTACTAAGCAAAATTGACTAAGCAAGCTTGACATTTAGCTCCACAAAGACAATATCATGAAAACAGAAAAATCATCATCATTATCATCAACAACAACAAGAAGTATACATTTGTATTAATATTACTTGATGATGGAAATATTACTTAGTATTACTTAGTATTACTTAGTATTACTTGATCCTGGAAGAATCTGCTTGTCGAAGAACCCCGGACAGGCCTCAGAGGAGGCGAGTTCTGGTGGTTGGGGACTCCTTGCTCAGAGGAACCGAACCGGCAGTTTGCAAACCGGACAAGCTCAATCGAGAGGTCTGCTGTCTTCCTGGGGCCAGGATAAACCACGTAACAGAGAGGCTAGCCAGGCTGGTCAAGCCCACTGACCGTAAGCCCCTCGTTTTGGTTCACGTTGGAACCAATGACACGGTGAAGCGCAGCTTTCACCACATCACAAAGGACTACGAGTTTATGGGGAGAAAGCTTAAGGACCTTGGTGCGCAGGTGGTCGTTTCATCAACCCTCCCTGTTCAAGGATATGGTGCACGAAGGGAAAGGACAATAGTAGAGGTCAACAGCTGGCTCCGCACATTTTGCCACTGGCAACAGTTTGGCTTTTTGGATCATGGTTTGAAATTCCAGGAACATGGGCTTCTGGCAAGGGATGGGCTGCACCTCACGAAACTTGGCAGGAACGTTTTTGCAAACAGTCTCACAAGGAGGATTCGGAGGGCTTTAAACTAAGTACAACTGGGGAGGGAGACAAGATTATTCAGGACAAGGACTCGGCAAGTGCAGGGGGAAAAGGCCTAAATGATATTGGTCAAGTAGGAATAGCATCCAATTGTGGGAGGGGTGGAAACAATGCTATGGGACTTGCAGGAAGGGCACGGGGACTTAAGTGTCTCTACACTAATGCACTAAGTATGGGAAACAAACAAGATGAATTTGAACTCCTAGTACAGCAAAATAAATATGATTTGATAGGCATCACTGAGACCTGGTGGGATGAGTCTCACGACTGGAATGTAGGAATAGAGGAGTATAGCCTATTTTGTAGAAATAGACCAAATAAGAAAGGAGGAGGAGTAGCCTTATATGTCAAGGATGTTTTCACCTGTGAAGAGATCCATGACTTGAACACCGGAAGCCAGGTCAAGAGCATCTGGGTAAGAATTAAGGGAGCGAGAAACAATAGGGATATTATAGTGGGGGTTTACTACAAACCTCCAAGCCAGACTGAGGACCTCGATGGTGCTTTCATAGACCAAATGACTGCACATTCAAAAAGGAGAGATACAGTAATAATGGGAGATTTCAACTACCCGGATATATGTTGGCAGTCAAACTCTGCAAAGGCGGCAAGGTCCAGCAAGTTTCTTGCTTGTCTTGCAGACAATTTCATGGTCCAGAAGGTGGAAGAGGCGACAAGGGGATCAAATATTCTGGATCTGATCCTGACCAACAGGGAAGACCTTGTTAATGACGTAGAACTGGTTGGATCTTTAGGAGAGAGTGACCATGCCCTATTAGAATTTGGCATTCAGTGGGGAAGAGAAGGCAAGTGTAGCCAGGCATTCGTCTTAGATTTTAAAAAAGCAGACTTCTGTAAACTGAAGGAGCTGCTGGCTGAAATCCCGTGGTCAAGAATAGTCAATGAGAAAGGAGTTCAGGATGCATGGGAGTTCTTTAAAAGGGAGGTACTGAAGGCACAGGCTAAAACTGTGCCATTAAGGAGGAAAAATGGAAGGCGTCTGAACAAACCGGAATGGTTGACTAAAGAGCTCTCAGCTGAGCTAAGTATTAAGAAAAACATGTACAGGAAATGGAAGAAGGGGGAAATCACCAAAGAAGATTATAAGCAAGTATCCAAGAGATGTAGGGAGAAGGTCAGAAAGGCTAAAGCACAGAACGAACTTAGGCTGGCCAGAGACATTAAAAACAATAAAAAGGGCTTTTTTAAATATGTCCGCAGCAAAAGGAAAAAGAAGGAGACGATAGGGTCACTGCGCAAGGAAGATGGTGAATTAATAACAGGAGGAAGAAAAAAGGCAGAACTCCTCAACACCTTCTTCGCCTCAGTTTTTTCCCAAAAGGATAAAAACACGCAACCTGGCGGTTGGGGAGCAGGTGAGGAAGTGGGGGAAATGCAGCACAGAATAGATAGAGAGGTAGTACAGGAATACCTGGCCACACTGGATGAATTCAAGTCCCCAGGGCCAGATGAATTGCATCCTAGGATTTTAAAAGAACTAGCAGAGGTCATTGCGGAACCTCTTGCTATAATCTTTGAAAACTCTTGGCGGACCGGAGAAGTTCCGGCAGACTGGAGGAGGGCAAATGTTGTCCCCCATCTTCAAGAAGGGAAAAAAAGAGGACCCAAATAATTATCGCCCAGTCAGCCTGACATCAGTACCTGGAAAGATCCTGGAGCGGATCATCAAACAGTCAGTTTCTAATTACTTAGAAAACAATGCCGTAATTACGAAAAGTCAACATGGATTTCTCAAAAATAGGTCATGCCAGACTAATCTTATCTCTTTTTATGATCGAGTTACTTGCTTGATAGATGAAGGGAATGCTGTGGACATAGTATATCTTGATTTCAGTAAGGCCTTTGACAAAGTTCCCCATGACATTCTTGCAAAGAAGCTAGGAAGATGTGGACTGGACAGGGCTACTGTCAGGTGGATTTGTAACTGGTTGACTGACCGTACCCAAAGGGTGGTCTCCAATGGCAGATTCTCATCCTGGAGAGAAGTGACTAGCGGGGTGCCACAGGGTTCTGTCCTGGGCCCGGTGCTGTTCAATATCTTCATTAATGACTTGGATGAAGGAATAGAGGGCACGCTGATCAAATTTGCAGATGACACCAAATTGGGAGGGGTTGCTAATACGCCTGATGACAGGATCAAAATTCAAAAGGACCTGGACAGATTGGAGAGCTGGGCCAAGGCTAACAAAATGAATTTCAACAGAGAGAAATGTAAGGTCCTACACTTAGGCAGAAAAAATGGTATGCAGAAATATAGGATGGGGGACACGTGGCTGGCTAACAGTACGTGTGAAAGGGATCTAGGAGTCTTCATAGACCACAAGCTGAACATGAGTCAGCAGTGTGATGCGGTAGCCAAGAAGGCCAATGCAATTCTTGGTTGCATCAATAGGAGTATGGTGTCTAGATCGAGGGAGGTATGGGTACCACTCTATTCTGCATTGGTTAGACCTCATCTTGAATACTGTGTCCAGTTCTGGGCACCCCAATTCAAGAAGGATATGGATAAGCTGGAGCAGGTCCAGAGGAGGGCAACCAAAATGGTGACGAGCCTGGAAGCCATGTCCTATGAGGACAGACTTAGAGAGCTGGGTATGTTTAGTCTGCAGAAGAGAAGGTTGAGAGGGGACATGATAGCCATGTTTAAATATTTGAAGGGATGTCATGTCGAGGAGGGAGTGGGCTTGTTTTCTCCTGCTCTTGAGACCAGGACAAGGAGCAATGGCTGCAAGCTGCAGGAGGGGAGATTCCGCCTGAACCTCAGGAGGAATTTCCTGACCGTCAGGGCTGTCCGGCAGGGGAATGTGCTGCCACGGAGTGTGGTGGAGTCTCCTTCTTTGGAGGTTTTTAAGCGGAGGCTGGATGGCCACTTGTCGGGAGTGCTTTGAGGGTTTTCCTGCATGGCAGAGGGTTAGACTTGATGGCCCTTGTGGTCTCTTCCAACTCTACATTTCTATGATTCTATGATTCTATGGAGTAAAGAACCAGGGAAGAAATACAGGCAAAGACAGGGAATTAAAAGCATACCCCAAAGTCCATCCTTCAAAAGAAGGCATAAATGGTGAGGATTCTAGTATACCTTAAAAGATTGCAAAACAGCCCAAAGAAGGAGGTGATTTCACAGCAGAAACAGCAAGCCAGCTCTGATATCTTTGCCAGGAATGAGAATAAACTATACCCTCCTTGTAAAATAAGGTGGATGAAATGTCAAGTAGGATTACAGGTAGGCTATATTCCAGAGCAAGGGAAAAGTAAACAACCTCTGAGTATTCCTTCCCTAAGAAAACCCTATGATATTCATGCTCCTGCTATAAGTTGACAGGGAATTTGAAGATGCGAGCATGCACGCGCACGCGCGCACACCCCCCCCCTCAGTTGATAAAGTAGTTATGTTTCTGGTCTGGGAAACCATGCACAAGGAGATGGAGATGGTTCCCGTGGAATTTTTGTGGCTTCTTGCATCACACCCATCTAAAGTTGTGTGTGTGGTGCATTTGTAGATGTAACTTATATCTCTTCAACATGTGTGGAAGAATACACATGTTGTGTTAAAAAATTAAACAGATACGTAATAAAATGCAAAGCTGCAAGTATTATACAAAAAACGCCTTCTTTCATCCTTTCCTGCAGCACAGTCATATTGCTAAAACAGCCCAGAATGCCAACTTTCCAGGGAATTAAGTTTGGTCGTCACATTTAAAACACCAAGAGTATACTCTTACATTATCACTGTGATGTCGTGGTTTGAGTGTTGGAAATTGGACCCTGGAGACCAGGGTTCGATTCCCCACTCATCCATGGAAACCCACTGGCTGACTTTGAGTGCATATCACACTCTCTTGGACCCAAAAAATCTCATTATAAGTTCACCTTAGGGTTGGCTTAAGTGGGAAACTTGTGTCATGGATGTTAACCTCGTCCTTTGAGAATGGCCCATCCAGAACAGGCTGCACACCAAAGTAGTGAAGCACTTTGCATAAAATCATAGATCTGGAAGGGGCCTCACAGGTCTTTGAGCCCAACACTCTGCTTAATGCCGGATCTCCAGCTACAGCTTCCCAGCAGGTAGCTGTCCAGTCTCTTTCTGACGACCTTCAGAGAGTGAGACCCCACATCTCTCGAGTATTTTTTTAAATATTAAAATCTCTAGGATACTTTAATTTATTTAATATCTCTGGGAAATTTTATATATTTTAAACTATGTTTTCTGGGTCTGGGTCTGGAGGCTTTGGTATACTTGTGCAGCCTGCTAAGAGAGAGTTTTACAAAAAAAGTTGCTATTTTACAAAAGCAGGAAAACTACTCCATTATGCAACGCTTCACTTTGATTTTTTTGATTTTTTCTATTATCTTTAAAGGAAATTATAACTTAATTCTTTCCTATAATTTATTCATTATTCAGAATTATCTGCCACACTTTTAAAGACACACTTTTTTTCCCTATAAAATGCCTTCTGAAAATGGAGAGTGTCTCATGCACCAGCAAAAACGGGCAACTCTTGGGCCTAAATGGAAATGCGGAGGGGAGGAGCTCCTTTCTCCCTTCTTCCTGTCGTTTTGCCTGCATGTCATTTTGCCTGTGTGCTAGTGCTCCTTTCACCGCCCTCCAGCCTTCTCTATACATTTTGCCTCAGCAGGGACTTCTCCCCATCCAGGCAAAATGACAGGGAAGGGGGAAGAAAGGAGCTTCTTTCACTCCTCCACCTTTCCTATGCATTTTGTGTTGGCAGGGACTTCTTCAAATCTAGGCAAAATGACAGGAATGGGGGAGAAAGGAGCTCCTTCTGCCCCCCCCCCGCCTTTCCTATGCATTTTGCCTTGGCAGGGTACTAAAACATTTTTTCCTAAAAAACACGGTCTGAAAATAGGGTGCATCTTATACACCAGTGTATCTAATATGCCCACAAATGTATGTTTTGTTATACAATCTTACAAAGAAAAAGCAATAGCAGCCTCTCAGTGAAAATCACACAGATAAATTTGGTATCTTGATTCAACATACCTCTCTTCTGACCATTTGTGCTTGGTGCTAGTCCATTCACAACAGCGTTTCCAGCATCAACTTCTTTGTGTTCTGAAAGATTAGTAGAAGCTGTCAATATAATGATCTCAGAAAATATCCAAAATGATAGCTTTTAAGGAATTACCATCCCCATAATGTACAAAGAAGATACAATATCATGAACAAGAAGAACTCGATAAAGAACTTTATCAGAGTTCTTCTTGTTCATGACGTATCTTCCTGCAATGGGCAGGATGGGAAAAAGAACACACGTGAACAATAAGCTTCTGCATTAATATTAGGCCAGCTTCACTTTCCCTGCCATGAGATCCTAACCCCATCCTAATAACATGTAGTGTTTTACGGTTTATTTTTCATGTAATACCTTGTAACTCATCATGTCCTGTCATACCAGATTATTTGCTGTTGGTTGCCGTGTAATACATGTATTTCTTTGCTACCTGATACCATGTGAAAGGGGTTGGAAGAGGATGATGGAAACTGAATGAGAAACCAGGGGCATGTTGATATAACAAGCCTTGATAAGAAGGACAAGAAAGACAAGAACAAGGTCCAGATGCTGAGTGGGCAGGAAGCCAGCATGGGAAAAGGAGTTGTTTTAACTAGTTGTCTCTGAAGACACAGAGCAGAAGGTGAGCTGAGTTTGGGAGGACATCTTTGACTGTTTGTGTGTTTTTAAAGGGCTGTGTGAGTGTGTTTGTTTCTGGCCATGTGCTCTCCCTGATCAGATGCTCTAAAGCGGTGGGGCTTCTGCTAAGTCACAGACTTGCTTGGGGGTGGAGCTAGCAACCGCTAGCTCTATATTACTGCTGCCTCTGTCTTTAAAGCTCAGTCCTTGTAGGCCAGTGGCACACACCTTGTGGTGTATGTAGTTATGTTACAAGAGTTGAAGAGGAGCTCTGTTAACAGGCAAAGCCAAACAGCACTGGATGTGGGTGATTAGCCAGAGAGTTTTCAAGGTGTAGGCTCAGATTTCTGTTTCAGTGCCTAGTTAAGACTACTAAATGTGGAAATATGAGGGAGCCACTGCAGTCACCAGGTATGTTTACATGATTGCCAGAGGAGGTGGGTAGCTATACCTGCAACAAGTGCAAGTTGGTGGCCCTCTTAGAAGAGAGGGTCTAGCAACTTGAAGCCCGTGTATCTACTCTTCAACATATTAGAGAGCATGAGGTTTTCTTGGATAGAGCAGAGCAGACTGTCCTGAGAAAGGAATACATAGGTGATGTCTCTGAGCAAGAAGTCAGTTCCCAAACACAAGAGATTGACACTTGGAGGAACATGACACACAGAAGTAGAAGGACCAGGGATCATTCAGTGAGTCTGGAACTACAGAATCAATTCAAAGCTCTTTCTCTTATCAGAAATGATGAGGAACAGCACCAAGAGCAGCAGTGTCAGTCCTCAGAAAATGTGCAGGTGTCTTTGGAAAATTCAGCGCATGGAATGGCCCCTGCCAATCCTCAGAAGAGAATAGTGGTAGGGGACTCTCTGCTGAGGGGAACAGAAGCAATGGTTTGTAGGCCTGACAAGATGACTCGAGAGGTGTGCTGTCTTCCTGGGGCAAAAGATTAATGATATCACAGAGAGGGTGACAAGACTTGTGAAGTCCACTGACTGTTACAGTTAATGAAAACCCATAGTTCACTCTAAAAGAAATGGGTGTGCCACAGCATTTGATTGCTCTGTCAGGAGAGAATATGAAGAAACAGAATGGTTTTGAATTGGCAAGGGAGTCAAGACAAAGCTGCATTTTATTGCCTCATTTCTTTCATTTATATGCAGAACACATTATATGGAAAGTTGAATTACATTCAGAGAAAGCAAATAAGAAAATTGGACAAAGGAACATAAACAATTTAAGATACGCAGATGATACCATATAACTTCCAGAAAACAGCAAAGACTTGGAATGTTCACTGAGAAAAGCTAAAGAAGAAAGTGCAAAAGCAGGCTTACAATTTAACATTAAGAAAACAAAAATAATGACCACAGATGATAACACATAACTTTTAAGTTGATAATGAAGACTTTGAAATAAATACTTTTTATATCTTGGCTCAGTCATAAATCAAACTGGAGACTGTAGCCATGAAATTGGAAGAAGACTAAGACTTGGAAGAGCAACTACGCCTGAACTAGAGAAGAACATGAAGAGCAAAAATATATCATTGGATACCAAAGGCAGCATCATCCACACTATACTACTTCTGACTTCTTTGTATGTTTGTGAAAGCTGGAGAGAAAGGAAAGCTGACAGGAAGAGAATCAACTCATATGAAATGTAGTATTGGAGGGGAATTCCACACATATTATGGATTGCCAAAATAACCAATAAATGGGTCCTAGAGCAAATCTAACCTGAACTCTCACTAGAAACTAAAATGATCATACTGAGGATATTAAACTTTGGCTATATCATGAAACATGATTTATTAGAAAAGACTACAATGTAAAAGTGGAGGCAGTCGGAAAAGAGGAAGGTCATATTGCAGGTAAATAGACTCAAAAGGCTCAATCAAGGAAGCCATAGGCTTTGGCTTGCAAGACTTGAGCAGGGGTACTGATGATAGGACTCTTGAAAGTCCCTCATTCATAGGATTACCATAAGTCAAAGACAACTTGACAACAACTAACAAGAACTATGGTTTAAGAACTGTGCAGGGAATGGATATAAAGATCTTTTATTTCTGAGCTTTATGTTATGAACTAAAACAACCATTCAGTTCTATCTCTGGTGCATCTATGAAGCTCAGAAATAAGCAGTATCATACATCATACCCCATCCATTTTAGTCACATTAACTGAACCTTACCTTCAATAGCCTGGAGGGCATACAAGGAATAGGCTTTTCTGATATGCAAGTAAGTTTTTTATACATTTTGTTGCTGTGTGCCTCCAAACTGTTTCTGACTTATACAAAGTTTTGTATATCAGATCAGTAGTTTGAGAACACCACAGGCACAATATATCTTGATTTCAGCAAAGCATTTGACAAGAATATACTTATGTGGGCCAGCTAACCCAATAGTGAGTTGTCTGAGTTGTCATTCACAATTCTGTGTTAAATAAGAAGGACATCTCAACATCTCAGGTGTAGAGTCACATTCTCTGTCCTTGGCTCTGCGCTGTTGAACATTATTATAAATAACTTGGATGGCAGCATAGGAAAGATATTCATCAGATTTGCAGATGTAATCACCATAAATGTATCAAGATGCAAAATGATATTGACAGGCTGGAACACAGGATGGAAACCAACAAAATCAAAATTTTTAGAGATAAAATTCTGCTTCTGTTATAAATCAAATCAAATCAATATTCAGATTTACATAGGCCCTTTTCACATGGCTTTTTTTTTTGTGCGAGAGCCCCTTGAGCCTCGTGTGAGTGGGAGTATCGCTCCGTACGACGCACTCCCACTCGCGCAACGCTCATGAGGCTCAAGTGGGGCAGCCGCGCATTTTTTATTTTCAGCTTTAAGCCGAAAATAATGCGCGCTCGCGCAATGCTCGCGGCGGCCTCGCGCACTTTCCGGCGTGCGGTGTGTTGGACAAGTCGGCTGGGTTGCACTTCCTCCCCCAGCGCAGCCCACAGCTCCCAGACTGCGCTGCGGAAGGAAGGGGCGGGGCTGAAGAGCAACCAATGCAACACCAGGAAGCCAGGTACAGTACAAAGGAGCGGGGAAGCGGCGGTGTTTCGGGTGAGGCTTCTCACGCGAGCCGCCCTCCCTCGTCGCGCAAACAGCGGAGATGAGAAAAGGGCCATAGTTAATAAAATATGTACATTATTCAATAGAGTCAGTGTGGTGTAATGGTTTGAATGTTGGATTAGGGACCCTGGAAGACCAGGGTTCAAATCCCTGCTTGATCACAGAAACACAACAGGTTACTTTGGAAAAGTCACACTCGGCCTCAGAGGGAGGCAAGTGCAAAGTTCCTCTGAACAAATTTTGCCAAGAAAATCCTGTGAGAAACCATGAAGAAGAAAGTAAAGTATAACTAAATACAGCATTTACTCATTTAGTATATTCACACCCTGTCCTTCATTTCAGTTCCATGGCAATAGGCTAATAGACAATTTAAAAAATATAACACAGCGAGGATGAAACTGCATGTTATGCTATTCACACTCTTTCAAACTTCCTTGAACTGGCCCCAAATAATTTAAGGAAGAATTTTAAAAAGTAATCACAGGTCTTTGATCTGGGATATGCTCTGACACCAATCAGGTATTCATGCCAGTTTCATGCTGATAACTGGTCTGCTAGTTGTCTCCCCAAAAAGCTGTTTACATTATATAGCACCTTCAGAAGACAATACAAGCAATGAAGGGACTTCAGCAGAAAGCTGACATGGATCAAAAGCACACACTCTGTGGCTCTTTTTCCTCCTCAAAATAAAAGTGGTCAGTTTAAGGATGCTTTTCTCAAATGCAATGGATAAAGTACCTTGAACCTAAGGCTGTAAAAAAGAGGGCTTCTACTGATTTTTAAATAACTATTCTGACAGACTCTCCTTGCAATACTGCTGACCTAGAATTTCAGTGAGTAGAAGAAATCCAGCTTACCAGAAGCCATTGTATCAAAGGAAGGTTGCTTTTGTACATTCAAATTCTGACTCTCTCTGTGAAATGAAAGATTAAAAATGTTATAAATGCATATTCAAAACTGATGAAATAATGATGATATAAGCACACACAATACCCTAGTATATCTGATTACCTTAAATTACAGACACAGAATGATTTTTGAACAAGTTGAAGTGATGTCAGCAGCCTGCTAGCAGTACAGGACTGCCCACTATGGAAGTTTGCCTAACTTCAAGTTATACCCATGGGACAGTGATAGAATCACTCTTTAATATATTTATGCTATTGAAGGCCAAAGATAGGCTGATGCTGGTGATACATTATGATGCTAAATTGTGATTATGCCAGAGCGGGAGCAGCTGATGTTTTGGACAAAAAAACACCATGTATGTACAGCACATGTATGTAAAAGAAGTGGTCTGCCTTGACAGTAACAGGTCCATTCAGTATTTAATATCTGTTGCATCATAACCCTCATGTACTATATGTGTAAGGATTAGGGTTGCTAGATCTCAAAACCTGGCCCTGAGTCTCCAGTTTTCACGGGTCATTTCCAGGCAGGAGAGGAGGATGCAAATTCTCCATTTTTTGTGGGCTCAGTTGCAGGCAAGAGGAAAGGGCTGTGTGCAAATCTCTACTTCATCTAGGAGAGCAGCAGCTTGACACAATTCCCAAGCCTTGCTTGATATGGTGCTACAACTTGCAACCCTCTAATAGGTCTGTCTATTTACATAGAGCTAGCTGCTTTCCACTCAGTCCACGTGGTATCAGGGCTCATCCCTGGCCAGCTCTGCATCCATTTCTAGCTAAAAGCAAGTAAGCAGGTTAAATGTTCCTTATCTCTTCTTGCTAAGTAAGTGAGAGGCAATGAACCCCTCATTTCACCAGGATCTGCAAACAGCCTCTTTTGCTAAGGTTTCTCTCTGAATTTTGAGTTAGGAAAAGTATTTTCTAGTCAGAATTCAACTGTTTAAAGATTCTTAAAAGGATCACTTAATCCAATATTGACCCATATAAAATTTAATATCAGCTGAGGAAGTTCTTCTGGCATCATACACAACAGAGTAGCCTGTAAGTCTATCCCAAATGGTCCGGATTCCTCACAGAAATACAGAGCTAGAACAGAACACAAGGAACATCTAGTCCAACCCACTGTTATGCACAAATACAAAGCGGCCTTAAAGACAGCTATCCAACCTCAGTTTAAAAGCCTCTAAAGATGGTAGGTCCCCCTCTCTGCCAAAGTAGTCCATTCTACTGTCAAACAGCTCTTAGTATCAGGAAATTTTTCAAAATATTTAGTTAGAATCTTTTTTCTTGTAATTTGAATCCACTGGTTCATGTCCTAGTCACTGGATCAACAGAAAACAAGCTTTCATTTTTCCTGACTAGTACTCCACATTTATTCCTGTTGAAATTCAATTTCTTAGTTTCAGCCCATCACTCGAAGAAACAAAAGCAATACTCCCTTCCTCTGGAGTATTACTCACCCCTCCTAATTCAGTGTATTCCAAAAATTTGAAAAACACACCTTCTATTCAGTCACATAAATCAAATTATGAAGATGTTAAATAACACCTGGCCCAAAACAGAATCCTGTGGAATCCCGTTAATCACTCCTCTCCAAGATGAAAAGGAATCACTGAGCAGCATTCTTCCAATTTAGTTAATCAGCCAGTTATAAATCCACTTAACAACAGTATTGTTTAGCCCAGTGCCAAACTTAGGGAATTAGTGGATGAAATTCCATGGTCAAGAACACTGAAAGAGAAGGGAGGTCATCATGGATGGGAGCTTCTTAAACGTGAGATAGAGAAGGCACAATGTAAAACAGTCCTGTTAAGGAGGAAAAATGAGAGGTCTCTAAAGAAACCAGAATGAGTCACTAAGGAACTCTCAAACAAAATAAATGTTAAAAGAAACATGTACAAAAAATAGAAAAATGGGGAAATCACCAAAGAGGATTTCAAACAGATGGCCATGATATGTAGGGGCAAAGTCAGAAAAGCTAAAGCACAGAATGAACTCAGGCTTGCCAGAGAGATTAAAAACATTAAAAAGGGCTTTTTTAGATCTGTCCACAGCAAAAGTAAAAACAAGGAAATGATAGGGTCAATACATATAGAAGATGGCCAAGTATTAACAGGGGGCGGAGAAAAAGCAACTACGCAACACCTCCTTTGCCTCAGTTTTCTCCCAAAAGGGAAAAAAAAGGTACTCAATCGGGGGTGGGTAGCAGGTGGGGAAGTGGCATAAACTCTACACAGTTTGGTAGAGGAACAGGAACAGGTAGAGTACAGGAATACTTAGCTACTCTAAATGAATTCAAGTCTCCAGGGCCAGATGAACTACATCCAAGGATATTGAAAGAACTGGCAGAAGTAATTTCAGAACTGCTAGCGTTAATCTTTGGGAATTCTTGCAGAGCAGGAGAAGTCCCAGCAGACTGGAGGAGGGCAAATATTGTCCCCATATTCAAAAAGGAAAAAAAAAAAGAAGACTCAAACAATTATTGCCCAGTCAGTCTGACATCAATACCTGGAAAGATTCTAGAGCACATCATTAAGCAGACAGTTTGCACTTACTTAAAAAGCAATGCTGTGATCACTAAAAGTCAACAAAGGTTTCTCAAAAACAAGTCAAGCTAGACTAATCTTATCTCTTTTTATGATAGAGTTATATGCTTGATAGATGAAGGGAATGCTGCGGACGTAGCATTTCTTGACTTCAGTAAGGTCTTTGACAAAGTTCCCCATGATATTCTTGCAAGGAAACCAATAAAATGTGGGTTAGACAGTGCTACCATTAGGTGGATTTATAATTGGTTGACCTATCGAACCCAAAAGGTGCTCACCAATGGCTGCTTCTCATCCTGGAGAGAAGTGACTAGTGGGTGCCATAGGGTTCTGTCCTGGACCCAGTGCTATTCATCACCTTTATCAATGATTGGATGAAGGAATAGAGAACATATAGATCAAATTTGCAGAAGATATCAAATTGGGAGGGGTTGCTAATACCCCAGAGGACAGGATCAAAATTCAAAATGACCTTGACAGATTGGAGAGCTGGGCCAAGGCTAAGAAAATGAATTCCAACAGAGACAAACGTAAAGTCTTACACCGGTCTTACACCTAGGCAGAAACAATGAAATGCACAAATATAGGAAGGGAGACCCTGGCTGGACAACAGTATGTGTGAAAGGAATCTAGTAGTCTTAATAGACCACAAGCTGAACATGAGTCAGCAGTGTGATGCAGCAGTCAAGAAAGCCAATGCAATTCTTGGTTGCATCAATAGGAGTATGGTGTCTAGATCGAGGAAAATAATAGTACCACACTATTCTGCTTCGGTCAGACCTCATCTGGAATACTGTGTCCAGTTCTGGACACTACAATTCAAAATGGATATTGACAAGCTGCAATATGCCAGAGGAGAGCGAACAAAATGGTGAAGAATCTGGAAGCTATGCCCTGTGAGGAGTGGCTTAGGGAGTTGGGTATGTTTAGTGTGCAGAAGAGAAGGTTAAGAGGGGACATGACAGCTATGTTTGAATATTTGAAAGGATGTCATATTGAAGAGGGAACAGGCTTGTTTTCCACTGCTCCAGAGACTAGGACACAGAGCAATGGATTCAAACTGCAGGAAAAGAGATTCCTCCTAAACCTCAGGTAGAACTTCCTGACCAGCAGAGCTATCTGGTAATGGAATATGCTGCCTTGGAAAGTGGCAGAGTCTCCTTCTTTGGAGGTTTTTAAACAGAGGCTGGATGTCCATCTGTTGGGAGCACTTTGATGTATGTTTCTGCACAGCAGAGAGTTGGACTGGATGGCCCCATGGTCTCCTCCAACTCTATTATTCTCTGATTCTAGACTAAGTGCTGTGTGACAGGAGCTGACTGATTTAATACAAGCATTTTTAAAAGCTACAATGGAGCTTACAAGCAGCTCCCCTGAATGACTTGATAAGGAGATTGAGGCAATTCATAGGCAAAACTCTGCTTATGCACAGAGGAAAAAACTACCAAGAGATGTGATAATTTACTTCATGCAGAGAAGCATCAGGGATTAAATGTTCAGTGCACACTTTAAGAAAAGGCTTAAAATAAATCAGAATGAAATAATTATGTTCCAGGAGACATTTTGTCAAAAACTTTGTCAGACCATAATTCCACCACAATGGGCCTTTCCACACTATACTGCTATAGTGCTATTATTCCACTTTCAACATCCTATGGAATCCTAGGGTTTGCAGTTTAGGGAGGAGCATTTAAAACTCTCAGCCAGAGAGCTCTTTGGCCTCAGTAAACTACAAACCCCAGAATCCCACAGGATGCTGAAAGTGGAGTAACAGTGTAGTGCAGAAAAGCCCAATGTCTGAAAATGACGCAAACAGATGGAGACTTAAGGAATATCTACTTTTGAAGACAGAACTAATATAACAATGTAATCAGGAACTGAAATTTTTTGAGTTGACTTTAAATAAAGTCACAGATCTCACAAAAGTTTGAAATAACTAAAGCTTTTCTGATGATAATTTATAAAGCAAGTGCCAGATTGAAAAAAGAAAGAAGTAAAAAGGAGTAAGCATGGAGAAAAAACTCAGGAATAATTTTGATAAAGAGGCTCAACGAAAGATAAGTTACTTCAATAACAATTTTCACCATTTAAAATCCAAGAAATTAACGCCAAACTACTATATCTTAAACAAAAGAACTCTGAATTAGCAAAAACCAAAGAACTCAGGAAGTACTTTCATATAAGCTCAGACAGGAAAAGATTTTTAAAAATGGTCACAAAGATAATGAAGGGAAATCAGTATATCATGGACAATTTGAAAATATTAAAAGCCTTTGAGGAATACTACAGAGGTTTATATGGCAGGGCAACAAAAACATTTCAGCTATGGAAGATGAGCTAGATAGACTTAAAATGGACAAACTACATCCGGAACAAAAACAAAATTTGAATGGGCTTGTGATAATCATGAAAACCTTACTGAAGCAATTAAAAAAGATAAATCTGCAAAAGCAGATTTTATATGTGCAATAAAGACAACATAGTATATTCAAAAAGTCCAGAATCTGGTAAACAGCAATGCAACAAAACTGATTGAGATGCAAAAGGGAACTCGACAAGCTTGTCCCCTCTCACCTTTGCTCTTTATTTTGGTGCTAGAGACGTTACTGAGATACATTAGGCAAGATGACAGAATATGTGGAGCAAAAGTAAAAAAACAACAACAATATAAGCTTAGGGCTTATGCAGATGATCTTGTGAGAATGATACAAAATCCACTGGAGTTAATGAAGATACTTTTGGAAAAAATTAAGATACTTGGAGCATGTTCTGTGATTAAAGTAAACTGTGATAAAACAAAACTGCTGGCTAAACACATGACCTCAGAAGTGAAAAAGGGGGGATTAAATATCTGGGAGTCACAATTATGAAGAATAACAGTCTACTGTTTCTAAATAATTATGAAAAAGTATGGGAGAAAAATTAAAAGAGATTTAGAAAAATGGAGAAAACTAAATTTATTCCTTTTGCAAAGAACTACAGTAATAAAAGCAAATGTTTGCCAAGACTTTTTTTTTTTCTATTTTCAAATGATCATAAGAAACAGAATATTTTCCAAACAATGGAGAAAGAAAATTCCAGATCTGTTTGGCAGGCAAGGAGACTAGAATAAAATCTAAAACATTGTATGATGCTAAAGAAAGTGGTGGCCTGGGAGCTCCTAATATTAAATTGTTTTATATGGTTTAAAGCATGGATATTGCTAAGAGATATTGCTCTTGGAACTTAAAGTTCATGATTTTACGTGGCATGGTTATCTTTGGTAGGATAAATTGTTCATGCTGAATTTAAGAACTGCTGTACTAGAAAGGCTCTTTTACAAGTTTGGTATAAATGCAAGCAGAGACTTTTTACCAAGATAACATTAGCCACCTCACCACAAGAAGCCTTTTCTTTAGGAAAGAATGGGTTAAAAACTGGAGATGGTTGTTTTACAATGACCTTCTGTATTTTGAATGAAACAGCTAGCTGTTTAAATCAAGTGAGGTACTTCTTAAAGAAGACAAAGATCTCAGCTGGTTTGCTTGTATGCAACTTAAGACAGATTTAATCAAAATAAAGAGACTTAACACAGAGGTTGAAGAAACTGAGTTTTATTTAGAGTTGTGCAAAGACGATGGAAAGCCAGCGTGGTATAGTGGTTTGAGCATCAGACTGCAACTCTGGAGACCAGCTTGTCCATGGAAACCCACTGAGTAACCTTGGGTACATCATACACAGCTCCAGGAAACCCTTTGACAGGCTCACCTTTGGGTCACCAGTGGGAAATGACTTGAAGGCGCACAACAATAACAACGACCATGCAATTAAAAAGTATACAAATACCTTTTGAAACTAGAGATAAAAGATGATCCTGTAAAAGAGTTTATGATAAGGTGGATCCAACATTTTGGACACAATGTTCAAATGTATATATGGGGAAAATATGGTCTAAAAATGTAAAATTTACTTTGTGTGGTAATTTAAAAGAAAATATGTATAAGATGATGTATAAATGGTATCTTAACTCCAATGTTGAAAATATTTAAGAATATTTCAAATCAGTGTTGAGGATGTGAGGATGTGGAAGGCTTCTTTTTCCATATATGGTATGGCGGACTTGTAAGAAAGTAATTGGTTTATGATCTACATATTAATCCAAAAAATAGTCTAGGTGGATTTTTTTAATGTCACCAGAAATTATTTTGCTGGGTCTTATGGATAAAAGGTTGAAGAGAAAATATGGATTACTTCTTTGATATAACAGCAGCAAGAACATTCTTTCTCAAACCTGGAAATAGACTGAACACCACAAAAAAAAAAAAAAATGGATTGCTGAGGTTTTTGAGTTAGCCGAAATTGCCAAGCTAGCATGGGTTTGAAAGGATAAGCCAACTGAATTTTTTTTTTTTTGAAAGATTGAAAACCATTTGGGTTTCCAGTGAAGTAATGGTGAAGCGCATGTCTTTTTCCGCTTAGCTTCTAAGAAGCTGCATAAATTGAAAAGTATCCAATAACACTGGACAAATAGGTGCCAAAGTTACATTCACTGGAGCTGTGCCAACCACAGCATCCAAGTCTCAGTGGATCTGAATGTCTTTATCTGCAAAGTGCCATCCAAATTCTATACAGAGGACTGTTGAGTAGTCTGCATTTTCTACTTGGGGACCAGTGTGTAAGAGACCTTTGACCACTCAAAATATCCTTGCTGGATGGCTCCTTGAAGATGCAATGGTAGCAACAAAAATAATTTCTTTGCTGCCTGCACTGCCATGGTGTAGGCCTTTAAACAGACTCTAGCCAATGTTCAATCAGACTCGTTTCGAGTCTTCCACCAATGTCACTCTATTCTCCACCTCACTTGCTTCATCACTGCCAGTTCTCTGGAAATCTACAGGGCTGGTTTGACTCCACTCCATGAGGGGGGACACTCAAGAGCAACTGTGTCTACCACCTTGACCTTATCCCTATTCAGAGGTCAGCCAGAGTTTCAACATAATTCCCTGCCAAGGTTACAGGAAAATCCCTAAGAGCCATCAGGAATCCATCTGGATCCATCAGACCCCTGCGGCAGACCATCCTAATTGGTCCCCCACCTTTGCAGAGGTTCAGAGGCCCAGTGAGTCTAAACCAGTCAAGTAATGATCTGTCTGCAACATAGAACTGCAGAGAATTCCTCCACAACAAGATCACTATCACCCAATCCAGCACAGAAAACAAGGTCCAGAGTGTGTCCAGCAGCATGGGTAGGGCCAGATACCACTTGGGACAGACCTATGGTTGTCACGGAGGCCATGAAGTCCTGAGCCACTCCCGATAGGGCAATCTTAGCATGGATATAGAAGTCCCCAACTACTACTAGCGGTGAAGACTCCAACACCAACCTGAGACCAGCTAGCTCGGGAAGGGAGACTGTTGTGCAGTGGAGTGGGCAGTACAACAGAATCCCTATTCTGTCCCAGCTACCCACCTTTAGGTATACACACTCAAAACCCCTACACAGGATACTGGACAGAGAGAATCTGTCCCTGTTGGTTCTGCTAGACATTTCAGCAGCTTTCAGTACTATCCACCATGGTATTTGTCTGAGTCGTTGTTCTCTAGGATGGGGTTCAGGGAAACTGTTCTACAGTTAATCAAAGAAAATGTCAATAGGCCCATTACAAATTTGGCATAACTGCGAGGCTTGCCTCACCCCATGTGCATGTCCCTCAGGCAACCGGCAGTCCTTCTGGGCCAGCTGCCCCATCTCAATCACTAATGCCAGAAAGGAGGATGGGGCCATCCCAGGAGGCACCAGTCATGCGCCACGTGCTATTGAGGCATGAGCTTCATGGACAGCCATCCTAGTGGAACAGGATTATTATTTGTTCATGGTGACTGGTCCCTCGCTTACTTGGTTCCCGGCTATGGTAGTTCTCAGGGCCTGTTTGACAGCTTTGGGGCTTGTGACAGCTGAATTTGGAGGTTACTTCTTTAGAATCTGCTGCAGCAGAATGTGGCCTGCTGGGCAGCAGAATACAACAAATAGGCAGATGCAGGTCCAGAACCATCAACAGTAATTGTTGAAATAATTTAATTAGTTGAGATATCATTTTTTAATTTCTTATTTAATATGTTAGTTCTGGAACTCATCATGGGAATTACAGAGAATGGCATGGAGATTGTCATTGTTGACTCTATGGACACATTTAGTCAAAGGGCTCTTTTTGCTCTTTTAAATTTGTCTTCCTAGATTTTTTTTTTGGTCCAATGAACTACAAGTTGACTATAAAACCCACATTCCTCCATATAGTAGGACTCTAACATACCTGGGAACTGTCAGTTTGAGAAAATTATTCTAAAGCATCGAACCTCATCTTACAACCTCTTCAAATGTCATTCATCTGCCTCTCTCTTTGTTTTCCACCCCCACCAACATGTATGATTCACTTGTTCTCCAAATACTTTTGTCTTTTAAAGATTCATAAAGAGCAATGCATTTCAGTCAGAGGACGCTGATCGTTCATAAGTGCAACAGTAGGTGGACAGTTAAAAAGATTAGTGAGTGAGAAACTAGTAATCAAAAATGTTTTAAGAGCTTCTGAGCATATGTAGAACATTTTTCTGCACATATGAATCACTGCATCTTTTCTGCCTCCCACTCCCAATCAAGAAGTATCACTTGCAAAGTTTAGCACATTTTTGCATGTGGAAACAACAGATCTGAAATTCAATCTGCAGCCATCTCAACTTAATTAATTAAAATGGGAGCAGGAGAGGAAATGTCAGTAGCAGCAAAAAACAGAATGGGAGTGAGAGAGATGCCAAGAAAGAAAAATTGGAGAGGGTGGTTGAAGAAATATCAACATCAGTCAAGAATATAGTCACTTGAAGAGAAGTTACTTAAAAAAGGCACAATGTACTCCAACCCACCCACTCCAGAAAGGCTCCAAATGCTTTTCCGTACATGCCAATGGCAGAAGTGGGGAGGAGCACATATGAGCCTTTCAAGACCTAATATTCTGAAAGGGCCCTGGCTGCTAAAGGGCTTTAGAACACAAACAAATCACTCACCCCAACTTTATTACTTTCCAAGATCTCCTCTGTCATATTCTTTTTCATTCATTGACTATTATCCTTCTTCTACACTGACCTGGTCCCTAGAAAGTCTCTCTCTTCCCTTCCCCATTCTCCACTTCAGCCTCCCTAACAAACACCCATGTGATACATTTCCTCCAATCTAAATACTTTTCCTGCCCTTCCTGTTTTACTGAAGCTTACAGAGGGAAAGCCACCCTTTACAAATTCTAATGAATTCTAATCACTTACTTCACTTACGTATATTTTTAACTTCAGTATTAATTAGGGAAACTAGTAAATTAGACAAAATTGCTAGAAAAGATTAACCAGTGATAAAGCCACACCTCAATTCACTAGTTATTCCAATCAATTTAAAACTAATTAATTTGTATTTATTAAAGGCATCCTAAACATCCTAAATTCTTAAATCAAGATGTGGGAAGACTTAAGCAATGAATTTACCAAATTTGTCAAATTCAAACAGTGTGTTGGAAAGATACTATAAATAGAAGGGAAACTAATGACTCCAATTAAGATTGCTGCTTGTGTATTTCATAGTTTCAGTTGCCAGTGCCCTATAAACCCTTGGGGCTCCCCTTCTTATAGTTTTCAGCCTGTGACCCCCTTCAAATGTGCAAGGACCTCTGCTGTAGACTCTACAGAGTGAAATCATCACATTCATGCCCCTGCTAACCAAATCAAGCAAAGACTGAGCATGCTAGTAAAAGAAGAATAAAACACTAAGTTTCAGAAGCAAAATGCATAGGAAAGGGAGAGAGCAAAAGGAGTGTTCACAGGAGCACTCCTTTTGCTCCCCCTTCCCTTCCCCACCAAGGCAAAATGGAAGGGGTGGGGAATCCTCCCACAAGCACTCCTTTTCCCCCCTCCACTTCCTATGTGGGTGTCCATAACAGAATCATTTAAATCTATTTCCCATGCTAATCTAGGAATACTTTTCCTCCACTAGCCAGCCACTGATGTTAGAAACTAAACCTCTTTTTACAAATATAATATTGTAAGTACAGGTCCTTAAACAAAGGTGAAGACCTGGGCCCTTTCTGCACCTTACCTTTTCGTGGCGCTGCGGCACAAGGATCACACGAGCAGCCTCTTGTGAGAGGCTCTCGCGCCCTCGCTGCTTCGCCTGCGCAGCCACTGCCTGCTGGCGAGCAGACAGTATGAGGGCTCCTCCTCTTCCTTCCACAGCGCAGCCTGGGATTTTCCCAGGCTGCGCTGGGGCAGGAAGCGTGAGCATCGTACCTGGAAGCTCCACACACACGCTAAATGATGCGCAATCGTGCACCATTTTCAGCTACAAGCTGAAAATGAAACAGTGTGTGATCAGCACCTGCCAGCCCCGGCCGCCTTGCGCAATTGCGAGGATGTCATGTGGACCGTTCCTCGCAATTGTGCGATGCTCCTGAGGACCTTTCACATGGCGAATGCCATGTGAAAAGGGCTCTGGTTTCCATGCCATTCTTAACCCACCATGCCGGAGATGAAGTAAACACAGTTACTTGAGCCATTTGAATGCAACCAAGATACTTTTAACATGCTGCAGTGAGGCAAATAACTGCTGTAGACATTGGTTTACTTTGCATCAACCAGAACGTTAAAATCCTATCACTCCATTCTTGGGACTGATTAAATCTGTCAGAATCAATGGAAAGCAGACAAATAAAAAGAGGACAGGAAGAGGAAGTTTCCAATTATTAAACGTGGCTGCGTAAAAACTGGTTCTTTGCTGAATTTAACAATGTTTTCATATGTTCCATAAATAGAAGCACTGTATGCATTGGCACACCATGGACAATTTCCACAAAACACTTCCGGTCAAATACCTATGAATTTCTAAGAACCCTTAGTCTAGTCTTCTGGTATAATGTGTATGATTGTTTAAATAATAACGTAAAACCAAGATCGACCAAAATACTGGTTAAGAGCAGACACAAGATCTCCTAAACCAGTGGTTCTCAACCTGTGGGTCTCCAGATGTTTGTGGACTTCAACTTCCAGAAGCCCTGAGCATTGATCATAGTGGCTGGGGCTTCTGGGAGCTGAAGTCCACAAACATCTGGGGACCCACAGGTTGAGAACCACTGTCCTAAACCTTGGATGCCTGTATCTCAGAAAATCTATTTTGATTCCCAGAGTCACCCAAGTGTCCAGGCAACTGCTGCCAGAGCTTGAATCTGGTGTCTCCTGGGGGAACAGAGGTCATCAGGGATATAGCAAGACAATTTTCAGCAGTGGTGAGCAGAAATAAAAATTGGGGGGGGAGTTGGGGTATTTTTCCCTATCCAAGAAATTTTTGTGGGAAAAATATTTTCAGAGGGAATGAAAAAATAAACCAAGGGCCATCCAATCCAACATCATGATGATGATACACAAAAATTCAGAACTAAAATGTGCCTCATGCTCACAAAAAACTCCTAAACCTCTAAATTCAAATAAACACATCAACACATTATTATGAAATAAAATTAAACTGTATTTGTTTCACACACACACACATCTACCTCACTTAAGTCATGGAGCAGGAGTTGTAAAGCAACAGTGAGAGAAATAAAATACATTTTAGTTTCTGCAGTATTATTAACATGCACTACTAACATATACGTATTAGCTTATAACACATTTTAGACATATTTACACATATATTTCAGTATATTTTGTATTTGAGCTTTAGTAATACAATAAGTCTAAGAAGGAAGATTTTTAGGTAGCAGTCGAACAAGGAAGAGCCTCCCAAAGGCCTTGGAGGGTGACTGGTATATTTCAGATAACACAGGAAGACAAGACAAGGCCTATGTAAGGAGTAAACTGATTTAAAGGGACACGACAGAAGCACAAAGGGGTACTTTGAAACTGCTGATAAGACACCTGGGATGTAACATGAGAAACAAGGGTACACGAGAGAGATGCGTGATCAACATGGGGAAGGTAAATGTAACTTCTTAGGCAATCTTGATAGGTTGTTACTTTTGGGGTCTTGTCCAATGGGATCCCAGGGGAGGGAAAAACTGTGATGGGGGCAGGGATAAAATATGAGGTATTCAATAGTGGGGGTGTCTTCTCTCTGGGAGGCACCCAGTTCTGCAGAAACGTACGTTTAAATAAACTTTTAATGCTTCAGCTGATCCTGTGCTAAATTGTTTTATGAGTCTTTTCAGCTATTTCTTACAACAGGAAGGAAAAGGAAAAGTTCCAAGCAATATTTGAAGTGTGTGTAATATGACATTTTATTTTCATATGCCCAGTTTCTGCAGTCCGTTTACAGAGTACCTTACAGTAGGGCTTGGAAATGCAAACAGAATTAATTGAGCCTCAGTCTCTCACGTTGTTCTCTTTGCTTATCACACCCCACATAATCCACCACATTCGGTTAATACAGCATTATTTTCACACAAAAGACCACACACCTCCTTTCCCCTTCCCACCAACAGCAAATCCGTTCATTTAGCTGCAGTCTCCAAAAGTGAATTCATAATTTTTTGAAAGAAAAAGAACAGGTTGCTTACGTGTAACTGTGGTTGTTCGAGTGGTCATCTGTGCCCTCACACACTAGGAGCTTTTGCGCATGCGCGGTACCGTTTGGAAAATTCTAGAGCTTAGTAGCTTGGCGGGAACCCCTCCCCCCATGCCTCTACTGAGCATGCTCAGCCCGCTGAGCAACGGTCTCCCTTCAGTTCTAAAGTCCGCCGACAAGAGACCTGAGAAAGAGGGGATGGCTGGGCGGGTGTGTGAGGGCACAGATGACCACTCGAAGAACCACAGTTACAGGTAAGCAACCTATTCTTCTTCTTCGTGGTCTCTGTGCCTCACACACTAGGAGATTTTGTAGCTTACCAGAAGGATGGTGGGTCAGGTCCTAGAGTACGGAGGCCAACACCGCTTGTCCAAACCGGCCACCTCTCCGGGACCGGCAGTCCAGTCGATAGTGGCACACGAAGGTCGATGGCCTGGACCAGGTCGCCACTTGACAAAGTTCTTGCAGGTACATACCTCGCAGGAGGGCTGCTGAGGATGTCACAGCTCTGGTGGAGTGGGGCCGAAGCAGGTCTGGTGGAGGCTGCTTGGCCATCTCGTAGGCAAGCAAGATAGTCTGGGCCACCCACTTAGAGAACCTCTGGGTGGACACCTTGTGGCCCCTGCAACGCCGACCATAGCAGACAAGCAGGTGTGGGGTCTACCTGAAGGTCGCAGTCCTCTGGGTGTAAAAGGCCAAGGCTCGACGGAGGTCCAAGGAGTGGAGGGATCGCTCCAGAGGCATCGTCGGGTTCAGGTGAAAAGTAGGTAGAATGATGTCCTGGTTAAAGTGGAAGTGGGACACCACCTTAGGCAGGAAGGAAATGTCCAGGCGAAGGACTACCCTGTCCCGATGGAACACCAGAAAAGGCTCATCGGCTCGCACGGCTGTCAGCTCACTGGCCCACCTGGCAGAGGTGACAGCTACCAGGAAGGCCGTCTTCATAGTCAAGAGCCTGTTATCAGTAATGGCCATAGGCTCAAAGGGTGGTCGCATGAGCTGGGAGAGCACCACGGACAGTGACCAGGGAGGCAGTGGCGGCGATACCGGCGGGTATAGATGTTGAAGCCCCTTCATGAATTGCTTCATGGTGGCATCCCGGAAGAGCGCTGCCAATGGACAGCCTCAAGGTAGGTAAGCCACGATGGCGGAGAGGTAAAACCTTCAAAGAAGGAAACACAAGTCCCTGCTGTCGGAGGTGAAGCAGGAAGCGGAGCACGGTACCGAGACCGACAGGCAATACCGGCTCGCCTCACGCCTCAGCAAAGGTGACGAACCGTCGCCACTTGTAAGCGTAGTTGCGGTGGGTCGATTCCTTCCTGGCCGCAGTCAAGACGTCCTGTATCGCGGGGTCGTCTAGGGTGTTATCCTCCATGCATTCAGGGCCAGGAGCAGCAGGCCGGGGTGGAGAAAGCGACCATCGGAGTGGGACAGCAGATCGGGTGTTGTCGGCAGCCTGAGAAGTCGACCTCAAGCGGCCTTGAGCAGGGGAGCGAACCAATGCTGTCTCGGCCAGTATGGGGCAACTAGGATGACATCGGCTCGGTCCGCCAGGGATCTTGGCGACCACTCGGCCCAGGAGAGGAAATGGCGGGAAGGCACAGAGGAACCCGTTGGTCCACCGGAACTGGAAGGCGTCACCAAGAGAACTCGGTCCCCGGCCGGCTCTCGAGCAGTACCGGCGACACTTCGCGTTCAATGCGGTGGTGAAGAGGTCGATCGTGGGCTCGCCCCAGCGGTGTCGTATCAGACAGAACGCCTCGTCCAAGAGGGACCACTCGTGGGGGGAAGGGTGTCCCTGCTCAGAGCATCCGCCGTGGTGTTCTCCTGACTAGCCAGGTGGATGGCAATCGGATGGACCCGAAGTGACATGCACCATTCCCAGAGTTGGAGGACAATGGTGAGAAGCGTGGTGGAGTGGATCCCTCCCTTTCTGTTGACGTAACAGACGGCCGTCGTGTTGTCCATCAGGATGAGGACCATCTGCTCCGTGACCAAGTTGCGGAATGCCCTCAGAGCTTTCCCAATGACAAGGAGCTAGAGGATGTTGATGTGTAGCTCGGTCTCATCGCCAGTCCAACATCCTCGGACTCTGAGGTCGTCGCAATGCGCTCCCCGCCCGGAAAGGGAGGCATCCGTCGTGACCATGAGCTGAGAAGTCGGCTGTCAGAAAGGCATCCCCAACAGGAGGTGGCGGTAGAAGAGCCACCATAGCAGAGAGTGGCGTACCTGTGGCGGAAGTCGGAGTCGCAGCCCCAGGTTGTCTTGGAGCGGGTTGAAGGCTCGGACGAACCAGTGTTGGCGCAGGCGCGCTCACAGTCTGGAAAGATACGTGACAGTCGTGGTGGAGGCCACGTACCCAAGGAACTGCTGAATCCTCCTGGCAGATGTTATTGGGGCATCTAAGGCAGCAGACGTGGCCCTGCGGAGGGTACGGGCTTGCTCCAGGTGCGGGAAGGCTCTGGCCGAGACCGAGTCCAGGGTCACTCCTATGAAGTCGAGCACTCCGCCGGCTCGAGGTGGGACTTCTTTGGATTGACCCAAAGACCCAGTCGGGTCAGAAGTGACAAAGTCCGGTGGATGTCCAAATAAAGCTTGTTCTTGCAGGATGCGACCAACAACCAATCGTCGAGGTACAGGAAGACAGTGACGCCCTTCGTCCGCAGATAGACCACAGGAGCCATGCACTTCGTGAAGACCCTCGGTGCAGTGGAGAGGCCAAACGGCAGCACCCGATACTGATAGCAGTATGTCGTCGATCGCGAACCGGAGGTATCTTCTATGCTGCGGATGGATGGAGATGTGAAAATAGGCATCCCGCAGGTCGATGGATGTGAACCAGTCTCCCCAACGAAGGAAGGGGAGGATCGTCGACAGCGTGACCATCTTTGAACCTCCTGGGCGGATGTACTCATTCATCCCTCTGAGGTCCAGAATGAGTTGCAAGGTCCCGTCCGATTTCGGTATGGTAAAATACCAGGAGAAGAAGCCTGTGGTAGTGGCCGAGGGCGGGCTTCTTCGATCGCTCCCTTCTGCAGGAGGGACTGGATCTCTTCCAACAGCGCCGGGCTGGCCTGGGTGGAATAGAAAACACCTCGCGGTAGAATACTTGAGAACTCAATGGCGTAACCAAGACGGACAATGGTGAGAACCCAAGAGTCCGTGGTGATTGGGCGCCATCTGGCGAGGTGTTTGGCCAGGCTGGGACAATCTTTCAGGGCTGCTGGCAGGTGGAAGGTTGGCTGTGGAGGTGTCTTGCGCATCACATCAAAAGCGGGACTTGGTCCCTACGACGACTTCTTAGACGAAGTCTGGTGGCTTGGCGGAGGTTGTCGAGAAGAGGACGCGGTGGAAGTCCTCGATGGTGCCGACCGAGGTGAGCACGGCTGGAAGCTCGACAAAGATGACCGACACCAAGCAGGTCGGGAGCCAAAGCCGCGGCGGGACTGTTGAGGCTGACGGATCCCCATCTTCTTGGCCGTTAGCCGGGCCTTGACGATGTGGTCCATGGCCTCATCAGTCAAAGCGTTAAAGAGTCCCTTGCCATCAAAGGGGAGATCTTCAATGTGCTTTCGGGTGTCCTCTTGCAGGCCTGAGGACCGTAGCCAAGCATAGCGGCACAAAGCTACGGGACCCACCATGACACGAGTGGTGAGCTTGACAGAGTGCCTGGAGGAGAGACTGTGGTTGGCGAGTGCCACCACCTCGTTGTAAAACTGGTTGGCACTCGCCTGGTTCTCCTCTGGGAGGGTGGACAAGAGGGAATGGAACTTGTCCAGCAGGCTCTGAAGGCAGGCCGCCAAGCAGGCTTGAGTATTAGACACCCTAGCTATCAGGGAGGAGGCTGAGTAGAATCTCCTCCCAAAGGTGTCGAGCCAGCGTCATTCTCTGTCGGGCAGAGTCGTATGTGCCCTGCTGCCTCCCTTGGTCTGGGCCGACTCAATGACCACCGAGTTCGGTAGAGGATAGTAGAACAAGAACTCGGTGTCCTCCCTCTGGGTCCGGTACAGATGTTCAAGCCGGTGCGGTATTGGCTGGGCAGAGGCCAGCTGGCCCCACGGATGTTTAAGGGCCTCCATCAGGGCAGGCAGGAACGGGAGTGGAGCCGTCGATGGTGGACAGGTATCCACATAGTGGAAAACCGGATCCCGCACTGCTGGGGCCGGTCCGCCACCTTCAGGCCCAAAGCCGCTGACATCTGAAGGAGGATAGCCGAGAACTGCCTGACGTCCTCAGGAGCCGACTCAGGTGCTAGATCCCTGAAGGTCAGAGGCGGGGATTCATGCGACTCCGGCGTCGACTCCTTGGATTCCGAGTCCAACTCGTAGTCCTGGGGGGATGCCGTGGAAGATCTGTCTGGAACCTGTCCGGAGACCTCTCAGCCGACTCTTGGTGGGACGGTACCGAAAGGGTGACCGTCGGGGCAGCAGTGGTGGTATGCCTGGCTGGTGGAGGGATCGTGTTGGTCGTCCGAGGTGGGGCAGCCATCTTCGGAGGAATAACCGCAGGCGTCAGGTGTTGGATCGCCTGAGTGACTGTTGCAACGGCAATCGTGGCCTGTGTCGGAACCGCCTCCGAAGTCGGGCGGGACACTGTAGAGGTGACCCGTGGAGGCGGAGAGACCGCCCGGTATTGAGGCGTGCGCTTACAGGATTGACGATGGAGCGGTGATCTTCACGGAGAGCCATGAGTGGTAGGCTCCGAGCGATGGCGAGTGGGAATGACGATACAGAGACCACTGCCGCACATCTGGATGGTAGCGATCCCTGTAGGAAGGTGAGTATGACCGGTACGAGGCCGGGTACTCCCTCCAGGTCTGCTCCTGCCCGTACCTCATGGTATGAGAGGCGGAGGAATAGGGCGAGCCTCGGGGGGTGCAGACCACTCCAGGTAGGCCCCCCAGTGATGTGGGGAAGGCTGTCTGACCCTGCGCTCTGGATAGGCTTTCCTCCATTCCGGATAGGCTTCCCAATGGTGCGGGGAAGGTTGTCTGACCCTTTGTTCCGGTACCGGAGAGACGCTTCTACCCTCGGAGCCTCGGTCATGACGCGAGGCCTGGGGAGCTACCGGAACAGCCTCTGGGTGGGCCACCATTTGTGGGCGTCCGGGAGAAGGTACCGCTGCTCTCAGGACTGGCAGGTCAAGGGGGCAGGCCATTTACGCTGAGCCGCGGTCAGCGTCTTCGATGGTTTAGCACCCTGCGAGCCCGCAGGGGTCTCTCTCGAAGCTGAAGCCGACGAGATCCTAGGAATCTTTGGCAGGGCTGATATCGGAGCCCGGTGTGACGGTACTGAGCCTGGTACCATCAACGTGGTCGGGTCGGCAGCCGTCGATTCTGACAGAAGAGTGGTCATAGGTCAGCTCGATGTGGGCTTGGACATCCTCGAGGTGGACGGGGTCGACTCCTGCGCTGACAGAGATTGCTCCCAGCAGTGGGACTTGAGGCAGGCCAGATGGTTCCTCAAGGTCTGCGCTGTGAACTCTCTGCAGATTGGGCAGGTCTTGGTGTTGTGAGCCTCACCCAAACACAGGAGACACTGACTATGCCCATCGGATAGCGCGACCTTACGACCACACTTTTGACAAGGCTTGAGGAGAGACGACATAGAAATCAGAGGTCAGAAGAAGAGGAGAGCGAAGTGACGAGCTGAAGCGAAGACGAAGACGAAGAAAGGGGGGGTGGCAAGTCGGGGATAAAGGGTCCCAGAAAATGGGAATAATCACCGAGTCGTCAAAAACCAGTCTGTAAAGCCAAAGCCAAAGCCAAAAGCCAAAATACCAATTCCGAAGTCAAAACACCAAAAAGACTTGCAAACAGAATGCCAAAGGCAGCAGCTGAGCTCAGAACCTCCATACGCGACGGTGGACAAGAAAGAACTGAAGGGAGACCATTGCTCGGCGGGCTGAGTATGCTCAGTAGAGGCATGGGGAGAGGGGTTCCCACCAAACTACTAAGCTCTAGAATTTTCCAAACGGTACCACGCATGCGCGAAAGCTTCTAGTGTGTGAGGCACAGAGACCACGAAGAAGAACAATAATCTTGCCAAGAACATCCCTGACAGGTTTGCGGTACATCAGAAATGACCTGAACTCCACAACAGTTCTCTCCAATATCCCTTCTTCTTTCCAATCCATCCAAATTCAACTCCAGATTAAATTATTCCTTTAATCATTAGTTTCTGATGTGCACTCACTTGCTTAGTCTCCAGCCTTGCAGGTCTCAGGCAGTGTGTGCACTCTTCATCTCTCTCTGTTGCAACACCTCTTCCATCATCACCACATTCACATCACACTATTCAGCAGCCCACTACCAGTCTTGTTCCCCCATTACCAAAACTTTCCCAGCTTTTCTCTTTATCTAGTACTCCCCCAAATTAAATAAATAGCAATTTTTTTAAAAAGATAACTCTCCTCAAGTTCCCTTCTATGATTCCAGTGCCTGTTGTACAATTCCTTGCTCCTGAGTCAAGTGTCTGGGTCCCTCTGACTCCCTGATGATTCCCTTCACTTGGCCTAGATGGAACTTGCAAGTCCAGAATTGTATAGCAGCCAGGGCCAGCACCCAAATACAGGGCTTCACTTGCTTACTTGTGCTCACTGTTCTCCTCACACACATGCTCTACTTTCCTTTCTTCCTATGAAACTTATTCCATTCTTATCTGGCATGCACACATGCATTTAAAATATCTAATCAGTTTAACACCTGCTGAAGGTAGTCACCTTGCAGAGCTCACAACAATAGGGCTTTTTCCCTTTTCGGAGAGCTGCCCCTTCTGAGCCCTGGAGTCATTTGCAAAAAAAAAAAAACTGCAGGGCAAGGACTTTCAATCTGACCTGACTATCAACTGACCTGAACAAACTTTATAAACTCCAAGCATTGCCTTTTATTCCTTGTTTAGGAAAGTGGGCATGGACTGGAATTCCGACGACTTGCAAAGTGAGACACTGAAAATCATTCAGACCTAGAGATATTATATTTTCTGTATTAGCATTTCTTTGCTAACTTTGCCTCCCCCGCTTTACTTTTGGATACCTAAAATGTATTTCTAAATGGTCAGATGAAGTTTTAAACTGCTGCAACATTAGAAATTTGGAGACTGAAAGAAAATTTTACGAGGAGGCTGAATGTTGGTTGAAGGCAATGCCCTTGTTTGCACCTCCTCCCACTGCTATACTCCTGGGTATCATATGAAACAAAATTATTTTATATAATCATTCAGTCTTGGAGATTTGCATTAATTTTGCATATCTGATCACTACTTTGATTTTCTCCTCTGATACTGACAGATAAAGAGATGTTCCATGGGAGGGAGCAACTGGCTTCAGTGGGAGCAAGCCTAGACAATCACAGATTTTATTTTGCTTTCAGGTCTACAGAGTTCTATATTGAATTCTTAAAAACTTGAATTTTAAGGTCAATTTTTATGGTTCTGTTCTTGACTTGTTATGACAATGTAGAGCAGTGGTTCTCAACCTGTGGGCCCCCAGATGTTTGTGGACTTCAGCTCCCAGGAGCCCCAGCCACTATGGTCAATGCTCAGGGCTTCTGGGAGCTGAAGTCCAAAAACATCTGCGGACCCACAGGTTGAGAACCACTGATGTAGAGCAACTCGGGCTTTCCTCTTTTTAGCACTTTTTAGTGTTCCAAACAAATTCAAAAAAATTATGTCCTTCAGTCAACTAAACAACACTTTTAATTATGTCTCTAACATCTTTAATTGTATCCTCTTCACTGTCAGTTTGGCATGCATGCATTCATTTATGTATAAATATACATGTATGGTGGTACAGTGGTTTGCACACTGGACTATGACCCTGGAGATCAGGGTTTGATTCCCCATGTGGTCATGCAACCCCTCTGGGTGACACTGGGCACATCACAGACTCTCAGCCCTAGAAAACCCTGTGACAGGGTTGCCTTAGTGTTGCCATATATTGGAAGCAAGCTGAAGTCACACAACAACATTTGTGATCAGCCAATCTGTTCACAGATTGTCTTTAGGCTGCTTTTTTTTTAATGTATTTTCAGAATGGCATTAACATAGCTGGGTTCTGATTATCAAGACTGGGAGAGAGAGGTTCAAACTGCAGCTCTCTGGATGTTCCCAGACTGGTTATGCTGGCTAAGGCTGATGAGGGTTGTAATAAAATATTGTAGAGGGCTATATTTTGCCTACCTCTGAACCAAATGAAAGTTCTTAACATTCTCTTTAACTTTTTCCACTGAACTAGTTGTTGACTTGATTGGTTTGAACAGTGAGAAATACAATCAGGCTACTATTTTTACTGGATACTGAAAAATATATTGGCTAGGTGTGTTTGCTACGTTGGTTAAATCTGATTATTTCTTTAGTGGTACCCAAGAATTATTTGTACCCAAGGATTATTTTGTATTTGTATTAATTATTATTTGTATACAAAATAACAGGCGTTGACTACTTTGTCTATATCATTTGCCTTTGAAAGGAGTTCCTAGCATTTCTTAAGTTAGAGGACTTTGGTATATGAAGTCATGACAAAGGCAGTTTGATCTGTTTTCTCAAAATAAGTAAACTTTATGGGGCAATCTAAATTTTAAAATTGGAAAGAAGCATTTGTGGGGGAAGATCTGCGTATAGGGTAATTTTTTCCTTACAGCTGATTTTTATGAACTTCTCTCATTTTCTGACTGAGGGTTAGACATGTTTAGCCATCTTCTGCTGAATGGCAACACTTGTTTGTGTAGATAACAGTCTGTCAGCTTCAAATGAAAAAAATTAAGTTATGTTCGATGGCTGTTATGGTCTCTTCCAACTCTTATGTTTCCATTTCACTATATACAAAATGTATATACTAGACACTATAAGCTGCTGACCTCTACCTAGCATGAAGACTGACTGCTTTTCCATCTCAGTTCTCAGTGCTAGTTTTAAATCTCAAGCGCCTGAGAATCTAGTGGACCAACTGTTTTGTATACATCTGCCTGGATGCTCAAATCTGACTGGATGCTGCAGAAGAAGCCTCCTTGACAAGATCATCACCTGTGGAAGCCAACACGACAGGAATACAGAAGAGCTTTGTCCTACATTGCTCACAAATTGTGGAATGTGCTCCTCCTGCAAGCGCAGTAATCTCCCATTCTCAGTGTTTTGTGAAGGGTATGATGTTTCCAGTATGGCTTTCATACTGTTTATTATTGTGATGATTTTTATAACATTTAGCGTTTATCTTCCTTACAGTTGCCTTTGGAAAATTAGATTAAAATATAATACACAATGTAAATGTAATTTATAAATAAATAATCCTAATAACCTGCATAATCAGTAGGTCTGTATAACCATTTTAGCATTAACAAAATTCATTTGTAAAGTCTTACCATCTTTATCTTATTTTATTTTATTTTTGGTCAGTAATGAATAAAATTACTTCTCACTTGCAAGGGCCATCCTTGCTTCAGCTCCTCTTCAGTTGACAAATTATTCTACTGAATTTGAAAAGATTCCTGGATTTTCATCTCAGAGAAATTTCTGATTTTTATCTGTTAAATAAGTATGCATATAGTATTTTAAATACAAAAACAAGGACCGGAGGAGAGAGTTAAGAAATTAAATTGCTACAGCCATAAATGGGAATTCTGTGGTGGTCTGGGTTTTTGATCAAGAGTAAGCACCACTGAACTCAATCAGCCAATACAGATCATTTTTACTAGAGACAAGCACTGTACCTGAGCATTTTTGTTTCTCTCACTCTACTTCTCATGCAGCAGCTGCAGTTTCAGTCCTTACTTTCATTAAATTGGTATTTCCAGTCATCTTCAAAACAGAGCAATTCTACCTTAATTAAAGATGATTATCAGGGTAACAACTCTGGTTAGTTATCTGAGGTTCAACCAGAGAACTCCAGTTGGATTGTGATGAGAAACACTAGATTAATACATAATTGCACAAAGGAGGGGCAAATGAGGAACATGCAAACTCCATACTTGTTCTGATTGATGAAGCCAGGAAAGATAATTTGAAACAGCTCAGTGGGACCTATCACATGGAAAAATTGTATCTAACATCAACCTTAGCTTGCAAAAGTGATTTGCAGTTTCATCCCAAAATATATACAGTAGCTGACTAACAGAGTGAAGAACGAAGCTAAGAAATGGCAATTTACTCACTATTGGCTGCTGAGCCCATAGGTTTCCTGGGTTTTCTATTTAGGTCCTACAGAACCACAGTTCAATCTGCCTATATTGGTTCTATCTGTTACCTTGATTTCTGGGGTCCTGTGGGGGACACCTCAATGTCCTCCAAATACTGGGGAATGGGAATTAGTCAGAGCACAAGCTGTAGCACTACAAGAGGCAGGGTAACCTAGCGAGATCTTTAAACCCCATTTTTACGGGGTCAGGCCAAGCCGAAAACCAAGCAGAATTGTCCAATAAAATGATTTTATTGAGGGGAATTCACTCGTGCATGCACACAAGATACACACAATCACACATTCACACAAGAGCTAGCTGAAAGAGAAAGGAAAAATTACAGAGAGGCTGAGGGATTTGGGGGGATTTATAATTACCAGTCCAGAAGAGTAGTGAAGAGTAGAAATGTATTTTGGCTTAGGTAGGACCTAAGGGCAGTTCTCATTCAGGAGCTAGACGGACAGAGTGACGGGTAGATCTTCAAGAGACTGCACTGGACCTCCTCAAATCAGGGGTATTTATACCCTGAAAATGGCTTGTGGCTGTGAAGGTTCCAGATGCAAGACAAAGGGAACCTGTTGTGGACAATGAGTCTTTCGCCCGTTGATGGGCTTAGTGCTTTGATTGACAAAGACATGATGGATGTTGTAATAGCTGTCTGTGGTGGGTGCTGTGAGGACAGATGAAAGAATTCAGGTGTGCGAGGGATGGATATCTGTCAATCGGTGTCCTGGTGGGCTCCTCACAGTTGGACTCCTTGGAAAAGTCCAGCTTCTATTTAAGCCTATTATCCACAGGAATGGTGAGTCATTTGTCAGGCAAATACACAAGTCTTACCTGGAGGAATTTTGGAGTTGACCTATGCTTCTCACATTTACAGTCAAATTATTTCCCTCGCTCAGTTTGACCTCTCTGTCACCTTTCAGGCTTGAATTTGATATCAGAGCCAATAAAATGTGCTGCCAATTACATATGATGCCAATTAGGTATGGTGCCCATCTAAACTATACTGATATTGGGGACCCCCAAAATGAGGCCTTACATATCTCTCTCTAATCCTATAAAAACAAGCATGGGCGATTTGGGTGGATTCAGGGACAATTTTCTGCCCTTCCAGGGGCTGCACAAACTATCAAAAATGAGTAGAAATTAAAAACAGAAACCCAACCCATAAGTGGCTAAAAGTCCACAGGTATTTTTCATGTTAAATACTGCATGTTTAAATTACCAGGAGAGGCTACTTAATCTCTCTCTCTCTCTTTGATCGTACTAAGTGTAATTTAAGAATGTACTGAAGAACAGCCTTGTGGAGCTGAATGTGGCCCCAGGACTGCAATTTTTCCATCACACTACAAAGTCTCATCTATTTGTACAACAACCACTGTTCAAATGTGGTTTGGGTGCAATAGTGCAAGTAATTAGCATGACTGCTAACCCAGTCTGGCCATTCACTGCAGAATCATTCCAGAAATCACTCTGCAAACCAGTGTCCATATTAAGCAGCTATTCAGTCCGCATTAAGCAGCTTTGAATGCCATCCCATTCAATCTTCCATATGTGAATAACTAGTTAGATTCTTGTTTTGCACTTGTTTAACGCCCTGCAGTTTTACCCATAATATAGCACATCTTACTGTTATGAAACAACTTTCCCTGTTGGAATAAAAGGGATGCCCTAGGCCAAGCTATATTGCTGCACATTTATGTAAGTTTCAAGCTGTGAACTAGAAAGAGGAAAGTGATTTGTCTGGATAACTAAGTCTGAATAATCATCCTCTAGAATGCACATAGAGACAGATCTTCATATTATTGTGCACTTTAACTGATACCTCCTACAGAATGTTCTGGGCCATAGGAAGATTGCTACAATGCTGTAACAGTTTATAGCTAGCATTCACTACTGGCTATGTGATGTACCAAAGGACTAAAGGCATGACTGACAGATAAAGGAAGTAATATGGTGGGGTCTGTTCATGGATTAGTTGCCTCAGGCCTCCCAGTTGGTCTGTGCCTGCAATAGCACTTCCGTCCAGATTTTTGTTTAAAAAAAAAATACTGGACCCACATTTAGGGCTGTGAATGGGGGTGATTTCACCAGGTTGGGAAGAGAAGAATAGTCCTGGTTTAGACCAGGGGGAAAAATCTAAACTGTAATTGGTAAATGGGGTGCTCTTCCTGTTCCCTATATCCTCAGCATCATGTCTCTGCCTCTAACTTCCTGGAATACATTCTTGAGAGTTCTTCAGCATTCTATGGCCTTCTAGGATAGATTCTGTTGGGTTATAAACTCATTAATTTACTGCTGGAACACACAGGTGTAAGTACCGGTAAGTGCAAGTAAGCTGTTAAAAATTAATTTTAAATTAATTAACACCATTTTTTTAAGCTGATGATAGCTGATGACTTAATTTCTAAGCACTTAATTTTTAATTCATTTCCTGTGGGGGGAGGAGATACTGAAACACTAAAGTTAGTAAGAATATTGAACTAATGTTAAACAAAGAAATAAGTGGAATTGGGAAAAATGGACACCATAAATCAAAAAAATGAAATTTTAACTTATGAAACAGCATTGCAGTCTTCAAAGAATTTGGCTGATCTGAAAAATGCTCCCATAGCCCTGAGGCAATTGCCCACCCCTGCTATATGTAGCAGATCAGATCCTCATAACCCTACATGTGACAAATGTTCACATCCATGTTCTTCCACAAAACAATGTGCAAAAGGTGTGGGAAAATTCAGTGGCAGCAGTACTCAACTGTAGGGTTAGTGCTCACTCAGTGTTGTATATGTACTGCCGCATTTCTGAGATGCATCTTGCAATAACTGGAGTGAAATATGGTATGCACATCAATCATGCTGAGGATGAAGTACAGCGAGAACTACAGCGTATTTTTCAACTGTGTTGCATAGAGAGCCCTCTAGTGTTCCACAAGCAAAGCAAAAGAAATTTTTTTACAGTGAGTATCTTTTCTCTTAAGTTCAAAAGCATCACTTGAAGATTTCCTCCTAATCCAAACAGCAGCTTCAGAGGAGTTTTAGGAAAATGGGAAGAGCAAAAATAGTGAATTCCCCCTTCTCTCCTGCTCTGTTCCAGCAGTGCTATCTGCATTTTATAAAAATCACCATTTCAAATGCAAAGATGCATTTAATGTTCGTTTAGTTTAGCCCCTATACAATATATTCCATTGCAAATGTTTCATGCACTGCCATGAGGAAGGGAATTTTTATGATCTCATGGAAAAGGTTTAGAAATTTGAATAAAATACTTTTAAAAAAATCATGGACTGCGAATGTTGTTCAGACTATTAAAATATAAAATACCAAGAATGTTCTCAACAATGCACAAGCAAACTAACAAAATTTCACATTTATGTGCCTGCTTCCTTAGGGCCACCAGGGAATTCTGTTATTTGCTGACTTAAGCAATGCATTCTAAAACTCTCAGAAAAGATAAGGGCTGCCTTTAACAGTTTTCCTTTTAAAAAAAGAATTTTATTACAGTTTTATACCTATAAAATAACAGGATATATACCACTGCTGTGGATATATCCCCCTCTTCCATGTTTTTCTTCCCCAGTTAAGTTATAGCTCATCTTCCACTTTTTATAAAGACAAAAAAAATCACTGTTCCATCCTCTAATAAGTTTATATTTTTAACCATTCCATTTTCCCTTTCCATTGCCTTTCAAAGTTCTGGATAGGTTTGTTTTTCAAAAGAGCTTGCTAATTTTTCAGTCTCTACCATATCCAGTACTTTTAATTTCCATTCTTCTAAACTGATTTCTTTCTTTTCTTTCCAGTGTTAAGCATATGCTAGTCTCACTGTCATAATCAAGTACAGTAATATCTTCTGGTGTCTTCTAACTACCCTATTTTGACCTATCATATTTAATAAGTAAAATTCCAGCATCATTTCAAAATTCACATCACAAATTCTTTGAATTTCATCATGTATCCCCTTCCAAAATTTCCTTGCCATCTGACAAGTCCACCACATATGAAAGAAAGAGCCCACCTTTTCATCATATTTCCAACACTTTGCATCCCCATTTTTAGTTATTTTTTGTAGTCTTTCTGGGGTCATATACCATCTATGTAACATCTTATAAAAAAAATTTCTTAAATTTATCCCAGAGTATAAACGTATACTCTGGTTTCTCTTCAGATCATATAAATCTTTCACTTTTAGCACTTTTCCAATGTTATTCTCAATATCGGTAAACATACAAAACAGCTTTTAAAACTACTGACTTGTGTGGTTTGATAAATTTCAGAACCTATGTACAGTCATTTTTACACAAAAGTAAAAAATTAGTGCAGAGGCACTAATAAGAGCTAGCATGGTATAGTGCTTTGAGTGTTGAACTCTGACCCTGGAGGCCAGCATTCAAATCTCTGGCCCTTTTCGCACAACGTTTCTTAAGCGAAAGAGCCCCTTGAGTGTCGTGTAAATGTGAGGAGTGGTCTGCATGACGCACTCACATTTACGCGACACTCAAGAGCGTGACGTGAACCGCTAACGGATTTTCTTATTTTCGGCTTCAAGCCGAAAATGCCGTGCAGTCGTGCTACGCTCAGGGACCTGGAGCGCACTTACCTGCCGTGCGCAGCCTCTTGAGCTGTGCTGGTCGCACTTCCTGCCTCAGCGCTAGCCTTCAACTCCCAGGCTGCGCTGCGGTATGAAGAGGCAGAGCGCAGGCAGGGCACTCGTGCAACCAGCAAGCAGCTGCAGCGATGAAGCAGCAGGGATGTGAGAGCCTCTCTCAAGAGGCTGCTCGCGCAATCCCTGTGCTCCAGCACTGAGAACAGGTAAGTTGCGGAAAGGGCCTCTGCTTAGCCACTAGGTGATCTTGGACAAGTCACACTCTCTCGGCCTCAGAAGAAGGCAGAAGCAAAGCCCCTTTGAACAAATCTTGCCAAGCAAACTACATAAGGTTTACTGTAGGATCACCGTAAGTCAGAAACAACTTGAAGGCACACAACAACAACAACAACAAAGTTGCACAATGTTCAACGATTTTTACAGGTAGGTAAGACTGCTCCCATCAGTCAATTTCTCTAAAAGTAACTATAAACCCATTAGCCAAGAAGCAAATAATCCCATTTACAGTGAAGAAAAGTAAACAAGATGCTATTTAAAAACATGAGAAGCATTACATATTCTTTTGGCATGGTCAAACAAAAACCAAAATGAACAATCTGAGGAAAACATGGGGAAAGCAGACTGTAATCAATGATATAATGGACGTTTTCTTTCTTTTTTTCTTTCAAAATGTGCAACTAATGGCATAAAAAAGAACGTTAAAATAACAGCAAAGCCCTTTACCAGCCACACAGTAGGAGAAATCCCCTCCCTGGCCTATGTACTAAAATACATAGTGGAAACAGCTGACATAAAAAGGAAAAAACAACCAGATTCTTCTGAGAATCTTTGTGAGTTTCGTAGATAGATCTGCAGTAGTCAAAAAGTTCACAGTATTTAGAATTTTTGCTTTATCAATGAGCTTCAGAACTGGAATCCAGCAATTCCCTGCCCTTGCATCATGTGCAACTTCATACCCTGGAGAGTTTTCAAGATTATATAGCTGTTATAGTGCAAAAACTACATTACTAGGCCTGTTATTCCAGCTATTAAAGGAAAGAATTTGGTAACGCATAAGAGGTTTTTATTGTTTGTCTTCCACATCCTGCTCAGCCAGAGGTGATCACACAACTGAAAAGGCTTACATCTTAAAAGCATAAGCACATGCCAAAATTCCAGCTACAGCAATAGTTTTCTTGTGGCTAGGGACACAAATGCCAACCACAAAATGGAACACTTATTGTTTTGCTTTTTTTATAAGTATTTAGTTTCTACTGAATAACAAAATCAAGAACAATGCCAATTTTTTAAAAAGAAATGTTTCTGTATCAACCTTTGCTTTTGGGAGGCTACGTCCTAAGCCCATGTTCTATATTCCAGTGAATCAGGAAATGAGACAGGCTGTTCCAAACTGCAGCCATGTAAAAGTATCAATGCAAAGGAGATCTTTTAAATGGAAAACATGCTTTTTACAAAAATTAAAGTCTTTTGAATTCATTGGCCTTTGAAAATGCCTATACAAGAGCAGAGTTAAAACTTTAATTTCACAATTGCAGCAGGTGAAAAGGGTATACTGCACTTTTAAAAATTACGTTACAGCAGGCCTGTGTTTAACGTAAGTTCATTTTACATGGTTCTAAGTATACACTGGCTCCCAGCACTGCTCACATTGCTTGCGGTATCTCTCTGCCGCTGCCTCGTACTATAAGCCCTTCTCACAGTATTAGGTGCTCCAGGGTGCGGCTGCCTTGTGAAGGTTATGCAGTGCTGCCTGCAGTATCTGGTGCTTCTGAGTGCTGCTCTCTCAGGCAGGTAAAGTGGCCCTGCTATTGCAACCAATGAAATTGATGAAGTTTCCTCTTGTGATACATCAAAAGGTCAATACTGACAATTTTCAGCAGCCACAATGCCCTTCTCATTCATTTTGAGTAACAAACATAGTTCCACATTATACTGTAAACACACATTGTAAACTATGTTCCAAGGTGCTTTTCAAAGTAACACTTTCTCAAGTGAACTCCAGTTCAGTGTAACTATCTGTGATACGAACAACAGAGCTTGGAAGGCCGCTTATTGAATGTAATTAGCTCTTTTATTTAGAAAGTAGTTTCTGTAACTTGTTGTGAAAGTAGAAATCATGTTCCACACAGGGCCCAAAATTTCCATGTAAGATGATCAAGCTGGGAGAAGTGGAAAGGCGTAGCAAAAGCGGAAGGCCACTTCAACTCATTCATGGAATCATTCAAGGAAGCCAGGGCCTTGAAATTGCAAGCCCTGAACCTGGGACTTTCAGTAGTCTCTTACTCAGAGGGTTACTATAAGTTGAAGCTGACTTGATGGCAAATAACAATAAAATATTTATTAATGATAAAATCATGGGGGGGTATTCAAAGGAGAAGTCCTGCTGGAAAAGAATTACCATGGCTCCTGCAAAGGTAACATTTTAGAATTCTTTTAAAGTATGAATAAACATGTATCAGTGGAGTTGATCCAGTAGACATTTTCTGAAAATTGGTTATGATGGGAAACAGAAAATAGATGTTGCTACAGTGGAGAAAATGTGAGCAGTAGGGTCCCTTGGGGATCTACACTGAGACCAATGTGTTTTAACTTGTCCATAAATGATTTACATTTAAGGGTGAGCAGTGAGAGAGGCAACTTTACTGATGACAAGAAATTATTTAGAATGGGGAGAACAAAAATGCATTGCAAAGAACTTCAAAGAATCTCTCCACACTGAGAAAATGGGCAGCGAAATGGTTAATGAGTTTCAGTGTGTGTAATCAAATGTAAAGTGAATATTGTTGTTAACTGCCTTCAAGCCTACTTAGGCTAACAGTGACGCTATGAATGGGACCTCCAAGTCCCCCTGTCCTCAACAGCCCTCTCAGGTCTTGCAGAATAAGGACCGTGGCTTCCTGGATTAAGTCTCTCCATCTGTAATGCGGTCTTCCTATTTTCCTACTGCCTGCCACCTTGCCAAGCAATATTGTCTTTTCTAGTGAGTCATGTCTTCTTATCATAGGTCCAAAGTACCACAGTCTCAGTTTAGTAATCTTGGTTTCTAGGGAGAATTCAAGCTTGATTTGCTGCTGCTGCTGCTGCTATTGTTGTTGTTGTATGCCTTCAAGTCATTTCTGACTTATGGCAACCCTAAAGCGAATCTATCACAGGGTTCTCCAGGAGGCTGAAAGTTTATGATGTGCCCAAGGCCACCCAATGAGTTCCTACAGCTGAGCAGGGAATCGAACCCTGGTCTCCAGGGTTATGGTCCAGTGGGCAAACTGCTACACCACACTGATTTGCTGTAGGACCTATTTGTCTTTTTAGTAGACTACAGTATCCATAGAATTCTTCCACAGCACAGCATTTCAAAAAAGTTGATTTTCTTTCTATCAGCTTTCTTCACTGTCCAACTTTCACAACCGTATACAGAAACTGGAAATATGATGGCATGGACAATCCTAACTTTAGTATTCAAAGATATCTCTTTATCTTTCAAGATCTTGTCTAGTTCTTTTAGAGCTGCCCTTTCCAAGTTCTGGTCTTCTAATTTCTTGACTGCATTCTGATTAATGACTGAGCCAAGAAACAGAAAATTTTTAAGCATTTAAATGTCTTCATTGTCTACTTTAAGGTTATATAAATCATCTGTGGTCATAATTTTTGTTTTCTTAATGTTCATCTATAAATCTTCCTTTGCATTTTCTTCCCTGACTTTCTTCAGTAATCATTCCAAGTCTTTGCTATTTTCTGCTAGTAGTATGGTGTCATTTGCAGCTTAAATTCTTGATGTTTCCTCCTCCAATTTTCATGCTTCCCTCCACCAAGTCTAATTCTGCTTTATATATGATATGTTCAGCAAGCAAATTAAACAGATAGGGTGATAAAACGCAACCTAACCTGATCCTTTTGCAATTGGAAACCATTCCGTTTCTCCATATTCTGTCCTGACAGTAGCCTCTTGTCCTCTGTACAAGTTACATATACCTCAGTACAATCAAATGTTGTGGTACACCCATTTATTTAAGAGTGTTCCATAGTTTTTCTTGATCTACACTATCAATGGCTTTTAATCATCTATCAAGCACAGGCCGATTTTCTTCCAAAATTCTTTGGTGCACTCAATTATCCAACATTTGTTTGCAATATGATCCTTAGTGCCTCTCCCCTTCCTAAACCCAGCTTGGATATCTGGGATTTCTAGTTCCATATAAGGTAGAAGTCTTTGTTGAAGAATTTTGAGTCTCATTTTCTTTGTACAGATTAATGCAATGGTTCTTTGGTTACTACAATCTCTGGAGCCAACTTTCTTGGGGACTGTATGTTGAGTGTTTCCAAGCTGTGAGCCATTCTTTCATTTTCTATATTTCTTGACAGATATTTGTTAGAACTAGAGTAGATTCTGCTCTGTAGCTTGAATGAGCTCTCTTGGTACACCATCTGTTCCTGGTGATTTATTTCTCCCAAGTACTGTGAATGCAGCTTCTACTAAAATGGTTCTTCCTTGAATTAATCTGACAGTCTTTCATCTCTATTATATAATTTGTCTATGTATCATTTACATCATCTTTTTATTTCTGCTTGGTCATGTAATGTGTTCCCCTACTGGTCACAGAACATCCCCATGCCTGATTTAAATTTTTCTTTGATTTTTCAGATATTACTAGTCAATTGTTGCCCCTATGCACAAGTCACTGAACAGTTGCACTCAGGGTTCTGACTCTATTTCTGTCAGCTTTTACTTTTGCTTTTCTTCTGTCCTTAACTGCTTGAAGAGTTTCATCAGTCATCCATTGAGGCTGCAAAGAGATTTCCGGGTAGTGATGTTGTGGATGGTCAGAATCTTCCCAGCAATACCACTTGTAATGGTATTTTTCATGACAGCCAATGGCAATCTGTTTTGGACTGATGGGACCAATGAAGGTGAAGAATGAGGTGAGCATGGGCTTTCTGATCTAGAAGCATGATGCTCAGGTGATGAGGTGGTGGAAAGTATGCCCTCAAGGAGGTCCAAGGTTGTTAGGCAGGTGGCTATCCTGTGAATTGTGGAGAGCTTATAGAAACCTGAGCATGAGAGTCAGGGTCTCATTTGGTATCAAGGGCATGAGGCACCTCTTGAACAGACTGCTCGGTCAGGGAAGGAGTTCAAGGTGAGTTAAAGATGACAAATGATGAGTGGCAGGTTCTGATGTCAACCTCAAAGAAACTGATACAGGGTGGCCCTTGCCTCACACCTGCCTTGTCTTCCTGGGAGCTACAGACTGAGACATTCTCATCTTTTGTCCTCTGGCAGATTTTTGCGATACATAGACAGATCTGCTTGGTGCCAATCTTGAATCTGGATTATCTTGCACCATGGTAGTGGGTGTGACCAACCTTGCTGATGGCGATAGAGGAGACACGATCAGTTTCAAGGAAGAAGCCATCAGTTTCAAGGAAGATGGCCCATGAAGCAGTGAGGCCAATGGCTTCATCTTACAAACAAACGAAGACACTAAATGGGATGGGCAATTCTGTACTGCTAAGTCAGTGACTTCTAGAGATTGCTCCCAAAGAAAGAACCACAGACAGGAGAAGCAGTTTTTGAGGCCCTGAGTCATGAACTTCTTATAAAGCAGTAATTCAGACAGCGATCCTCTCCAAGACAGCCCTGGAGGCTATACAAAGAACTCACTACTGACAGAGTCAGGAGCAGAAAGAACAGGAAAAAAACAAAGATGAAACTACTCAGATGGAGTTCTGTTAGGCAAATCTAATGACGGAGAAAAAAGAACTGTGTGGAATAGTTCTTGGCACTATTTACAGTTGCCCAGAGGAGTGGGCTCATTGCTAAAAGGTACTCAGCTTTGGAACATTCCATGGATGGATCTGTGCAGGCATGAAGAACCAAATGTGAGGCGTAGAGACCATGAAGAAGATTTTGTTTTGGAATGATGAGTAAAATGTTTAAAACAAAGTATTCATATCTTAACCCCCACAAAATTAGTTTGAGAAACTATGCAGCAAGAAGATTTTCATGTAAAATTATCTACAATGAGATCATTACAACTTCTGAGGCTAGTTTTATCCAAATATTTTCATGGAAATGAATGCCTTATGTCTGTTTGACAGTATGAAGAGGAGGCAGAACAATTTCTTTGTTTTACTAATGCTGATAGTTATTTCAACTTCTATTGTTCTTCCCTTGGCAAAACCAAAGTGCCTCCTTACAGATAAGATGTTCTTCACAGTTCAAGACCCAGTAGATCCATTTGTAAAAATAAAAATTAAAAGTAAATCAGTTCGTATTTACTGTTTGAATAATATGTACTATTAATACACCAAACATGATAATTTTATGCCAAACTAAACTAGGAACACAGAATGTATTATGTGTTATTAAAAAAAGTGATTTTCAATGTCTAAATCACATTTTTGCAAAAATTTCAATTTTTTTCTCAAAAATATGTTTCCATGGCTTCAAAATTTCTTGAAATTTTACAGCTCAAAAGTTCTCTAAGCAGCACAATGGCGTGGGAGACACTCACGTCTCTCATAAAACTGAATCACGAGACTCATTGAACTGAACCTTATTACAAATAATGACAAGGCCATAGCACACTGCAGAGGCCCTGGTGAACTCCCATCAGTGCATGGTTCTTTCAAGAACTTGTATGCCATGTCATGCCCTACAACAGGGGTACTGTACCTTCATCCGCTTGCAGTGATGAATGGTCAAGAAAACCGGGAGGCATTTAGACTATCATCATGGTCTGGGAGATAGTGGCGCAAATCCAGATAACTGTTGATCATAAAGATGATGAAGGAAAAAGAATGTACCGACAGACAACTTCTTGCTTGCTTCTTTGATTCAGCTTCTTCCTCTCTTACTTGCCAAATGGTCCTCAGCATCTATGACATTTACTAATTTCTGACATTTCTGACACCAGCCACCACTTAGAATAAACCAGATGTGGCCAAACAGAGATGTAAAAGAATTTTGTTTTCATTTGGTGGGCAGTTTGAATTTACCAAATAGACCCAAATCAATGCAGCAATTCTCAGAATTTTGTGGTGTGGTTCTTTGAAGGGAAAAAAATATATATCAAAGAAAAGTATGCAGAGGGGGAAAAACTGTAAAAAAAATCATGTTAAGGATAATTACTTGCAAAAATATATATTATACAAAACTACATTACTTAGATAAAGGCAGGCTAGACAAAAATGCATATAAAAGCACATGTATTAAGGGAAATACATAGGAAAATGTGCACATGTTCTCATGCAGACTTCAAAAAGAAATGACAAACCAGTAAGATATCAGACTAAACAAACAGAAGACAGAACAAACATAGCTGGAAGATGAGACACTGGAAATGACAGATCCATCCATTTATAATGCAAACTGACTTCACACTATGGTTTCTGGTTTTGAGCAGTCACAAATTTTGGACATCATACCAAAGGTCAGGGTTACCATACATCCTCCTTTTCTCAGACATGTCCTCTTTTTCAGAGCTAAAATTCCTGTCCAAGTGGATTTTTAAAATGTCCAGCTTTTCTTACAAGGTCCACACTGCACGAAGCAGGCAATTGGGTAGCAGAGCTCTGAAGAGGAGGAAGAGAGACATGCCAGCTTAAATCTGGGCAAAGGTAGCCCCCAAAGCAGGTAGCCTTAGTGTCATTTATAATTTGAGCACCCTTCATTTTACAATTAGTTAGGTACTGGACATTCAGCTATAACCATATCAGTTTTTGGTATTGTTAACTATCACTATTTAATCAATTAACACTGCTGTCATTTAAATACAACAAAGGTTAGGAATATTCTAGTACCAATTATTGCAACTTATATAGGAAGGAAATTTAAAGTGAGAAGTGTCATAGTGATTGGTGATTTGATGTAACCAGCCAAAATATACTTTTCAAAACATGTTAACCTAACCATATTAGACATTTTGGCATGAAGTATGAACTGAGTTCAGAATAAGTCATGGTAAGCTCACTATAATAGGAACATAGAATGTGAGAAGCATGAATTAGGGGAGGTGTGGAATTGTAAAACCAGAAAGAGTATTTAAAAGAACTGCAGTAACTGGTGTGCGAGAAATAAAGTGGACAGGAATGGGCCATTTTCAATCAGATAATTACACAATGTTTTTACTCTGGAAATGACAGTCTAAGAAGAAACAGGGTGGAGTTAATAGTAAGTAGCAAAAGCAGTTAGAGCTATAATGCAAACTCTGACTGAACATTCTTCCAGACAAACACAAAGAAGCAAGACCTCTTGCAACACAGAACCTTGTTTATTGCCATGCAGTGCTTTTTTGTGTTGCCTCTGGATCCATATATAGCCTCTCCAGCTTTCTTTTCACTCCTGTAAAAAGCTACCAGAGTGAGATGGGGAGATGAAGGAAGCAGTATAACATCATAATCAATTTAGTTAATAAGCACTCAGCTCTTGTGACACCACAGGCAAACTGGCCAATTCTCATGCAGGTCTAGAGACCAGCTTGACCATGGAAACACACTGCGTAACCTCGGGCAACTCACACTCTCTCTGCCTCAGAAAAAGGAAAAAGCACCCCCCCTCGACTAAATCTGGCCAAGAAAACTCCATGATTGGTTTGCTTCGGGTCACCATAAACTGGAAATGACTTGAAGGCACACAGCAATAAGGCTTGAAGGAAAAGGACAAGATGCAACCTGAGAGGGAAGTGAGATCCACAGTTGTGAGTGAGAATTAAGAGAGAAAGATAGCACATGAGAAAAGAATTAGAAATTTTGAGGCTGGAGAAAGAATAAGACTTAAGGGAAGAGGAACTAAGAAAGAGGGACAGAGAAAAGAAAGAAAGTGAATTAAAAATGTATGACAAGAAATTGGAGGAACTGGGGTTGACAGCAGGTTTGACTCATAAAGATATTAGCACCAATGGTTCCCTTCACCCTAATCTAAACAGGTTTCCTATATATTAGAAAGGATATGACATTGATTGATTTTTCAATAATTTTGAAAGAGCTTGTGTTGCCATGAGAGTGAAAGATAGGATATGTAAGGCCCCAAATTTATGGAAGTCTGGCTAGCTTCAGCACCAAAGTGGAAAAAGACCAAAGCAGGAACCAATGCTGTTGAATCAGCACTGCCCAGATGTGTGAGGCATAGAAGCACTTCCCATGAGGTACAAGAGGCTTGCGTGATAAACACTCCACTGAATACAACAGTGCTTAAATGTGTAGATGTGTGCTTAAGATTAGACTTCAAGAATATGTAACAACATCTTCTGAAATTCATCATTCATAACCTTACCCTTTCTTTCTTCTCCACTGTCTCATTGTAAAACAGTGGTTTTCAACCTGTGGGTCCCCAGATGTTTCCGGACTTCAGCTCCCAGAAGCCCTGAGCATTGACCATAGTGGCTGGGGCTTCTGGGAGCTGAAGTCCGGAAACATCTGGGGACCCACAGGTTGAGAACCACTGCTGTAAAAGAAAAGATCTTTGGGGCTAGAACCAGTCTGTTTTTTCTTATATTTTAGAACTATGTCCTATCAATAATACTATGCAAATAATACTAGTAATTTGAGACACAGTCTAGGTGGTTAATGAGTTGCAAGGGGGGGGAATCAGGACTGAGCTGAACCACACTGAGCAGCTGTACCAGAGCTTGAAGACCAAGGATAGGCTGGGGATTCTGTTTGTGTGCTGTCCACCCTGCTACCTAAGGGACTCCCTAGCTGAGCTCACAGGCTTTTGGTCTTGGGTGACTCCAACACTCCATTTGAGATCATCTCTCAAGTTTGAGAGTTCACGGCATCCATGAAAAACATGGGCCTATCCCAACCGGTTTCAGGGCCTACAAGTTCAGCAGGTCACACCCTTGAGTCTGTTATCTGTTCAGAACATACAGATCTGTAGGTAGAGGTGATTAACACCCCTGAGTTGTCATGAACAGATCATTTTCTGGTCAGAGTTAGTATCTCTTCTTGCAGGGGTAGTGGTCCTATTAAGATGGTCTGCCCTTGAAGGCTAGTGGATCCTTTAAGATTCAGAACGCCTTAGAGGGTTTTATGGCTGGTACCACCAATAATCCTGTTGAAGCCCTGGTTAGTAGACAGAACCAAGATCTGACTAGGACTACTGACATGATCACTGCCGAACATCCTCTCTGACCTGTTAATAATCAGGCCCATAGATATACAGAGGACCTTAAGAGGCTGAAATGGTAAGGACAACAACTGAAGCACAGATGGTGGAAAACCTGGCTTGTATCTGATAAGACACAATATAGAGACTATCTTTGTTCCTATAAGGTGGTAATATATGCGACAAGGAACTTCTCCACACATACTGCATCTGCAAATTTGCATCTAATCAGACTATTCAGGATGGTGAGAGGTTTGACTCAGGAACGCTCATCCCTGAATCCTATTTTAGAGCCTTCAGCAGTTTGCTGTGACGCTTTTAATGATCACTTCACAGATAAAATTTCTTGGATAACAGCCAACTTAAATGTTGACAGTTGGATGTCCAGCCACTTCATGAGTAGAATTACATTGGATCAGTTTCAGTTGGTGAGTACGAATGATGTGGACAATCTGCTAGGGCAGGTAAAGAAAATAACCTGTCCTCTTCACTGGTTGTCCAGGGAGGAGATGCAATTAGGTCTCAATTATAATATATTATTAATGCATCTCTCTGGGAAGGAAGTTTTCCATCTTGTTTGAAAGAAGCAGTGGTATGATCACTTCTAAAAATGCCCTCTTTGAACCCTCTGGACTTAATAGACCAGTATCAAAATTTTGGGGCAAGTTGATTGAGAGGACAGTTGCTTTCCAACTTCCAGGCAGTCTTGGATGATACAAGACTGGCTTCAAAACAGGATACAGAGTTGATGCCACTGATTGCCCTAATGGATGATCTCTGCCTGAGCATGGATGGCGGAAGTGTGTCTCCGCTGGCGCTTTTGGACTCTCAGTGGCATTTAATACTATCAACCATGATATCCTTCTGGAACGCCTCAGGAATCTGGGAAATGGAGGCACTGTGCTTCAGTGGTTCCAGTCCTATCTCTTAGGTAGATCCAGATGGTGGTGCTTGGGGACAACTGCTACTCAAAAAAAAAAAAAAAAAGAGCTGCTATATGGCATACCACAAGGTCCCATTCTATCCCTAATGCTATTCAACATCTACATGAAACTGCTTAGAGAGATCATCTGGAGGTACCAGGCAGGGTGTCATCGGCATGCTGATGACACCCAAATATATTTCTCCGTGTCTTCACAAACAGCTTCAGATAAGGATAGTGTGTCCCCTCTGAATGAATGCTTGGAGGAGGTAATGGGCTGAATATGAATACAGACAAGACAGAGGCGTTTACTGTAAAGGGTCTTAACACAAGTTTGGAGGTGTGTCAACCAATCCTGGACCCCCCTGAAAGACTGTGTTCACAGCTTGGGAGTGCTTTTGATCCACACCTCAGACAGATGTAACAACCAGGAGTGCTTTCTATCAGCTTCAGCTGATATGCCAGCTGTGACTCTTCCTAGAGCTGGAGGACCTAAAGATGGTAGTACGCATGCTGCTAATGTCAAGTCTGGACTTTTGCAATGCCACTGTACATTGGGCTACTCCTGTACCAAGCTCAGAAATTCCAACTGGTTCAAAACACAGCAGCCAAACTGGTTACTAGTACATCGAGGAATGACCATACCACAGCAATATAAAAGTCAATCCACTGGCTGCCAATTAGTTTCCAGGGAAAGTACAAAGTGTTGGTTACCTTTAAGGCCCTACATGGTTTGTGTCCAGGTTACCTATGGGTTCACCTCCCCCTGTATAATCTGCTCGGCACGCTCAGGTCCTCTGGGGGACATTTAGTTCAACCAGACAGGAGTAGACTGGCAACGGTCACCCAGGGGACTTTTACTTCAGCCACCCTAGACTTTGGAATTACCTGCTGGAAGACATTCAATACCTGAATACACTGTCTAAATTTAAAACGGCATTCTGGCAGGTGTATCCAGATGATTTTAAACTGCAAATTTTAACAATGAAAATAACAACTAAAGAAATTAAAAATATACTTTGCTATGCTCTCCAAAAAACTATTATAAAGTGATGCTACACTAGTATCTTACACCTGATAGACTTTCAAAGATGCATAAAGATGTGAAGGATAGTTCCTAGAAATGCCAAGATCATATAGGATCTTTGCTTTATATGTGGTGGACCTGTGACAAGGTTAAAAAGTTTTGGATGACAATACAGAACATGGTTCAAAAAATTCTGAAGTGCCAAGTTGTTAAGAATCCTGAATTATTTTTATTAGGAATATGGAGAGAAGATATCAGCATTGATAAACAACAACAGAAATTGCTCCAATATATGTTACTGGCAGCAAGACCTGTTTATGCAAATTATTGGAAGAAAATGGAGATCCCAACAATGGCTGCATAGTTTAATAGACTAATGATAACAGCGGAGATGGACAAATTGTCAGCTAAACTAAAACAAAATAAACACTGAAGAAGAATTTGTTTTGGAATGGGAATCCCTAATAGATTATCTAAGGGAAAATGAAGATGAATTGATGATTTTAGGATTTTGAACTTGCATATGAACTTTTGAACTTGCACCCTTTTAAATTTCTATCTTTATAGTTATCCTGGGAAAGATATTATGTAGATGAAATATGATTGTAAGTTGTTGCTATTTTAATATATACATTTAATATAGGTATGGTTTGCTTTCATAAATGTGGTTTGAGCATTGGACTATGTCTCTGGAGACCACAGTTCAATTCCCTGCTCAGCCATGGAAACCCACTGGGTGACCTTGGGCAGATCATACACTCTCAGCCCCTAGAAAATATGGGATGGTACACCATCTTCCAATCACATTAATTATATCAGTCACCTGCCTAGAAACTTAACCAAAAAAGTTTAAAGTTCTGACTTTTAAAGATTTTTGTGGCATGATCTTTCTAGCAGGTCGCCCAGCTTTAATGTCATAGCGTCATATCTTTCTGCTGGTAGGGTAATTTTCATAATTTTATTGCAATGTCTGAAGTGGCTGGCGTGTTTTTTTAGGATTTTTTTGGAATTTCTGCTGTCTTTTAACCACTTGAACTCAATAGTGAGGAAAACTGCTGGGCATGCATTACAATTTGTAAATCCTAGTTTGAAGAAGGCAATCTTTTTTTTGCTATTTGAATTTGCCATGAGGTTTTTGTCACAGTCTCCATCTTGACTTTTTTCAAGCTTAATCGTTTGTATAGCCTGCTGTCTGAAGTTTTTGAGGTTTTTGCTTACACTTTGGAAACCCTTGCTGTTTCCCTCAATTTGCTTGCACTTTTCTGGCCACTTTGGCAAAGCATCAGCTTTTTGGAGTATTTTAATGAGGCCAGGAGAGAGGAAAAAAAGATAATGCAAAGCTCAATTGATTGTTAATGTCAGATGATCCACTACCCTCTCTTAACATTTAAGTTTTTAAATATCAGAATATTAGATAGGTCAGTGGAGGATAAGCGGGAGTTATTGGTATGTTATAGAATTGCCAAAGGAGTAGATTAAAACACTGTAGCAGAGAAGGGATATGAGAGGGGGAATGCACATACATATATGCACCTCGCCCTCCCGCTGATTCCTTTATCAGTCACTGGTCACAACACATGCAAATCATTATATTCTTCTGTGTTTCCATGAAGGTTGTACGTTTTTAGTTATGAAACTACTAGAGTAACACATGATGCCAAGTTCTGCAAAAGAATTGTGATACTGCACTTTCAGAGGACATCCATTCGCTGTGTAAGAAGGGATGTGTTTTCCCCCAAACAAACAGGCATTATTTCTGCTCATTCTCATTATTAACAAGGACATTTGCAAGCTATTACTCTGTGCTTATTGGCTGTGAGTCTATAGCACACTGAGGCTGCCGTAAACTGCATCTGAATTGCCTCAACTGTGCTGACACTGGAATCTGTATAAGCACAGTATAGTAAGGCAATACTAAATTAACACTGGTTTCAGCGATTTTTTCCTTTTCTAAACACTGCACTACAAAAGCCAGATGGACTACAAATGTGACATCAAGGCCATCTCTCACCACATCCCTGAAATGTGATGTTTGCTGTACCCTCTCCCGCCAGAATCTAAATGAATAGAAACACTCAGTTCTAAGAGCCTCAACAATGAAAACTGACATATGAAAGAGCAAGTGGTGTTCTTTCTAAATAATACTGCTTGCTAGAAGCTGGCACAAACAGCATCTTCTATAATAAGGATGGTCACAAGAATCAGCTTCTAGGAATACAGAATTACTCCACGCAGATGTACTTCTGCCATTTCCCCCCAAGCATTATGTAACAGTGTTCTCCCCATAGATCCCTTCACCAGCTATCACTTTGGGTCATGGCCTATTTCAAACATTTAGTTCTGGTATTCAAGATTTTGCATCCTAACCTCTCTCAGTACCCTTGCAGCTTGGCTAGTATGGTGTGCTCCACCCAGGAACTTAAGATCTATAGGCAAAGAATTACTATTTATTCCACCAACACTTACAGCTCTGTCAAAGCTGCAAGCTTTTCAAGATCTTCAACTGTGGAATGATATTCCTTTGGCCCACCAGCTGGAGAACAATCTCACCCATTTTCGGAAAGGGTTGAAGTCCTTCCTCTTTGATTCACCATCTTAAGTCAGTGAGCTGTGTTTAATGTGCTGAGATGCATAATGACCAATGGGGTGTTGGGGATTTCATTCCATGTATTGCTATAGTGTTATGTTTATTGACTGTCCCTGACTGTACATGTTAATGTTCCAACTTCTGGTGAAAAGGGCATTATAAATAAACATTATTATTATTAAGAGTGGAGAACCCTAGAAACCATATCTGTGCAGACAACCTTGTATAATCCAGAAGCGTGAATACAATAAACTTTGTGCAAATCCAATGGCACCTAGCTCTAAAAGGAAGGAAACCATAGGTAGTTCCTCAGTGTCTCTAAGATCAATTTCCCGCCTGTAGTATCATCCCAAACTAAGGTAACCCAGGCTATAGACTCCCCACATAGTTTCATTCTTCTTACTTGTCAAGATAAAGAAAGGTCAGTTCCAGGACGTTAAAAAAAATGGTCTGAATAAAATTGACCTCTGGCTAACCCACAACTGAATAGAGTTAGCTTCAACCATTACATTTAGTTAGCTGACACAACATGTGGGAGGTCTAGGTGTATGCAGACCTCCACATATTTTTGGACTGCAAGTGCCAGCAGTTGTGGTCAACATAGCAAGTTCATAAGGAACGCTAGGAGCTGCAGATGAAATTGAGGGTAGAGGTGCTGCATGATTCCAACCTATCTTAATGGTTACAAAGGGATGGAGTCTATGCACACTTGTGCCATGAATGTGGCTAAATTAGCAGATTTTTAAATGTTTTCTCTCTGTCTGTCTCATTTCCTTGCTTTTAAAAGAACCTGTTTCTTAGGCTACTACACTAAGCCTGAACTACGAGGGGCTAACTGCCTGGTAAGACTGCAAGGTTTTGGACTCCCAGAGAAGATTAAAAGAAGAAAAGAAAAGAAAAGAAAAGAAAAGAAAAGAAAAGAAAAGAAAAGAAAAGAAAAGAAAAGAAAAGAAAAGAAAAGAATGCAAGATCACCAAATATATTTGCTGCACTGTAGATAATATACTTTTGCCTTCACTCCAGGTCCAATATGAATGTTCTGAAACAAATTAAGAACAGACTAAAGGGGACTCAGAAAAAGACAAAAACTATTTTTGCTGATTTTGGTAGGCACTTTTTTAAAATTAATTTTTATATCAAACTTTCAACCATTACATTAAAAGAAAGCTATACATTACAGACTTTTTTCATAAAATATGTGGGACAAATACATCATATGCTTTCATATATATTTTATATTTTGTATTCTCTCCACCCCACCCCACCCCCACTCCACTTATACGAATATTTAATATTATATTTTCCATATTCCATCTCCTCCTTTCCCTCAACTCTCTCTACCCACCCTACTATCCTTATTGCATGCTTTCCTCAAATCCAAAACTGGTGTTGAGTACATCTAACTTAACCTACATTCTGTGAAATATCTTTTTGCTATCTTATTTTACACTTATAGTTAAGTTACATAATATCAGTGTACACAGAGAACATACTATTCCTTTTCATAGTCCCACTCTTAATATAAAAATTATCGCTCTCAATCCTATCTTCTTGTTCAAATCTTTATCAGGCACTTTTGAGAGGCAATTTTGCTGCCTCTCGTGCAGAAGCAAGACATAGCCAACATAGACAAAGCTCAACAAAACCAAAGAGCCCTGTGACGAAGGCTGGGGGTGTGGCCAGCTTGAGTGACATGGTAACCCTGGCAGCAGGTTGCCATTTATCCTTGTGCAAGTCACACTTTCTGGGCCTCAGAAGAAGGAAAAAACAAACCCCGTCTGAAGAAATTTTGCCAAGAAAACTCCATGATACTGTCACCTGAGGGTCTCCATAAGTCAGAAATTACTTGAAGGCACATAACAACAACAATATAATTAGAAAAGGAATAAAAAATATCCAGAGTGTGATCACATCTGATACAAAATACAAATCCAGGGTGTGACCATAACTGAAATGCAGAGTTCTGGACACTGCCTACAAAAGCTGGAAAGTGTGCAGAAAAGGGCACTGCCATGATTAAAAAAAAAGTGTAGTAGATTCTCTATGTAGAAAAGTTACAATGTTTGGGGTTGCTTGCCTTGGAGGAAAAAAACACAAAGAAATACATGATAAAAGTATATAAAGATATGCATCATGTAAATATTGAAGTGTTTGTCTCTCTTTCCATAGTACTATAAATCTGGTTTATATATTGAAGCTGAGTTGTGGAAGCTTCAGAACTGACAAAAAGAAATACTGTTTCACACAATAGACAGCAAAACTATGGAATGCAAAGCCACAAAACATAGTTTTGCCAAGTGGATGGGCATAAATGGGGATTGGATAAGTTCATGAGAGGCCATCCCTCAATGGCTACAAGTCTAGATGGCTATATATCATCTCTGGTATCAGAGACAGTTGTGCTTCTATACTCAGTTACTGGGGAACATAAAACAGAGGATGCATCATGTCCTCCTGGCAGTCGTCCTAAAGGCAATGATTACTGACTGTGTGTGAAGGTAATGTTGTTGCTATTGTTGTTTTTATCTTTATTTATACCACGCATTTTCCCAAAATCAGGATTCAAGGCAGCCAGATGAATGTTAAACTAGATAGTCTTTTGGTTTCTTCCAGCATGGTTCTTATTACGTTCTTATCGTCTAGGAAAATTTGGTTAAGGACAAGGAAAAACAAACACACATGTTGATAACAGTATTCAAGACATGGCCGTGTTAGTCTGTTTTAGTATAAAAAGACTTAAATGAATTGAGTTGTATCTTTGAGGTTAACTTTAATGACGAAAATTCTAGCATAAGCTTCTGTGGTCTCAATTCACTCTAGCAGTTCAGTGCATTTGATACTCTTCAAGTTCAATTCTGCTACCAAGAAAAAAAGAAAACAAAGAAAAGGAGAACAAATAAAGTCAGAATCCTACGGCCACTAAGCGTACACAGTCCTCACTGGGGTGTCTGCCTTGGATATTTCTCTCCCCTTTTGTTTCTGAAGCTCCCCACAACCTCTCCATTCTACGGTAGAGTAAAGTATTCTCCACCTACCAAATGGCGCCTCCCACTGACTCCAAAAAGCATGGTCAAATATTTACGCTCAATGCCCTATGTGCGCAAGAGAGCACCTCCTGCAAGTCCTGTCTAATTCCCAAACAGCACTTTCTTGCCGCTATTTTGTTTCACTGTTTTATTTTTTATCTTTTTGTCACACACTGTTCTTTACATGAGAAAGCTCAGGTTTTCCTTACATACCCTTGAGGTTGGAGCAGACATTAAAAAAAAAAGGCACACTGTCTCCTGGAACTTCAGGGAATAAGACCCACCCATAGAGGTGGTAACCTCTCCACCGAGGCTGCAATGCTGTCAGGGTCCCTGATAAGGCACTCACTTTTGACGGAAGTGAAGATTGCAAAAGGGTCAATGAGGCAACATTAAGTCTCTCTGCAGGCAGGACAAAAATGCCAAGTCTCTGACATGACTGGGGAACTGCCTCCCTTTCTCCTCATATTATTGAAGGCTCTGCAATGCATCCTGAAGTCTGGTAGTAGATCTTCATTAAACCAGCAGTGGGCAACTTTGGAAGGCTAGGGGCCATATTCCCCCCTTGAAGAGCGGCACATTTCCATCGCACCTGTTCCCACAAGAAAAAAAAAAAGGGCCCAAACATCCTGTAGGGGATATGAGGGCATTTTCGCCATGTTTGGGGGTTTAGGTTCAGGAATGGCCTTTTAAACAACCAGAAGTAATTTTGTGTTCACTTCTCGTTTCATAAACAGTAAGCAGAAAGCATTTCCTGTTCACTTTCTGTTACCCCCCCAAAAAAAGGCCTACATTGGCCTGAGGAAGCCACAAAGTATGGTGAAAATGCTCCCCTTGTTCCCTATAGACATTTAGGTCCTTTCCGCACTCTACTATATCCTGGCAGTGTCCTGTGGGAACTCCAGCAGCAACTCAGCTGGGAGGGGAGCATGATGGGAGTGCTCCCCTCTGCACCAGCTGCCTCCAGGATCCAGGAAGCACAATGGCCCCGCCGCTTCCTTCTGCAGCACATCTGGGTACTGCTCCAGACTGTACTGGGGCAGAAAACGCAGCCATTGCACTTCTGGACCCTCCACACACTAGGTAAGCGCAGGATGGTGGCACAATCACAGGTCATTGAAGAGGAAAACCCATCAATGATTTACTCCGTGATTGCACTGTCTGGGGATGGGAGAAGGACAGAACCGCGATTGTGGTCTCATCCTTCTCCTGTCCCTATGGTGGGTTGGGAGGGCCTGAGTGACAGTTTGGTGGAAAACAGGTTATTTTGAAAAAATTGCATATCTCCCTTGGGGCCATACTTTGCACACCCCTGCACTAAAAAGATGTACTGGCTATGGAGCATTCAGCAGAAATAGTTAAGCAGCATTCACACTAATTCTAGTCAGTTTTCTCAGATTCTTACAATTACTGCTAACCCATCATTTTGAGTGGTAATAACAAGAGAAATGTTTAGGTCTTGTTTTGTTTCTACTCCCTCAGACCTTCCAAGTATACTGGATGCTCTAAGTACAAAAAGGGAAGGAAAGATAAAGAGTTGAGAAGGCAACACTCACTCATTCTCTCTAGGAAAAAAATAGTCAGGAGTAGCATAAAACACATTATGCAAGTTTTGATGCTTCACTGGCATCTTAATCAGGCAAAGGTATCAAAAATCATACAGGAGAAAAATAGTGATGACGTTACAGTCAGAAGTCTGCATTGTCTCCATAACGTTGTTTGTCAGTTAAGATGATATTGAGGGATTTCAATGCATACAGAAGCCATACCCTTTTTTGGCCATAAAATTTCAACTCCATTAGCAGCAGAAAAGTAACTTCTGTTGAAATCCAGCTGTCCCTGTCTTAAATGAAGTTAACTGTTCTTTTCTCAAGGAGTCACTGTACTGTTACATCTGGAAAAACATTTAGGAGCTATATAGACAAAACTTGCCAAATTGTAGTCCAATGAAAACTTCAAAGAGTAAACTCCAGTTCTTTGGTTCCCTCTTCTTCAGGATTCTCCTGCTGCAGCTAAATTTGGTATCTTAAAATCCAAGGAAAAAAATATTCAGGGGTAGCTGCATTGGCTACACAGGAAAATCCAAAAAAATCCAAAATCCACAAGCAGTGATATCTCTTTTGGGCCAGCTCCAAAGCATAAAATACATTATGTAAGCTATCTGTAGTTATTCTTCCCTAAAGCTGAGAAATGTGAATTAAGGTGTGTTGGGCTATTTCTGAGGTAAAATCTTACTAAAACAGGCTTAGGGTAACTCCCTCAGCGAGCACAATAAACTGCCGAAGAGAGAGACTGTGATTTTCCTCCTGTTTATTTCTCTCCTGTTTTCTGATAAGGAGGACGTTGAGCTATTAATAAGGAGTACTCTAAGCCCCTTAAAATCTCTCCTTTGCATCAGAGGATTTCCCTGAGAAAAGCTAGGGAAGTGTTAGATACTAAACAAACAACAGCACCAGTAGCACAGCCTAAGCAACCAGGTCTTCTGAAATAAATCCTAAGGCTATGGCTTCACAATCCAGCAAATCTTTCACAGACACTGTTTACAATGTTGCCATACAGGAGGCTTCTCCCGGAACCACTAGGTCTGATTTTACTTATGAAAAAGGTTTTGCTTCTTCTCACAGACCTATATTAAATAAGCTTAAGATGTTGTTTGTAACTGCCCTGAAACTGGAAGTCACTGGGAGACCAAAGGTGATTTAAAATGCTTTTGCATATATCCTATAAACTGAAAAAAACCCCACAAAACCTAAAGGTATTGTTCAATTGACCTTTATCAGTTAAGCACACAGTCATCTGTTTTGGAGTCTGCTGCATAATTCTGAAGACAAGACAACCTTCTATAAACCTCAAACAGAGATTAAATCTGAACTTTGATCAGTAAAAAAAAAAAATTACTTTTAAAACACATCCCATCGAAATAGTTGCATTCACTCCTTGGACAGCAAACAACTTCACAGAATTAGTTGGCAAGTGAAATCTAATACTGTTTCACTAGAAGAAAGGAAGAAATATATTTTAGGGAAGAGGAGTGAACAAGGCACATTTACTGTGCCCACAACTCAATGAAGAGATCACATCCTTGGCAGTGATGAGTTAGAAACTATAAGGAAAGTAACCTCTTCCTTTTTGGCAGGCATCAAGCCTTTAGATCATTACGGCACTGTGAATGAATCCCTGGGTATGAATAGGGATGGCTGGAAGTAGTAGTTCTGACTACAGAAGGTAGAATGAGTACACCATCTTTATATTTTAAACTGGTGTCAGTGGGTTAGTACTAAAAAAGTGGTGAGACAACAAAATGTTCAGATTGCTAAAGATAATTACCCTGTAAATCATTGGCCTACAAGAAAAAAGATGCCACATAAATATTAGGAAGAACTTCCTTATTATAAAACCAGTTGGACAATGGAATAGACTGCCTTCAGTGGCAGGTGGTGAACTCTCTCCTTCTTTGGAGGTCCTTAAAGAGGTCGGATGGGCACCTTTTGCTGTGTATTCTTGTATGCCAGAACAGCTTTAGCTGTGTATTCCTACATGGCAGGGCAGTTGAGCTGGATAGCTCTTACGGCCTCTTCTAAGGCCCTTTCTTGCATTGTCCTCTGGTTGTGATCCTAGCAGTGCCTCAGCTGGGAAGGAAGTGCAACAGGAATTCTCTCCTCCCCACTCACCTGACTGCCTGTGGAAGGGAGTGCAATGCACATGCCTCTTTCTTCCTCAGCACAGCTGGGCACTTTCCCATGATGCACCTGGGCAGGAAGTGCCTCCATCACGCTTCTGAATCTTCTGTGTAGGACGGTCCCATGATCAAGCGTCATTGACAGGGAAAACTTGTCATTGATTTACTCTGTGATTGCGCCAGAGAAGGACGGGACTGCAACGACATCTTGCAGAAACATCATTGTGGTCCCACTCCACTCCCGTCCCCATGCTGGGATGAGAGCCTCCTGCAGAAAGGGCCTAACTCTTAAATCTTAACTAACTTAGATCACAGTTTCTGTGATTTAAGAAATATGGCATTTATATCATATTCCTTTCTATCTTCCAGGATTTATCATTCTTAAGAAACTAGCTGTTAAAAGCTGAGAAAATAGGCAGAGAAAGAAGTAATACTTATCTCTCTGAGTTTGAATCTTGTAATGGAAACTCTGGTACCACAGTGAAAGACTTCATATTTATCTCTATTTAATTTCCTTACTGATTTCAGCCCAACTCAGTCTACCTATGGCATTATTTGTGTCTTCCATGGTATGATGGCTACCTCTCCTAACTTTTTGTGACCTGCAAGAAGATCATAAGGATGTGGAAACCAAACCTAGACAAAGCTCAAAGCGCTGGGTACGTTTAGCCTAGAGGAGGGAAGATTAATGGGAAACAAGTCTTCAAGTATCTTAAGAACTGTCAAGGAGAAAATGGAGTAGATTTCTCTGTTGCTCCAAAGGGCCAGTGAATGGAAATTGGAGCAGAGCACATTTAAGCTAACCATTAAAAGCAACTTCCTAAAGGCTGAAAATGTTCAGCAGTGGAACTAACTTTGGTGATGGTGGGGATTTTGGGCTTTCCTCTGCTGTAGGTATTAGAGAAGAGAACAACCTTCTTTCAAGGTTACTATGCTTCCATCTTGCTTTCAAGTTCCTGCATTTCGTGGGAAGTTGGACTAGATGATGTCTAACTGGAAAAGAAAGAGGAGGTGTTTTTATCAGGCAGGAGAAATAGAACAGGCAACAAGGGAAGCCAACACTACACTCTTACAAGACTAAACCTCGCTAGTTTACTGCGCAGGGCATGGGATTTCAAAACAGGAGATGTGAGTTCAAGCTTCATTACGAAAAAGGAACAAGGCTGAACTTAAGCTTTGTATACTTGGCCAGCAAGTAACAGCACAAAAAAAAAAAAAAAGAGATGGAGTTGGAAGATCTAGATCCCATTTTGTAGCAGGCAGGAGACAGACACGTCATCCCCAGATACTCATTCATCTGTCCAGATGGATTATATGTGGAGCCGCTGCTCTACAGGGCAGCAGGCATATATCACATACATGAGGACCCATATTTTAATCTCAGATGGGGCCTCCCAATGAAACGAGCTGAGTAGCAGTCCACACAAACACCAGCAAACCAGAGAAGTGCTGGTCCACTTCACTAATTACAAAAATTCCTGGGACATGGCCCATTTCTACAGCATTTCATCCTAACACATGTTTCATTTACATGAACTTACTTTCCCTACCCCCACCCCTCCAAAAATATAGCAGGAACAGTATAATTTATATCAGGAACATAGTGTGAATCAGAGGGTTAGCCCTTTTCAATCAGACTGTTTTATAATGCATAACAACACCCCAAAACTGCTTTTACAAATGTATTAGCAGCAAATCTTATATCACTTGTTTTGTGTTCTTACTAGGAGGAAGGCAAGCCTCTCCCAAAGCTAGTCTTTGCACATCTGCTCAACGTCATGAAGAAAACATGTTGTACCACTTAACTTTCACTACATATTTCAAAGGATTGTTTTGATGCCAGAGCTGTCTTGTAATAGCTGTGAAAGAGATAAATTTCTCAGTACCAAATATAAATCTTCCCACTATGGCTGACACACACAGAGAAAATGCTTCCTATTATGGTAATCAAGCTGAATGTTATAATGACACAGGAGATTTTTAATTAACAACCTTAACAGTATTTTCCCGAACATCTTTCTTGTGGCAACTTTGATTCTTTATATACAGAATATGCATTAAGCCTGAAAAATCCTGCCTTTCCAGTTTGCCTGAAGGGGAAAAAAAGTATGTTAAAAGGCATGGTGATGTGTATTATCCCTGGTGCAAGGTAGGACAGCCATGTCTCCAGAACCCCAAAGTCCCACAAAGCAGAATTACAAGATTATGAACTCCTTGTCTAGCTGTTGGGGTAGACCTGAGCAGTCACTTTCCCCCTCAGTGGCAGGGTGGTGGTAAGTGAGGCATGAGCATTTCAGTGGTATCTCTCCCCCTGCTTGGGCCCTCACAAATTTTTACTGTATATGCTGCTGTGTACTACCCCATGCTTTCTATCTCCCTGGCTGGCCATGAGTAACTTGTCATTATTTTCTACCAATCCACTGCAAGCCCTAATTCCATCACAATAGTCCAACAAGATTACATACATCTTCAAAAACAGTTACGAGCTTGATCAATTTGTACGAAGTTATGTAACAACATAGCAGGTTTATCTAGATTAATAAACACATTAACTAGTGTTTAAAGAGAACCTTTTATCTACAACTGTATTTATGTCTTTTGAACTGTATTCCTCTCATGTTTAAGACTGACCTCCTACTCACCTGTCCCAACAGATTATATCATTTTATTAAAGGCTGAAATATTACATAGCATTTACTATTTCTAGTAACAAAATCCACATTTTGGGGAAATCTATCTATTTACTTATTTAATTTACATTATACCAGTGGTTCTCAACCTGTGGGTCCCCAGATGTTTGTGGACTTCAGCTCCCAGAAGCCCCAGCCACTATGGTCAATGCTCAGGGCTTCTGGGAGCTGAAGTCCACGAACACCTGGGGACCCACAGGTTGAAAACTACTGCATTATACCTTTCTAAGAAAATGCCATTCATGTTGACTGTGAGATGAAGTGTAGTGGTGGGTGTGAACAACTTGATCTTTAATGTCTTACATGGTTTGAGAACCAGGTTCTTTGAAGGGCCAACTGGAGCCAAATGTACCTTGCACACACAATCAGTCTTAAACGCTCAGGCCTCTGCCCCAGGAAGAAAAAAGTCAGAACATAACCAAGAGCAGTGCATTCTTGGTATAGGGATTAGTGAACTGCATAGCTGTGCAATTTCTTCTCCCTTCCAGTGTTTTCGTATGGACTATGAGAATTGTTTTTGTAACTACTTTGCTACAAAGTAACGTTATATCCTCTTGTCAATGACCTTATATCCTCTTGTCAGTGAGCTTTCTGGGAAACACATGGTCCTTGTGATCACAGTTTAAAAGTCTTTCTGCTATAAATAACCCTGGAGAAACATCGTATCACATATTCCTCTTGAAATCTGGACCACTTAAAACCATGTGGTCTTTGGATTCCTAGTCCCTGCGGAACTAATTCTCAATAATAAGGCGGTCATGAGAAAAGGCTGCCATAAACTGCTACACTAGCACACAGTTAAGCGTATGCCTTTTGGACAATCCAGATCTGTTTTGTATGTTTTCTGCTTTGCTGTTAGAAAGCATCAGATGTTTAACACATGACTACTAGAAATAACCATGTGATGTAACAAATGAAGACTCTGCAAATTCAGTACTCCCTTGGAACAAAGAAAGGGTGTCCCATCATACAGAGGACATTCTCCAATATAAGCAAATCAGAAACTACATAAAGTTGCCTGAAGCTGCCTTAAATAACTGCCTGGAGGTCCTGCAATTGTTAGGCAGTTCCCAGTGAGCTAAAGCTTGGACTCCCATTCTCCAACACATGATGACTCCTTAAGCCACAAAAGGGAAGTTTGTATGGGTGACAAGGGACTTTGGTATGCTCCCAGATTGGTAGGTATTTCTATGTCACATAGTAAAATAACTCTAGACTCACTAGTTACTAGAAAGTGTGAAAGCAAGACAATTTCAAGTTTATGCTTCTAAGCAGGGAGCAAGAATTGTATTATTTCTATCCATTTGTGCTTAGTTATTCATAGCGTGTAATTTATACTGAGGGATGCTATCAGCTCCCACATCAGTGGGATGATGAATCTGTTCAGTTTTAGTACGGATTTTTAATGCAGACACCCATGTTGCTGAACTCTATCCTTAAAATAACTTCAGCACTTTGAGTAGCTCTTTTAGAGTTCAGACTAAAACTCGGAGTGGATTTACACCTCACTGACATAGAAGCCATCAGCTGCTACTGTTTGATTTAGAAACATATTTGAATGAATAGTCTAATCTCATCTCTATGTGCATAGCATTCATCCTCCATATTTTAACATGTGTACCCTCTGTGTATGAGTCTCTGTCAGTGCATCCGTGCGAAGATTTCATACATGTATGCATGCACATGTACACACACGCGTGCACACACAGAGACACCAATACTACAGTCTCAGTTACAATTATGGCAACTTATACCAGCATAACACAAGCTCAGCTTAGTAGGGATAATATATGCTCCCTACCAGCAAAGCTGCAAGGAAAGCAACAGTACAAACAACAAACTTACTAGTGTCCATGGCAACAATACTGACATACTCTAATCCTTGAGCAGCAATTTTCTAGTGCCTCCATGTTAGCCATGCTGTGATTGAACCCAGTTCACAGGCAATGACATCTCATGATTTCTCCTCATCACAAAGAAAATACAGCATCCTCTACTACAAAAGCCCTTAAGAAGAGCCTTGAAATAGAGAGCTTCCAGGCTTTTCTGCAAATATAAAGTCCTTTTGTGCCATTCACAGAGAAATGGTTACCAATCACTCTTGTGACTTGTACACCACAAAAAGCAAAACGGAGGGGCAGTTCAGCAGACTATCCACATTGCTTTGATGGCCGAATCATAGAATCACAGAGTTGGAAGAGACCACAGGGGCCATCTAGTCCAATCCTCTGCCATGCAGGAACCCACAGCAAAACACTCCTAACAGATGGCCATCCAGCCTCTGCTTAAAAACCTTCAAAGGAGACTCCACCACGCTCGGAGGCAGTATATTCCACTGCCGAACAGCTCTGACCATCAAAAAGTTCTTCCTGAGATTCAGGTGGAATCTCTTTTCCTGCAGTTTAAATCCATTGCTCTTTGTCCTAGTCTCTGGGGCTATCATGTCCCCTCTTAATCTTCTCTTCTGAAGACTAAACATACCCAGCAACCTAAGCTGTTCCTCATAGGGTATGGCTTCCAGACTCTTCACCATTTTGGCCACCCTCCTCTGGACTATCTCTGCAAATACATGGGTGTCTCTCGAATTAAGAATGGGAGAGGAATTTCAATTCCAAAGCAGGCCATCTGATCTGCACCTCCTAGCTTAATGTTTCTATCAGTCGTAAGCCCACTTTCAAGTCTATTCTTCCAACTCTCTTCTTTCTTTCTTTCTTTCTTTCTTTCTTTCTTTCTCTCTCTCTCTCTCTCTCTTTCTTTCTTTCTTTCTTTTCTTTGGCTTTTTCACAAATGCCAATCATCTGTAGCAGTTACAGCATCCTGATGGCAAAAGTACAACACAGCAATTCCCCTCAGGAACAATAGGGCACCACTGTATAGACTGAGAGAGAGAGCATACTAAAAAATATGTACAAAGAATCTATGGGAGCATGAACAGTGACAGTTCTTAATCACATCATTCCCAAGAGGAACTGAGATTAAATTTCCAACACAGGCATACTAGTCATTCCAGAGGACTAAGATCCATAGAGGAAGAGTAGGAGAGAGGAAGCATTCAGATGATTTCTTACTTAAGCTTTAACATCTGTTGCTTTTAAAATACAATTAATACATTGGGCCAATTTTTTCCCTTTAAAACCAGCATGGAAACAGACCAGAAAAACTTGTCAGTGAACATATTAAAGATCAACATGCAATGGATTAGGACCATCTACCAGTTCCAGGGACAATGGATCACTTCCTGTCAGGGGGTCAAAGGAATCTTTTATCAGGCAGGAAAGCTACAAAGAAAACTACATAAATGAACTCACATTGGAGTTCAAAAATAACTACTGATGGGCAGAACACAGGATTGGAAACAGTTACAGGGACCAAGATGAGGAATGTACAACTAGGGTCCCTTCTTAACAATTCACCAAGTAGCATTCCCACCATCCAGACACAACCATAATCAGACAAACTAATCTTGAGCACTTGACAGCCCACACATCTAGACTTCTACACTAACAATAAGGAGGTTGTACAAGTTTTGCAGGAAGGACATCCTAAGTGTAAATCCTGGCTGTGATTTCCCAGCAAAACAGATTGGGAGAGTTCAGTTGCCTTCCCCCTACACTGCACAAGACCCAGGTGCCTTTTGCTGCAACCAGCTTACTTGCTCCAATCACTTTCTTGCTCATCCCCATGTCCATTTCCTTCACTGCCTGGGCCTGCTGCTTACTGCCCCAGCAAACAATGGAATTCTTTCCTCCTTCCAGCCATGTGTCTGTCTATTTCACTGCATCAAGAGTTTACAATGGCCTGCCCCATTCTCAATAGGTACTTTTAGGAGGAGAAATTATAGACAATGAGCTGCAGCAGCAAAGACCATAAATGCTGATTCCTGAGACAAATGTGATGCATTTATTTGTTATTTATTATTTATTACTTTTTTGTGAAATTGATTTCTGTCAGTCATAGGTTCTGAAATAGCTTACGAGTCTTGCATTGTCCTGACATGAGGGTGGCTTGGACGCAACAAACTAGTTCCTGGGGCCAAGTGGCCAAAGACTCGTGTTTTAATGTAAACATAATAGAAACATCATAACCTCAGCCATCTGGGAAGCTAAACCAAAAGACAGTATTTCCTCCCCAACCCCAGCTAAAGCACATAAATAATATAATAAACACTACAAAATTAATGTTGGATAATCACTGTGATAATAGGATTGGAGTGAGGCAGCCAGATGACCAAGTGAAACGAAGCCACTCTGACAGGTAGATTATCCATTGTGTATTGTTTCGAGGGCACTGATGAAAGAGTGGAACCCCATGGAATTAATGGAACTCATCCTTAGTTTAGAAGCACCAAAAGAGCAAGTTGTCAGACAAGAAGACAGCAAAAGATTCCTATATCTTAGGTAGGGTTGGTGGCAGCTGCACTCCAACAATATCCAGAAGACTGCACTTTGTGCAGCCCAGAATAGATCACAGATGCCAACTTTCATGTTAATAGCTCAATAGGTGGCATTCTTAAGCAATAATTGCATAACCCCCCTTTTTTTTTCAGTTTATCAACTGAAGGGACACTCCTGTACCCCTCTGATTTTGAATGAAATCTTTTAAAGCACTAGACTTTGACCCTGGAGACCAGGGTTTGTTTCCCAGCTCAGCCATGGAAACTCACTGGGTAACCTTGGGTGGGTCACATAGCTTCAGCCTTAGAAAAACCCATGATAAATTCAACTTAAGAGTTGCCATAAGTCAGAAATGACTTGAAGGCACACAAAAACAACAATCACAGGAGAACTTGGATACCAGCAGCTTAACATGAAATTAGCTTATTTAACAAAATACATTAAGGCTTCTATCTAGAAGAGCTGTTATTAATATCCTGCCCTACTCCTGGTACTGGGACTCAAGACACCTTGCAAATATTAAAATGAAAACAGATTAAAATAATACAAAAACATCAGTTAAATATATAAGCTATACTGAAATGTAAACAATCCATAGAATTAACACAATTTTAAAATCCATTAAAATTTAAGTGTTTTACTGCTTTACATTGATTTACAATGCCCTTCCCCTATAACTTTAAACTTCCTCAGGAAAAATAACCTGGCTGCATGCTCTGAGGTAAGTAAGTTTGCCTGGTTGTATGAAGAACCATCTATAACCATGGACTCCCTGATTTTAGAAAAGGAGAGAGAGAGAAAGAGAGAAGGAAGACAGGTGCAAAAGACAAACAGGAAAGAGAATTAAAAGAGAGGAAGTTTGGAGGAAAGATTAATGTTTCAAAGGGGAAAGAATAGTTGATAGCGAGACAGGTTTGCAGTTATCTGCATTGGAAAGCACCTCTGTCTCACTAAGGCCATTCCACACTACACTGTTATAATACTATTATTTCACTTTCAATATCCTATAGAATCCTGGGTTTACAGTTTAGGGAGGAGCATTTAGAATTCTCAGCCAGAGAGCTCTTTGGCCTCAGTTAACTACAAATCCCAGAATTCCACAGGATGTCGAAAGTGGAATAACAGCACTATAACAGTGGAGAGCAGAAATGACCTTAGCATGTGTGAATAGGACGTAATTTCATTACTCAACATTTTAAATTATTTAAGCATAGAGGTTTTCTCTTGTGTAGAAGCTGCATTTTTGATTATGGGGCTGAAGAATCCTTAATATAAAATTTACAAAACTAATAAATAGTACAACAAATTTACAAAGCTAATAGTACATCAATAGTACAAGAAAACACTTAATGCTGACATTCTGAGCATGCCTCTTGTGCAGGAACACAAAGTGAGGTCACAACTCATAAATAGCACTAAGAGATGAAGCCCATACATGGTATAAAATATCTTTCACTGCACCCTAAGCCAAACTCAGCTGTGGAATGATATCTGAGGCAAGATAAAAAATTTGAAACAAAACCAACAGCAGAACAGACAGGCCTGTACATAGTCTGTACAGCAAAACTAAGAATTATTCAATGTTGAACTAAACTCTAGGATATAAGCGAAGCACAATGAAGAGAAGAGTTTCTACTGATCCCTCCATCAAAAATCAAAATGAATTTCTAACCAATATTCAATAGAATATCTCTATGGCTGCTTCCAGATTATGGAACTACCTTTTGATGTCCCTTTCCTATCATTCTTCCAGGGCAGGTAAAGGCCTTTATCTTTAGGCACGCTTTTGGTAGCCAACTGAACAACAAAGAAAAAGCTACCATACTTCCAGCCAAGAAGGCCAACGCAATTCTTGGTTGCATCAATAGGAGTATGGTGTCTAGATCGAGGGAGGTATTGGTACCACTCTATCCTGCCTTGGTTAGACCTCATCTTGAATACTGTGTCCAGTTCTGGGCACCCCAATTCAAGAAGGATATGGATAAGCTGGAGCAGGTCCAGAGGAGGGCAACCAAAATGGTGAGGGGCCTGGAAGCCATGCCCTATGAGGACAGACTTAGAGACCTGGTATGTTTAGTCTGCAGAAGAGAAGGTTGAGAGGGGACATGATAGCCATGTTTAAATATTTGAAGGGGTGTCATGTCGAAGAGGGAGTGGGCTTGTTTTCTCCTGCTCTTGAGACCAGGACAAGGAGCAATGGATGCAAGCTGCAGGAGGGAGATTCCGCCTGAACCTCAGGAGGAATTTCCTGACAGTCAGGGCTGTCCGGCAGTGGAATGTGCTGCCACAGAGTGTGGTGGAGTCTCCTTCTTTGGAGGTTTTTAAGCGGAGGCTGGATGGCCACTTGTCGGGAGTGCTTTGAGGGTTTTCCTGCATGGCAGGGGGTTGGACTGGATGGCCCTTGTGGTCTCTTCCAACTCTACATTTCTATGATTCTATGATTCCCCCCACCTTTTTTTAGTCTCATGCAATTTTTAGTCTATTTTTGTTTGTTTTAATATAATTAGTTTATAATTATTTGTTTTAACATTATACTTTCTTGTGTATTTAGCTGTATCTGGCTTTTAATCATTATGTGAGTCACCTTGAATCTCACTACAAGAAAGGTATGATATCAAATCAAATCAGAGACATCCTATTTCTTTATTCATAGTAAGTTTCCAGATATTAAGAAGTGCTGCATGGATACATCTGTAACAGAGAAAAAGTCCAGTGGGTTCAGCGAATGGACAATGAGAAATGTGTATGCACCTTCATAAGTAAGTGGCTACTTGATAGTGTGGATTAAAATCCAAACAAACTTGCTTTCTGTATTGCACTCACGTTATCTTACTAGTTGGGACAGCCATTAGTATTTAAGTTAAAAACAAGGATTTTTTTAAAAAAAAAAATTCAAATGTGTGCTATACTGAGCCAGACTGCTCATTCAATTAGCAGGCCATATGTAATTTGACAGACTACCAAGTGACTACCAAGATTGAGGTTTCCCCAGTTCTGCAACCTGAGATCCTTCAATGGAGAATGATCTGGAACCTTCTGTGTTCAAAATATGTGCTGCATTCAGTAAGTCTGGTCGCAGAAAAAACAATATTTAATTTTTATGTGGTAAAATTACCATTTCATCCACATCTAGATCCATTTCAATCTGGCTTTATGCCCAGACAGCTTTGGTCACCATGGTGGATGAGCTACGCAGGGAACTAGACATAGGGAGTGTGTCCCTGTTGGTTCTGCTGGACCTCTCAGTGGCTTTTGATACCACGGGCAATGGCATCCTTCTGGGCCGACTCTCTGGGATGGGACTTGGGGGCATTGCCATGCAGTGGTTCTGGTCATTCCTGGAGGGGAGCACTCAGAAGGTGGTGCTGGGGGACTCCTGTTCAACTCCCTGGCCACTGGCCTGTGGGGTCCCTCAAGGTTCTGTTTTGTCCCCCATGCTCTTTAATATCTACATGAAACTGCTGGGAGAGCTCATTTGGAGTTCTGGGGTTTGGTGTCACCAATATGCTAATGACACCCCACTCTACCTCTCCTTTCCACCTGATTCCAAGGAAGCTGTTTTGGTACTGAACCAATGTCTGTTGTCAGTAATGGACTGGATGTGGGCAAACAAAGTGAAGCTTCACCCAGACCACACAGAGGTGCTCCTGGTCAGTCGAAAGGCTGATCAGGGAAGAGGGACTTTGCCTGTGCTGGATGGAGTTACACTCCCCTTGAAACTGCAGGCTCACAGCCTTGGTGTTCTCCTGGATTCAGCTCTGAGCCTGGATGCCCAGGTTTCAGCAGTGGCCAAGAGTGCATTTGTACAGTTAAAATGTGTGCACTAGTTGCACCTATTCCTTGAGAAGCTGGATCTAGCTACAGTGACACACGGCTTGATTACATCCCGGTTGGACTACTGTAACACGCCCTACATGGGGCTGCCTTTGGAAACTGTTTGGAAACTTCAGCAGGTTCAGAACACAGCAGCCAGAATGCTGACCAGGGCAAGTTACAGGGAGCACATGTAACTGCCTTGTTAAAACAGCTCTGCTGGCTATCTGTTTGTTTCTAAGCATAATTCAGAATGCTGGTCATGACCTACAAAGCTTAAGCCTGATCTACTGGAAAGACCACATCTCCCTACACAAAATTGGTAGAGCCCTAAGACCTGAAAGGGAAGAGTTTTTCTTGGTCCCACCACTGTTCCAGGCTTGCCTGGTTAAACACGGAAGATAGCCTTCTCAGTGGCTGCCCCACCCTGCACTCTTCCACAGGAGGCTGGGCTGGCCCCCTCCCTGCTCTTCTGTTGCCAGCAGACAAAAATATTTCTTTTTAAGCAGGCTTTTATGTGAGCTGAGGTGCTTTTTATTTATTAATCTGTTTTTAAAACTGTACATTGCTACAGGTTTTTATAATTTTATACGTTTTAATGTTTTTAATTGTTTTAATTGTTTTTAATGTTTTTAACTTATTTTTGGAAGCCGCCTTAGGTCTCATTCTAGGAGAAAAGGTGGCAGACAAATGTAATAAATAAACATATACATAATAAAGAACCACTTTCATACAATAAATTAATAAAGACAGAAAAAGAATCCTATCACAAATGGAAATATGTTAGTTGTTCTGAATTAGATTTGTTTCAGTATGAAGCTGAATTAAGTAAAACAAGTGATTCTACAGACAGTGGAACAGAGAGTGCCTCAATGCTTCAGTGAAGGAGAGTTAAATTTTCTTGGAAGTAAATGAGTGGGCAACTACAGCATAGCATTCACTGAGAGTGCTAAAATCAGTGAGTCAACAGTTTTTAGTGCCTTTCTCTCTTAAATTTTAAACAATGAGGAAAATATATGGAAAAATACACAAATATTTCAATTTTAAAAATTCAAATAATTTTCAATATATATTTAAAAGATAGTGTATGCTTCTGAATTTTTTCTTACCTGATCAAATATTTCATTTTAAATACTTCACAGTTGTTTGGACATTGAGATGTTTTGTCTAATAAACATAAGTCAAATAAGCATGCTAAATCAGACAATATATTGTTTAAGACACAAGCTCCAGTATTCATTTAAGGGGCTTCCTTTTGAAGCACATTAATGATAACTTATGTTTCAGTTTAAAATCAAGGATGACAGCAGTCTCTGTACTGTGCAATCATATGTGTAAATGTAAAACTAGTGGAAACGAAGAGACTTGAGAATGGGGTCTATACAAGGATAAGAAAAGTTCCTTGATAAAGACCCTTAATCTCTGGAAGGTGAAAGTGACTCCTTCCAAAACAGCTGGATGTTTGCAAGTACATTATACTTCAAAAATTAAGGCCATTTCTATACCATACTGTTATAGCGCTACTATTCCACTTTCAACATCCTGTGGAATTCTGGGGTTTGTAGTTTACTGAGGCCAAAGAGCTGTCTGGTTGAGAATTCTAAAGGCCCCCCCAAACTGCAAACCCCAGGATTCCATAGGATGTTGAAAGTGGAAAAACAGCACCATAACAGTGTAGTGAGGAAACGGCCTTAGAATGCTGTGTCAAAGAAAGCCTGCTACTTGACAGAGCAATCTCACAAACCATCATCTATGCCAGTGGTTCTCAACCTGTGGGTCCCCAGATGTTTGTGGACTTCAGCTCCCAGAAGCCCCAGCCACTATGGTCAATGCTCAGGGCTTCTGGGAGCTGAAGTCCAAAAACATCTGGGGACCCACAGGTTGAGAACCACTGATCTATGCAGTCCCACCAGTACTCTAAACTTCATGGCTCTCTTATGCATTGTTAGACAGCTTAATGAACAACAAATGAACCAGCCGACCATTCATGCAGCATTAAACTGACTTGGTTTTCTACCAATGCAATTATATTAGTATATTAGTATCATTTAACAGCTCCTCAAAACAGAAACATTTATTTTTTTTACTAAAGTAGGGAGAGTTCTTAGTCACACATTCCCTTTGTTTTCCATGCTGTTTTGTTTTTCTGCTTATGACTGAAAACAGACATGCTGATATGTTGTATAATACTGCCATTCTCCACTGTTCTTTGGCCAGAGCTCCCTTAGAAGCTATTCTCCACAGCCACCCTGTCAAACAGGGATACAACACAAACAGATAGACAGAAAAACCTTTATTACTGAACACCAAGAAAACATTCTGACATAGTGGACAAAACTTTTTAAAAGCGTGTATAAAATCAGGCCTAATGTGATCCTTGAGCTTGGTGCTTTTCTGCAAATTTCATGATACTAGGCTCCAAATCAGACAATGACAGTTGGAGGTCATTGTTTGTTATGATATCAATTCCATTCCCGGATTTTGTGATGGAAACTACCTTACTGAATATACATTCAGCCAAATATCTTAAGAGAAAGGCAATAAAAATCTTTGGGCTTTAGGAAATTGGAAATTTATTTGACAAATCACTCTTAATCCAAAAATCTTCCTGAAACTGACTGAACTGATAACACGCTATTGTTTAACTCTGAGGATCAATCAAGCTCTTTTGAATTTCTGCCTCAGCTTGGGCGGGTTGTACTTCAAATGGATGCAAAATCCCATCCAGGACACTGAGATCTCACTCCAATTAAGACTGCTGCTTGGGTATTTCATTAGCTCCATTACCAGGGCCTCCATACACCCTTGGGATTCCCCTTCTTACAGTTTTCAGTCTGTAACCCCTTTTAAATGTGCCATGGCCTTGGGGACCATGTAGCCCCTGTTGAGAATGGTTGCTATAACAGGTTGCTTAATTCATGCCCAAATAAAATGTGCAGGGAGTGGCACACACACAAACAATTTATGCAATTTGTCTAGACTAGGCTATACTGCCAACTAATGTATACGAAGTTATAAGAGTCCCCAGTGTTTCCAAAGGCAGCTACTTGGCTCTTTAATTATGTGATTCCCACTCTTTGCCATGAAAACCACTTTTACTGTACTACATGACAGGCTTTTGAAAGTGGCACACAGAGCTGGACACTTCTTCTTCTTCTTCGTCTTCTTGTTATGTGCCTTCAAGTCATTTCTGACTTATGGTGACCCTAAGGCAAACCTACCATGAGGTTTCTTTGCAAGAGAGCATTTGTCCTCGCTTCCTCTGAGGTTGTGAGACCTTTCCAAGGTCATCCAATGGCATTCCAAGGCCAAGTCAGGATTCAAATCCTGGTCTTTAGAGCTGTAGTCCAACATTCAAACCACTACACCACATTGTCTCCTCCTCTTACAAAAATACATTTAACTATTGATAGCCAAAGTGAACAACTGTGGCTTTCCAGATATTTTTGGTGTAAAACTCCCATAAATCCTATGGCTATGCTGGCTAAGGGGAACTGTGCACCAAAACAGCCAAAAGCCACAGGAATCCAACCCTGGTTTATTGTCAACTTGCAACATGCTACAACTGTTATGCCAACGAGACAAGAACAATCATCTTCACCCCTTATTGAGGAAGATCACTCAGACAATGAGACTAAAATACTTCCTCAAGCACTTATTTTCAAAGGAAAGGCAAGATATGAATGTTCTTCTAGGTACTAATGAAATATGCTTTGCGCTCTGTGGATAACAATCACTTATGCATAACACATCTTTTCCTGTTTGTGTGTTTGTGCCCGAGTGGCTCAGAAATCTGTATTTATTAGCCCTTGTCATTGTTAGCCCCTGAGATGAGATGATTAGTACATCTAGGCCACTACTGTCCATATCAAGGAGGAGTGCTGTGTGGCCTACACATACCTGCATAGTCAAAGTTGCAGATTTTCCCCCTTAAGCACCCCCTTTGGCATCTAAGTGTGGCAGTTCTCTGAATACTGGCCATTTCCCATTCCAAACACACACAGATGCACATATACACTCCAAACAGCCTCTTTCCAACAACAGAAATGACAAAAAATTTAGCCAGGATCCCAATCCTCCTTTTATGAGAAATTTTAAAAGAGTAACAAAATTAAAATGAAACTAAAAGAAAAATATCAATTGGGAACAGAAGTGTTGGAGATACTATAAAATTAACCTAAATAGGAAAAACCCGTCTTGGTATGATATCTGCATAACTCAGTTTAAGAACTAGTTTAAGAATACTTTCTTTTTCAGTTTATCCAATAACAGTTCTATATAACAATGGTTCTTAACCTGGGGGTCCACAGAACCCTCACAGGGGATCTGAGATGCCCCGCTGCTAGACACCAGCAGCAGCAACAGGGATGTAGGTGCCAAAATTTCTCCCTCATTTGGAAATGAGAGAGCAGTTAGGGCATGTGTACATGCCTGCCACCATGCTTCTTTTGTTGGAGACATGGCAGCAGGGGGCGTGGATGCCAAGGGACATGGCAACCAGTGTGTGTGTGTGTGTGTGTGTGTGTGTGTGTGTGAGTGCGCATGCACGCGCGTGTGTGTATGTGCATATGTGTAAACTGTGACTCTGGAGACCAGGGTTTGAATCCTCACTCAACTATGGAAGCACACTGGATAATCTCAGGCAAGTCACATTCTCTCAGCCTCAGAGAAAAGCAAAGACAACGAATCTTGCCAAGAAAATCCCCACGATACATTCGCGTTAGGATTGCCCTAAGTCAGTTTTCAAAGGGGAAAGACATGATGGCTAGAAAGAACCCACCCCCCATCAGTGGCACTTTGTTGTTGTGTGACTTCAAGTCACTTCTGACTTATGGTAACCCTGAACCTATCACAGAGGGGTTTTTTGGCAAGATTTGTTCACAGGGGTTAGCTTTGGTCTTCTTCTGAGGCTGAGAAAATGTGACTTGCCCAAGGTCACCCAGTGTCTGCGAGGAGATTTGAATCCTAGTCTCCAGTAGCCTTTAATAAATAAACAAACAAATATTTGAATATTTAAATAAATATTTGAATATTTCAATTTCAATTTAAATATTGAAATCTTGAGTTACGTCTTGGGAGTTCCCAGCAACGAATTATATTTAGAGGGGGTCCCCAGTAAAGAACCACTGCTATATAACAACAATTCTTCTGAGAGAAATTAACAATAACATCCCCATCCCCAAAAATCTGATATGGTTACAGTTTGGAGAGAATTGTGGGATGTATAAAAAAATGCAGCCTGGATTAAAATCATGGAAGTAAAATTCAAATCAAGAGAGATGGAAGATATAGTAATCACAACAGGAAAACACACTGAGCAGTCAAAGAAAGTCTCAAGAAGGGATGAAGTTAGTGGATTCTGGTAGAAAATCTAAACAGCGTCCACTCAAGGCTAGTGCAGCAGTTTAAGGCCTTAAAGAAAACAATGGATATGGAAGAGTGGATAACAACAGGAAGGACAGCATTAATTCTGAAAGACGGGGCAAATGAGCTACTCCAGAAAATTACCATCCAATTACTTGTCAACAATGTTTACATTATTAACAGGGATAATAATTAATTCAGCACAGCCCATTTAATTCAAAATCCTCTTCAAACAAAGGAAACAAAAAATGAGTGCTCTGATTCTTGAGGAACAACAGATCAATTGTTAATTGATAAAATGATACTGAAAGACTATAACTGTCAAAAAGGCACACTTCATACTGCATGATTTGCAGATAGCACAGTTTAACTACAAAAAAAAAGCATTTGACTCTTTTCCACACACAGAGACTTAAAAAAGGCAAAATGATAAGAACCAGCAACATCAGAATATTCCTCTCAGCTATACAATATATGACTGTTGCAGCGAGAAACAATCTCAGAAATGCTCAGAAATGAAAAGATTCCCATCACAAGCAGAGTGGATGCTGAAACTTTTGAATATGGCAGTAATGGACAAATTGACATCATTCTGTTATTGAAAATAAGAACATTGGGAGAAGGTTATGTCATTTTCAGTGTTGACGGAAGGAGGACAAACTTTAAGAGAATTTGTTTGAAGAGTAAGGTTAGATCAATGCTAGTAGAACCATTTTCGTTTGTTCCAACAGATGTTTTATGAGGTTTTGGATAAAACAAAAATCATCTGAAGTATCTATTAGAAAGAGAACTAACAGCTTTGATTATCAAGAATAAATAGCAACCATTGTCTGGGGAGTGGGAAATGGGGGGGGGTGTTAGGTAGTTTCTTATTATAATTATGTTTGTTGTATTGTATGATATGTTGTATCCTATGTTTTGTTTATAGATTGTAGTTTTATTTTATTGAAATTTCATGCTTTCATAAAAAATATTTTTTTAAAAAAGAATATGCCTCCCACCTATAATACAATATGGAACACCATGTTATTAGTAAATGGAAAAAAGGTTGGCAGTATTAATACGATGTGTGGAATTTTTCCAGTTGATTCTTTATCTTGTATATTTTTTGTTAGTGCAATGGTACCACTCTAACTAATATGAAAGAAATAATCAGAGATAAGAATATGAAGGGAAGCCAGAAAAATAAGCTATTTATTCTACATGGATAACTGAAAACTATATGGAAGGTTGACATCAAAAAAATGAATCCTTATTGAAAATTCTGTAAGAACATTTAATCAAAAGCTCTCAGTTCAATTTAGAACTGATAAAATACACTAACTGTTAATAAAGAAGAGTAAAACTGCTAAATCAGAACAAATAAAACTCCCTGAGAGAAACAGCAGCAAAAATTCAACTATGATGGAAATTACAAATATTTCAGAGTGTTATAAGCACAGGATATTCAATATGAGAGAGAAAGAAAACTGTTGCAGGAGAAAAAAGATCCTTGACTGAAAACATCAAAGAAATCAAAGCCAAACGTTACCAGTTGTATACAGAAAAATAACTGAACACTAAAGAAACAATTATATTTACAGGAAAATTATGAAAAATTGCCTTGAAGCTGGCAAAACAAACTGCTACATGGTCAGTACGTTAGAGAGCTGAAAGAAAAGCTGCGAAGGGAAACATACGGAAATAGCGGAAACTGAAGGATTTATATCTACAGTTCAACAATATGTACTTCAAACAAAAAATTATTAACAAAAATACTGAAAAATTACTATGGAAAGCAAATGTCACCCCACATAAAGAAAAAGTTGGAACGGTTGATCACCTTCATGCAGCAAGATTGCACAAACTGAGTATAAGAAATGCCATGTTGAAGTTGCTTTAATGGTACATGGGAAACTATGCAAAAATATAGTTTGTGGACCAAGTTGTTCAATAGTTAAGCAAAGATCTTACAGAACTTTTAAGATTCAAACTGACAAACAATTAGAATATAATATGCCAGGAATAACTGTGGGTAAGAAAAGAAAGCTTGTGGAAATCCTGGAAGACAGAATCATAGAAACTTAAAGCTGGAAGGGACCACAATGGGCATCTAGTTCAACCATCCAGTCCCACTAGTTCAGCCTAATGCACTCCTGAAAGATGTCCAGCCAGCCTCCGTTTAAAAATCCTCCAAAGACCGAGGCCCTTTTCGCACGGCGTTTTGGAAGCGAAAGGGCTCCTTGAGCATTGCGTAAATGTGAGGAGCGGTCTGCATGACGCACTCACATTTATGCGACGCTCAAGAGCATGACATGCAGCGCGCACACACCTTTTTATTTTCGGCTTTTAGCAGAAAATGGTGCACGCTTGCACACCGGTCAGGGGCCTGGGGCGAGCTTACCTGCCCTGCGGAGCCTCTGGAGCCAGACCGGTCGCGCTTCCTGCCCCAGCGCAGCCTACAGCTCCCAGGCTGCACTTTGGAAGAAAGGGGCAGGGCGCGGGCAGGGCTCTCGTGCGACCAAGAAGCTGCTGCGGAGCACAAGCAGCAGGGACGCGAAAGCCTTCCTCCGAAGGCTTCTTGCACGAGCTCCACACCCCATCTCTGAGAAAAGGTAAGGTGCAAAAAGGCTCAGAGAGTCCACCACCTTCTGAGGCAATCTATTCGCCTGCCAAACAGATCTTACGGTTAAGAAGTTCTTCCTAACGTTCAGGTGGAATCTCTTTTCTTGTAATTTGAATCCACTTGTTTGTGTTCTAGTCTCTGAAGTAGTCTCATCTCCAGGATGAAGAGTTGAAGACAAATAAGGTGGAAAGATTATGAAATATGAAGACCCACAAAGAGAGATACAGTGCCTCAGGGGCAGAGGGGCCCTTGGTTCCAGAGGTTGTAGATGCTCTGGGAGCAATTCTAAATAGACTGACAAAACACCTGAATGAAATCTCTATAGAAATGATCACAACAGCACAATTATAAAAACTGACACAACTTGGGAACAAGTCACATTATTCAATGATAAATCACTGATTCCTAGATTTTTGGGTAAGACTCAAATCACTGACTGCCCCAAATTCCCATTAACAGCTAGTAGAAATCAAGAGAATACCAATATCTCTCCAAGACTTTAAGCTGGATTCCCTCTTCCCCAAGAGTTAAACCTGGGACAAACTGCTTTGGAAGATACAAAAATGAGTGTAAATTAAACTTTAGAAACATGAGAGGATTACTTAGGGGGAAAAACCTCTCTGGAACTATGAACTGAACTGGATCACCTACTGTTCCATATAACAAGTGAATAATAGTAATTCCACAGGTAAAGTCTAGCATGGAAATAAGTTACACACTGTGGGGAAAGCTAGTTAATAACCTACTGGGATCTCAGGACCAGATGTTTCAACTAAGAGCCTAATATTTTGTCTTAGAAACATGTCTGCTCTGAACACTAAAGAAACTACAGAGGTTAATAAGCCATTACTACGCTAAAATAGAATATTTAAAAAGTGTTTTCTTTCTGTAGATGAAGCAGATAGAGTGAGTAGCCAACAAAAAACAAGTCTGGTTTATACTGTCAGGCAGTCTATTCTACTCCCTCTCCTTTTACTGTATTTTTGTGATACTCTCAGAGTAGATCAATTATGAAAGAAAGCAGAAAGAGAGAAAGAGAGCACTAACTACTCCCTGCAGCATATTTTGTGTACTTTCAAAAACATAAACAAACTTTTAAATTAATTTACTTTCAGATGGAAAAATGCCTGTGAGCAGGGATTTGGAACAGTCAGTGTTTCCAAGTATCTTCCTCAGAGACTCATTGTCTCTGAAATAAGAGCAGAGTGAAATGTTAAGGGTCCTAAGTAAGCAAAGGTGCCTGAAAACCATTTACTACTGCTCTGCTCATAGTGTTGCTGCTCTAGGCAGTAGGCACAATGTTTGAAAGGCCTGTTCTTCTCCCCCACCACACCCAACCAACAGCCACTTAAAGGGATACAGAATTGTGATGTGCAGGTTTTGCAGTAATTAGGTAGTCAGGAATACAGGATCAGACTTTTTTGGACACTGCATTTCATACAGATAAGTGTTTTCAAGCAACTTCTACACATGACTGTGATTTAAATAGGTCTTGGATCTACCAATTTCACCGTAAACACTACAGTGTCATGTAGACAGAAAAACAGACTTTAAACATTCTGATATTGCTACCACTGAAATTTGCTGTGATGCAGCATTTTGTAGTATGAGCAAATTCATCTGTCTTTTCCTGTTCTTCACACATGATATTCTTTAAACATTCTCAAAGGCATGTAGTTTCCACACATGAGCAGGAAAGAAGGGACAGGTGAATCTGTTATGCTATCTCTTTACTGTTGACTACACTCGCCTCCAGATGTAGAAGGAAACTGACTTTGACAAAGAGCTTCCTCTATCCATGAAATACTTAGACATCCATCAGTTTTAAATCATGTGGAGAGCCTCTGTTGGTCTAAGTATCCCTGCCACAGACAGTCTGTAGACACTGGAAAACAATGTAGGAGGCAACAGCAAAGGAGAGAGCATATTCATCCTTTGTCACATGTACACATCCCTTGTCACAAAACTTCAAGAACATCTGAAGAAGTTTTATGTTATCTCTGTTTATGTCATTGTGTTGTTACATAAACTTGCACTGATACCAAATTGTATACAATGCATGTAACAATTTAAACAACAATATTTACTCAAAATTAAGTCTCAATATAATCAATAGGATACAGTCTCATAAAAATGTGAAGGATCAATAGCTTCGAGGACTTCAAAATCCCGAAAGAGTGTACTTACTGCGCTGCACTGTACACTGTTAAGATTTGTCACATGGGCAAACTGGAGAATCCACTGCAAGCAGTAATTGGATTTCCTTACCAAATACTTTATTGTTCTTGCTCTAACTTGACTGTTCTTTTACTTTGGTTTTATTCTTCTTCTTTGTATTTGATCTGGACCCTGGCTTTTGTTTTTTGCAAACTCCTTGGACTACACTGATGAAGAACTGCTTTATTCATTGCTACTCGAGTCCTTCTCCTTCTCACTTTGGCTATCGGTCACTAAAGCCCAAGAGTTAGCTGTTGGTCTGTAAAGAAAAGAGCCCAGTTCTCCAGGTTTCCCTATCTACCAAAGTAGACAGCCAGTGCCACAAGGATAAGAGAAAATGCCATCCTCCATTCAACTCACAGCCCTCCCCACACAAAAAAACAGACATCAGTGACAGACAAACTGGAAGGAGACTTGCTTTCAAGTGACTTGGGAGAATGGTGACCATGAAAAGCAGAGAGCTGTGATGCCTAACGTTAGAAATGTTAATTGAGGTCAACCAAGTATCCAAGTCAACAATTTATATACAGTGGTCTCTCAACTTTCGCAAGAGTCAGAGGAGCAGGATCCCTGCAAAGGTGGAAAAACTGCAAATATCTCTAGGCCCCCTCAAACATGCATGCTATAGACTCTGCTGCTGCAAAAATCTCTTTCAGTGCCCATTTCCTTCCCTAGCAGAAGGAAGAGAAAGACACTGAAATAAGTTTCTGCAGCAGCTGCCAACAACTACCTTTTCTGCTTTGGCACCAGGAGCTGTCTGCCAGACTCAAAAGCTGTCTCCCAGGACTCACCGTCAGTTTCCAAGCCTTCCCCTAGGAAAGGTCCTAGATCCTCACAGGGCTTGATTTCCATGTGCATGAGTCCCTTTTTTAGAAAGTCCTTTGTTGTGCCCCCCCCTTCTGGGAAGCAGAGTTATTGACTTCCATATGCACAAGTCCATTTTTGGACTTCGTGATCCCCAACTTCTCGCAGGTGCCAGAGGTAAGGAGGATCAGCTACAGACGCCCTGCCAAGCAGCAGGAGGAAAAGGAGAAGGAGAAAAAATGGTAGAGCCAGGGCCCGGAAGCCATACCCTGTTATTAGAGTACAATACTATCACCACCTACGCATAAAGCTACACTGCAAGTCAAGCAGCAGCTACAAACTCACGAATAATCAAATTAAACCTGCAAAACTTGAGGGGCAATTGTATATAAATTTTTGTTATCCATAATTAAATGATATGCAAGATTTACAATAAGAGTAGAATAAAAGCTGGAATATACTATTCTGATGAATCAATGGCCACTGATATTAACAACTATATCCAGTAAACAGATGTCTGTATCTATACCTTCGAATATGTCTTATACAGCAGAAATTGCTTTTTTAGGTATAATGGTTGCCACAAAATCTATTTAAGAAAGGGCTTTCCATATCAGCAAACTGTTGGAGATGTAATACTGCTAATGCTTCCTTAATGCATATGTTTTGGAGTTGTCTCCAAGAAGCTACATTTTGGGAGAAAGTAATCACACAAGTAAATTTGGTTTTGGAAAGTTCCTTGATATTCAGGGATGTGCCTGTTCTTTTGAATTATTTATCTTTTTCTTGGAAATTAACAAATGACCAACAGAAGCTGATTTTTCATACCCTTTTGACTGCTAAAAGATTAATACTTTATTATAGCAAAGACAGTTTTTCTTCACCTGTGATCCAATGGGTTGAAGATCTAACAACTTGCAACATTTGAAAGAATAATATATAGTCAAGATTTACAAATGGACTTCTATTTGAACATTTGGCCAGCTTTTACAGAAATTTTTGAGTAATCTGGTTATTTTTCCTCATTTCATGTTTTTATTTTCCTTATTTTGTTATAGTGGATCATTACTGTATGTAACTGAGAGCCCTTTTTAATTTAAATAAATTTTACACTCCCCCTGCTCAAAAAAGCAATTGTCCCTACCCCGCCCAGACAGTAGTGCCAGCATGTTCATGGACAATTTCTCTGGCTTTCTCAGGTATCTCACTTGACTGCTTCCTGCTACCATCACCACCAGAAAAAGCAACAGTGGTGGCAACTCCACAGGCCTTTTCCTTTTCCTCACCCCTATGCTACCCCATGGTATTCTGCAAACTCACTTGGAGTAGTCTGCTTGGGTTTGTCAATTATCTCTGTGGACATAGAATCATAGAGTTGAAAGAGCCCACAGGGGCCATCCAGTCCAACCCCCTGCTATGTAGGAAGACCCATCAAAGCATTCCCAACAGATGGCCATCCAACCTCAGCTTAAAAACCTTGAAAGAAGGAGTCTCTACCACACTCCAAAGAAGAATATTCCACTGCTGGACAGCTCTTGACCATCAGGAAATTCTTCCTGAAGTTCAGGTGGAATCTTCTTTCCTGTTGCTTGAATCTATTGCTCCTTGTCCTAGTCTCTGGAGCAGCAAAAAACTAGCCCACACCCTCCTCTACATGACATCCCCTCAAATATTTAAACATAACTATCATGTTCCCTCTTAACCTTCTCTTCTGCACACTAAACATACCCAGCTCCCTAAGCCGCTCTTCATAGGGCATGGCTTCCAGACCCTTCACCATTTTGGTCGCCCTCCTCTGGACACGCTCCAGCTTGTCAATATCCTTCTAGAATTGAGATGCCTAGAACTGAACGCAGTATTCCAAATGAGGTCTAACCAACGCAGAATAGAGTGGTACCATTACCTCTCTTGATCTAGGCACCATACTCCTATTGATGCAACCAAGAATCATGTTGGCTTTCTTGATTGTGGCATCACATCACTGCTTTTATAAAGACCAAAAAAATACAGACTCAGTTGCTGGTGATTGTCTGGCCAGTTATATGCATCCCAACATGAGGACTGCATCAGGTTCATGTTCACAGTCATGCCACAAACTTTTCTCTGCTTTGCCCATCAGGTGTGAAACAGCCTTCCTCTTTTGAGATGGGCGACTTGTGACCATCAAGGTGTTGATGGTCTGCAGCACCCACCAGCACTAGCCAGAACAACAAACAGTGAAGGATGGTGGAAACTGCAGTTCAACATACTCATAGAATCATAGAATCATATAGTTGGAAGAGACCACAGGGGCCATTCAATCCAACCCCCTGCCATGCAGGAACCCACATCAAAGCAGTCCCAACAGATGGCCATCCAGCCTCTGCTTACAAACCTCCAAAGAAAGAAACCAGAAGTTGTGTGCCCAAATGTAGTGACCTGGAGTTATGAATGATGCTGCTAGAGTTGTAGTGGTGGTTGAGATTATCACTTTTAATAGCAGTTACAGAGTTACAGAGGGGCTAGATAAGAAATGAGGCACCAGAGCATGGAGATGACTCATTGTCATCATCATTTATATCACATGTTTTTCTCCAAATTATGGACTTAGGAGGCTTATAAATTAAAACAAATATAATACAGTAAAACTTACAAAGGGTTAACATTAAACTATTAAACTGACAACAGCAAAATAATTTTAAATGTACAATTAAAACAATATTTAAAAGATTTACATTCTTCTACCATGACAAGTCTGGATTATATACCATATCCATTGCTATTAGCCCTGGAAGGGAAGGATCCATTGGTCAGTGGCCTCCCAGCAGCTTTCATGGGCTTTGGAAGTGGGGAGGAATTTCTGTAGAAGCTGTAAACAGGGCAAGAAAACCTCTCTGTTCACTGTAGTCCAAAACTGATTAAGTCCATACACAGCTTCTATTAACAATATAAATATTTACCACCACAATTTTGTGAAATGTTTAGAACCGCAAATAGTAGGTGTGGCTATCTTCCAGGAGCTCAATTTGCTACCCTCCCATTCACCATGGTTACACATATGTGTGTGCGTGTGCGCACACACATGCACATTCGTTCTACACTACTGAAATTCAGTGACACAGTAGGAAAAAAAACAGTATTTTTTACTTAAAAGAAGGCAAGTGGAGAACACCCACCTTGTCTTAAAGTTGATAAGCATTTCTAGGAATGCTAATAAAATTCAAAACATCTACAACCCCCTGCATGACTTATTCCAAAGCATAAGAACTTTTCTTAAAGATTTTGAGTGGTACAGCAGTGCATTTAAATCCAAAGCAGCATTCTTCCACTCTGGGAAACTCAGCAGTGGAGCAGAGACTCTGGAGGGGACTGCTCAACCTTTTGATGTATACTTTGGCCAAGCTCAATTTCAAGCCTTTCAGAAATGGTGCAAGATTTTTAAATACTTCTCATTTGGCTTTTGCTGGGCAGTTCATTGAGATTTGTCACTTCCTCAGTTGTTGTTGTGCTTAATATTTCAAAAGTATTCTTATGAGTAATTTTAGAACAGGATTGAAAGGCAATAGTCGAATATCAGACAGACCTTTTAAATTATCCATTTCCCCAGAGACGCTGTCCTTGTGGAAAGCAGGGTGCAGAAACTTCAGAGGGGGGGAAGAAACTTCTAGCTGGCAGAAAGAGTGACTATATTAGAACGATATTTCTAACTTTGGAGCAATTTTTCTATTTTCAGACTTTAATAAAAAATAAAATTAAATGAACAGTAGCAGATTTTTAACATGTCGGTCAAAAATTGATGAGTAATTTTTTTTAAAAGGTAGCACTAATTTGTTAGCTTTTTAGAACAGTGTTCTAAGATCTAGTCCCCTTCAAAAAGAAATTACAGGAAAAAGTGGCCACAGATCTCCTGCTATGAATTGCATTTTGCCTTTGAGTCCTGCTACTGGTCACTCTCATACACACTGGCCACATGGATCTTATACATGAATCTCATGCCTCAGGAGATTCATGCAATCTATCAGTTTCTGTTGTTTGATGTCATTTCCCACAACACATTTCTCAAAATGTTATTTTAAAAACAGTGAACTGCAACACAGTAAGTAAAGAGGAGCATCCTGAAGGCATGGGAATTGATAGTCACAGCTGGCAAGGAACCAAGAGAATAGGACCAGCTTTTCCTTGGAGACCCATTTGGCTTGGGTTTTCTGCTGGAAAGTCAATAATTCAGTTTTAAAAGTGGCACCTAACTTAAATGGGTTTGAAACCCAGTAGATTTACATAGTACACTAAGAGCAAATACGTTCTGAGATTTTATTTATATGTTCATTTGAATGTCACCTTTTAGGGCCAGGTCCTTGCAAAACAATACATTTTTAAAATATCATACAATTTAAAAATTCAGATAAAACAATTACAGAATGCCAGTAGCACACAATTAACAAAAAATGAAATAAATAAAAATATAGGTTAGGTAAAACAAATAGCAAGAAAAAAATGACCTAAATACAATTTAAAACAGATTTTAAAATTAAAGAAAAGGCAAGATGAAAAATATGAGTTCCACAGACTTTAAAAAAAAAATCACCCAGAATTGAGGCCATGTGTTTTTCTGAACAAAAACAAGTCCACAGCTGTGGAGCCACTATGGAAAAGGTCTTATCTCTCATGATAACCAGCTAAGCAGGCAGCCTTGCAACTGGAGTTTCTAAGAAAGATCTTAATTACTTGGTAAGTTTCATATGAGTTTAAACAAGCTTCAAGTGACTCGCTCCCAACACTGTTTAGAGCTTTTCAAAGTCAAAAATCAACATTTTTGATTGACACACACAGGAATGCATGAGTTCAGATTTTTGTTTGCTCTTTGGTGCCATATCATTTGAATTCCTGATTCTGAGCCAAACAGTTACATTCTAGCCAGCTTAAGTACTGTGTCTGGATACAAACCCACAGAGAATATATTACAATAGCATATTATGGTAGCGATGTTTAAGTGCGGCAGGGACCATTTTCTCTTGAGAAGCTGTTATCTCTAGTGGCAATTCTACACTGCTAAAAAGTAGTCCTATCTAAAGATGTAACCCAAATTTCTCCAGATAGTGTCAAGTTCAAGAGACTTCAGAGGAGAGCAACACCACCCAAGACAAGTTGAATTCTTCCATCTAGAACAATTGGTTTCCTCACCTTTATTTTTTCTGGATTAAGCTTCTGCTTTTTCACCCTTATCCATCTCAAATCCATCTCCAGACATCTGTCCCAAAAATCCTAGCTACTATGGGAATTGAGAAAACAAAGAAAGGTAGGCCTGAGTGTAATCTGCACAGTGATGAAGTCATAACCCAAACTTCTGGAATTCTCTCAGTTGTTAAAATGTATAGAAGATGGAATTATATGGCACCTATACATAAAATACAATGCACTTGAACTATATCACCTTCTAAGCACCAGGAATGGTAATATCATGGCCTCAGACTCAGTCTATGGTTCAGAAGAATACTGTGGTGATGGCATCCAAAGCTACTGAGAGTTTCAAGACAGCAGGACCCCTTTTTGATCACAGCAACCAAGGACACTCCCCAAAGGATTTCCAAGGGAATAATCCCTCCCCATTCAGGAACACACTAAGCTGACCACCTGGCTCCAGATAGGCGAGACTACCTACAACTGCTTAGAGATGGTTTCTCAGCCAAATAACCACAATGCTGCTTGGCCTAAACAATACACATTAAAAACTTTCTTGGTGAATAAAAGTTGGCAAAGCTGTACAAGGCCACTTTGCTCTTTGCAGTCTTTGCAGGATTAGGAGGGATTATGCAAACCTGATAACAGGGGACAGAGAAATGGCAGAACTACTTTATACAAGCTTGATAACAGGGGACAGAGAAAAGGCAGAACTACTCATCGCCTTCTTTGCCTCAGTCTTCTCCTAAAAGAAAAACAGTGTTCAACTGGGAGAAAATGGAACAGAGGATGTAATAGGGGAAATGCAGCACAGAATAGGTGAAGGAGGAACACCTGGCAGATGAAATACATCCAGGGGTATTAAAAGAACTAGCAGAAGTAATTTCAGAACCACTACCAAGAATCCTTGAGAGCTCCTGGAGATCAGAAGTCCCACAGACTGGAGTTGTTGTCCCTATCTTCAAAAGGGAGGAAAAAGAGGACCCAAACAATTACCACCCAGTCAGCCTGACATCAATACCAGGAAAGGTCCTAGAGCAGATCATTAAACAGACTGTCTTCAAGCACTTAGAAATGTTGTAATGACTAAAAGTCAACATGGGGTTCTTAAAAACAAGTCATGCCAGACTGATCTGATCTCTTTTTCTGATATCATTACAAGCTTGATGGATGAAGGGAATACTGTGGATATAGTGTATCTTGATTTCCGTAAGGCCTTGGACAAGTTCCCCCATGATATTCTTGCAAACAAGGTAGTGAAATGTAGGCTAGACAATGCTACTATTAGGTAGATTTGTGATTTGCTGACCAGCCGAACTCAAAGGGTTCTCAGAAGTGACTAGTGGGGTGCCACTAGTGGATTCAGTGGCCCTTGTGGTCTCTTCCAGCTCTATGATTCTCTGAAGTAAATACAGCTTGAGAGCAAACCCAGGAAACTGTACATACCAGAAGCTGGAGACTGTTGAAATGTAGCAGCAATTCTTGGTATTTTATGTGATAACATAGGAAAATGACAGAAAACTCAGTGTACTGTTCATTGTATTTATATCTGCAAATCAGAAAACAAGTTTTACTGGCAAACCATGAAAATGAAGGTGAGATTTGGCATTTACCAAGTTTACTCAGTTGGTCTGGACAGTTTCTGGCAAGTATCAAGATTTTACATCCTTTTCTTTTAGATCTATGACTAAACAGCAATGTTCAATACCTTTCTAACAACACAGCATGTAAACCCTTTAACAAATTCCAAAACTGTGCAGAACCACGTAACAGATTTTCTTCAGTACATCCCACGGAGCGTAGCCCACAGATCTCTATTTAACCATCTTGGGAAGGGAGGAATGGAAAAATGAAGAACGAAAAATTTCCTATTCAGGCAATAATCTATACGAACAGATAGGAGACAAAAATGCTAAACAATCTAAACCCTAGAATCTAGAAGTGCTATTAGCCACAACAAAAGAGAAGAAAAAACTATTCAAGCCATTGACATTTCTAGAATCACAGGTAAGGTTTCCTGATAAAGGTCCACTCTTTGGCTGAAATGGGATACATACAAAAGACCCAGACTGACTTTTCTTAGGGAAACCATCTTGCTCACAGGAGCCCAATAGCAAATTCCAGTGTCACCCAGAAAATAAATTCTTGGAGCAAGTTACAAATAATGGTTTTGTTTTCTGCTCAAAAGGAGCTAACCTTGAGTGAATTCATGAGTCCTTTGTTTTCTCTCACTCAGGAAGTTTAAATATACCAGGTGTCAGCTGTTACCTTAAAAACAGAAAGATATTTACATTTCTGTGTGTAAATTTGTAAATCCTGGAACAAAGGAATTCCAGAGGAATGCTCCAGTGACCTTTGAATGGTCAACATCCAGGGGAGCAAATACAGCCAGCTTTGGAAGTGAACTGTATTGGCTGTTGATAATTCCATTTTCCCCAAAGCTAGTCAAAATGCCACAGGGCACGTTGCATGCTCTGTCGTTTCTCAAAGGGCAGTATTCTCCTTGGCCTGCTGCAAATATGCATTGCTGTTGCACTATAGCCCACTCTTGCACTCCTTCCGTTCATTACAGTAGGGCTTATTTGACTGATCTTTCCCCAGAGGACTGGGCCCTTGGAAATTTCATTCTCTCTGCAGGCAAGGAGGAACAGCTGCTACGGCATACTACATAAACCCTGCCTCTAGGATCTTGCCAAGCACAGATGATGCTACCCTTTCCAATCCTAGCAACAGAGGCAGTTCATCTCTCTGGCAGCCAGTGAAACAACGCATACAAGTCTTTCCCTCATCAACTACATAGTCATCTTTGATCCTTGGCATCCTATTTTCAAGGTCGCAATCCATAAAAGGCCCCAACCTTAAAATGGACTCCATCCGCTGATTTCTTTGCAATCCAGGGACTTCTTTCGAAAACAAGTGAATTTTTCGCCCCAGAAGCCCAAGAAGCCATTCTATACGTGCCTGTGATTATTACCAATTTCCTCTCTCACGCAGAAGAAACCTAGCAATGCAAATAACGACTGGTAGCTCAACTGGACTTTAAAAAGGGAGACAGAAAAGAAAAACGAGCTTCTGCTTTAGAAGAAATCAATGCGCGAGTGTGAGTTGTTAACCCGTCGCTCTTCCCACGATCAGCGGCAATTCCTCTCCAACGGTTTCCCTCTCCCGCAAAGATCACCCGGCCTTCCTTCAGCAGGAAGGGGAAAAACCTCCAGCCTACACTCCGCCCCCCCCCGCCGCCGCCGCCGCCGCTTCCATTCTCCTCTAACAACATGCGGTTTCAACCCTTGAGGGGGCGAGCCGACCATCGACCGGGACAGCTCGGCCCAGCTCCAAGCGAAGGCTCGCTGTGTTTACCTTGAACGGCCAACGATGACGGCGACAGCGGCCTTCTCCCTCAGCGCTCTCTGGACAAAATCTGCTCGGGTTCCGCGCCGCAACGTTCGCAGCTCCGTTTTCCCTCTGGCGACCAGAAAAGCCCTGACTTCACAGGGAGGCGAGCGGGCGGCCAATGGGCGGCGGCGGCGCCTCCCCCCTCATTAAAATGCCTCTGGAAGCCTCGCACCGCTCTGCCGCCCGCCCGCCCGCCCGAGCGGAGGCGGAGGCGGAGGCGGAGGAGGCCGGCCGGGCGAGCGGCCCCGCTGGAAAGCGGGCGGCGAGCTATCCGCTTGCTACGACGGCTCCTGCTGCCCGTTTCGCTGTTCCCTTCCTGAGCAGAAGCAGGAAATGGGTGTGGACGCCGATAGCCGGCTGAAGGAGAGTAAGCCCGGAGGAAGAGAGGGCGCTGCGGCGCCCGAGGCATCCCGACGTTTCGGCTCCCGCCGCCGTCAGGCTTTGTACAGCCTCCTTCTTCCCTCAAGCATTACCTAGGATCGTAGAGTTGGAAGGCGCCGCAAGGGGCATCTGGAGTATTCCTGCCACGAAGGAGTCACACACCTAACGCGCTCCTGAGAGATTCTCATCCAGCCTCTCTCTGTAGAGAACACCGAAGATGGCGAGTCCGCCGCCGCTCTCCACGGCAGCCGATTCCACTTGTGAACAGCCTCTACAGTAAAGAAGTTTCTTCTCAAGTTCAAGCGGAACCTCTTTTCTTTTCATTTGAATCCATTGGTTCATGTTCTAGGCCATTTCCGCACTAGGCTGTTATAGCGCGATGATTCCACTTTCAACATCCTATGGAATCCTGGGGTTTGCAGTTTAGGGAGGCGCCCTGGAATCATCGCGCTATAACAGTCTAGTGCAGAAATGGCCCTAGTCTCTGGAACAGCAGACAACAAACTTGCTACATCTTATACATGACATTTCTCTGCTTACTTAGACAGTTATCATGTCACCTCTGAGTTCTGGAAACATATTCAAGTTGTGGTGGCCCTGCTGCAAAACACACACACACACACACACACACAATCCACAAAGCAGTGATAATTTTATTGGGCCACCTAAAATGTCCCAAATACATAAAGCAAGCTTTTGGAAGGTCACTGGCTTCTTCATCCAGAAAAGATATTAAAAATCCCTGTTGTTAACTGCAGTCAAGTTGATTTTTACTTATCACAACCCTATGAATAGGAGACCCCTATGAATAGGAGACCTCCGTGGCACCCTATCTTCAACTGCCCTGCTCAGGTCTTGCAGATTCAGGGATGTGTCTTCCTTAATTGATCTGCAATTGAGTCTTCTTTTCCTACTGCCTACCAAGCATTCTTGTCTTTTCTAGTGAGTCATGTCTTCTCATGATATGGCCAAAGTAAGATAGTCTCAGTTTAGTCATCTTGGTTCCTAGAGAGAGTTCAGGCTTGATTTGCTCTAAGACCCAGTCATTTGTCTTTTTAGGAGTCCAGGGTATCCATAGAACTCTGCTGCACCATATTTCAAATGAGCTGATTTTCTTCCTATCAGCTTTCTTCACTGTTGGAAATACAATGGCATGGACAAGCCTAACTTTAGTATTCAATAACATATCTTTACACTTCAGGATCTTGTCTATTTCCCTTTTTATAGATGCTGACCCAAATTCCAGTCTTCTTCTGATTTCTTGACTGCAGTGTCTGTTGTGATTAATGACTGAGAAAAGATATGGAAAATTTTGAACTATTTCAATGCCTTCATCATTTACTTTAAAGTTATGTAAATCATCATTATTTTTGTTGTCCTATCGTTTAACTGCACATCTGCCTTTGCATTTTCTGACTTGATTTTCATCAGTAGTAATTCCAAATCTTTGCTGCTTTCTATTGTCTGCATATCTGAAACTGTTGATATTCCTTCCTTGAATTTTCACACCTCCTCCTGCCAAGTATAATCCTGCTTTATGTGATGCCTTTAAAGACTATTTCACAAATAAAATTTCTCACATAAAAGCCAACTTAGATGCTGAGGTGACTGGGATTATACTGAATCAGTTTCAACTGGTGAGTACTGGTGATGAGGGCAAGCTGCTGGGGCAAGTAAGGAGGACAACTTGTTTTCTCCATCTTGACTGGTTGTCTGGGAAGGAGATGCAATTAGACTTCAAATATAACATATTATGAATGCATCTTGCAGGAAGAGGAACTTTCCATCCTGTTTAAAAGAGGAAGTGGTTAAAACACTTTTGAAAAAGCCCTCCCCCAGGATCCCCTCAACTTTAATAATTATAGATGAGTATCTAATCTTCCTTTTCGGGGCAAGGTGATTGAGAAAGCAGTTGCCTTTCAACTCAAAGTGGTCTTGGATGACATGCACATCCCTTACCCATTTCAAACCAGCTTCAAAGCAAGATATGGAGTTGAGACTGCTATGGTCCCATTAGTGGATGCTCTCCATCTTAGCATCAATGGAGGGAGTGTTGGTGTTGGTGCTATTAGACCTCTCAGTAGCATTTGATACCATTGACCATGGTATCCAGGAATGCCCGAGACAGGGGAATCAGAGGCACTGTGTAGCAGTGGTTCCAGTCTTACCTCTCAGGAAAGTTTCAGATGGTGGTGCTTGAGAATAGCAGCTCCTCAAAAAGGGAGCTGTTATATGCCATGCCAAAAAATTCCATCCCCAATGCTTTTAAAAATCTGCATGAAACCACTGGAAGAGATCATCTGGAGGCATGGGACTGAGTGTTAAGCATAGTTTGTCTCCTCTGAATGAATGCTTGGAGGAGATAACAGGCTGGATGAAGAAAAACAAACTGAAACTGAATCCAGACAAGACAGAGGTGCTTACTATTAAGAGTCCTAATCTGGGGTTGGAGGTGTAATGAGCAGTTCTGGATGGGGTCAAACTCCCCCTGAAAGACTGTGTTTGCAGCTTGAGAGTACTCCTGGGTCCACCTCTCCAGACAGGAGTGCTTATTAACAGCTTCAGCTGATATGGCAACTGTACCCCTTTCTAGAATTGGAAGACCTAAAGATAGGAGTGCACACACTGGTAACCTCAAGGCTGGATTTTTGCTATGTGCTGTACATTGGGCTACTTCATTATACGTTGGGCTACTTCTGTATCAAGTCTGGAAACTTCAATTAGTTCAAAACATGGCAGCCAGATTGGTTATTAGTGCATTTAGGTGTGAGCATATCACACCAATATTAAGTCACTCCACTCGCTACCAATTAGTTTCTGAGTAAAGTACAATGTGTTGGTTATTACCTTTAAAGCCCTACCAGGTTAGGGTCCAAGTTACCTGCAGGATTCCCTCCTCTCATAAAATCAGCCCTGAACACTCTGGTCCTCTGGGGCCATTTACTTAAACCAGCCAGGACTAGACTGGCAACAGTCACCTAAAAGACCTTTCTGCTGATGTCCCCCAGACTGTAGAATGGCCTGCCAGAAAAAACTTGATAGCTAAACACACTGTCTGTTTTTTTAAAAGTACTAAAGATCTATTTCTTCTGATAGACCTGCCCAGTCAATTTTAAACTGTAAATTTTAAATTTGTATATTTTAAATGGTTTTACATGTTTTTACTTATATTTTAATCTATGTTGTATCAGGACAGGCAAGTAAAAAATAAAATGTATTATTATTATATTTATTATTACTGCCACTCCCGCTGCCCCCAATACTCCTAAGTGAACCAACAAAGTTCCTATTCAGCTAGAGACATCTGTGGGAGGAGTGATGGTAGAAATCAAGGGTGGACCAGCACACTCACCATTGATTGGTGACCTGTTTGGTCAAGTACTGAGACCCTAAGGTGTAGAGTTTTTAAAAAGAATTATTAATAGGATAATCAGGCACTGTCCTCGGTTACAAAGCCAATCCAGTTCAAATTAACTACAAGTAATGCAGTTCTGTTATGATGTGTCAGTCCAAGAAAACATCTGTTTCAGTGGGGGCCCATAAGCAAGGTTCATGTCTTAAGCCAATGAAATCAAGTGATACTGTGTCATTTCAAAATCATCCTGTATAATCTTTCCTCTTGTGTTATGATGTTAAAAGTCATTGTTTTCCACCGGAGCCAGCATCCAAACTCTGCCGAACCGTCTCTAAAATGAAAGCCCTTTCAGATTTGTCCAGCTTTCTTGGTTTCAGTTCTTGCTGGCCAAAAGCCATATGATTTTTCAATAATTATAACTATACCAATTCAGTAACCTGTAAAATTTTAGATACAAACCCTATAAGCACATTAGAATTGTCTTCCCAATAACTACAGGAAAAAATCCATAAATCAGCACTACCTTTATTTGGCCAACTCCAAAGCATAATGCATTTTTTGCTTTGGCACTGGCTAAATAAAGGTATCACTGCTTTGTGGATTTTGGGTTTTGTTGTATTTTGCTACATGGCCAATACAGCTAGCCCAAACATCTTCCCTGTATTAAAAAAAATTAAGAGACCAACGTTTCCCATGTGACCTGTACAATTTAGATGTATGTGCTATCATCTGTAGCACTTATAAACACTTTCGGTAAAGACCTTCATGCTTAGTCCTCAGCTGCTTACCTGTCTGCTGTTAAAAAAATAGAACCGTAAAGCTGCAGACACTCTTAACTTTCCAGTCAGCATATTGCTGACATTTATCCCCTTGTTAAAATCTTGGGCATAAAGAGGAGGTTAATTTAATTGGCTCTTGGGTACCAGTTCATTGATTGGCTCTTGGGTACCAATTCAACACACTTGTGCAGCAGCAGAAACACAAGTACTGAAAATTGGCATCTCTACATCCAGGTACCTTCATATTTGCCACACATTAAGCTGTGACTCTGTTTTTTACCTGTAATAGCACATAAGACTAAATATAAACTTCTCCTATCCCTGTCTTGGTAAGTGATACAGAAACACAGTGTGTTTTCTGATGACTATGAGAAAATAAAACTAGGCCATACCAATTTCTTAAATCAAACAAAAACATAAGCTTTGAAAAATTTTGAAAAGTGCATCAAAAAGAAAGAAAGAGAAAGTACACATACATGTCATATCCCTTTATGGCACTTTTCACAATCCTGTGGATTTGCAAACATGGATCACGCAGGGCAGAAATTGCATAAGCGTGTTTTCAGCCATGCGCTGGAGGCATTTTGCAACAACCCTTGACAACACTTGCTAAAACACATGGCTTGAGAAAATGAAATCTCAGGGTGACATTATGTAGAATAATTTGAGCCCACTTTCCCCTTCAAAGTCAACCCAGCTCACATGCCTCTTCTGTTGTCTGTAGTTTGCACTGAACAGTGATAAGAAGGTAATTTAGAGTCAGGAATCTGTAGTGTGATAGTGTTTTGCAGCTGTTGCATGGAATTAACATCACAGAACTCCAGAGCTGGAAGGAACCCTGGAGGTCATCTAGTCCCAACCCCCAATAACGGAGGAAATCTACAGCTAAAGTATCTCTGAGCAGCCTGTTTCCAATGGGCTTTGTGGGGGAGTCCTCAGAACTAAAGCCCATGGGGACAGGCAGTTTCTAGGCCACTCCCTCCTGAGTATCAAAAACCCTACTCCCAGAAGCAAGGATGTTAACAGGCTACTTAGAGCCAGCAGCCTCTTCTTCCTGTAGCCACTACTGCACACTGTTCCCTGAGCAAGTAGAAAGAAAGTGCACCTGTAACAGTAGTATAACAGACCATTAGATTAGCATAGTGCACCAGCAGTGTTACCCTGACAATTGGGGGTCCCATGAGGGGCACCCAAATAGCCAAAACCAACACAAACAAGATGAGGAAATTAGCTGGAGCACTCTCTTAGCTAACGAGAGGCAGGGTAACTTAGCGGGAATCTTTTACTCTATGTATACAGGTTAAGGTCAGTGAGCAGTCAGACAGTTTAAATTAGTAATAATATTTATAAAACAGATAGCAAATATTAAGAAAACACAACCTCACAGCTAACTGAGAAATAGGAAATAAGAGTTATGGGGGAATGGGTGATACGTCACCTATCTCGCAGTCCTGGAGAAGTTCAATGGAGGGAAGGAAACTCAGCACAGCGGCTGAGGGGAGCTCGCAGAACAAAGTGATGGCAAGGCTGGATGGCACTCCGGAGTGGTCCGAACACAAGTCCGAAGAGCTCTCGGAACTGGAGGTTTTTATTAGGGAAGGTATGACTGTGGGCTAGTCTGGTCTTGGGTGAAAACAATGAGTTTTGTGCTGGAGACAATGTCTCCAAAAGGTCAGAATTTACATGATTGAGTTAGGGTCCGAATTGACAATAGTATAGCCAGTATGCAAATGCAGCTAGCTTGGCAATTAAGCACTCAGCTTGGTAGGGTGCCCTCTCAGGAAGAGGGTCTCTTTGTTTTAATGAAGGCGTTTGTTTCGGGAGGTCTCCTAAAACATATCTGGAAGTTTCTGGCTTGCTTAGGTGTAAACAGGAATGAGTCAGCATAATCGCCATACCTAGCTCAGTGCTTGTTCGGAGGCCTTCACAAACACTTGGCTGGTGGCAGAGCAGGGACAAATTATGATATCAAAATGGTATCTGAGGTTTACCAAAGGCCAGGCCAGTACATGGTGATAACAATCCCCCCCCCGAAAATGGGCAATTTGACACAAATTGATCATTTTCCAATTGAACATTTCAAAATTAAATTAGGGCCGAATAGAGATCTGCAGATTCCGAAGCTGTATCACACCACGGGATTTTGCAACATTTCTATCTAGCAAGAAGCAGTCCCTAACTAACAACATCCTAACCCTAGCTATATACACAGGAAATGTAAAAGCCACAGTTACAATAACAATGCAATGGTTGATAAACAATGAGCAATGAGAGCTGAAACAAGTGGAGAATGGGGGCAATTCCCAACAACAATTGGTAATCCAATGAAGAGTGAATGCGGGCAAGTCCAAAAATAATAGACTGTCGCTCGGGCTGAGCATGGGCAAGTTAAATGAACAATTGGTAGTCCAATGGCAAATGATGCAGGCATATCAACAATCTGAAGCGGAGAAAAGCAGGCAAATCCAATGAACAATTGCCAATCCAATAATGAGGGCAATTCCAATGTCCAAATGTGGGCAGTACAAACAGAAGTTCGTAATCCGGGGAGGTGAGGAGTAGGCAAAGTCTCTGCACCCCCCCTGGAAACAGGAAAGTTCGGGGTCTGGAGAATGCAGGCATATGATGGTTCCAGCAGGGCTGGACCTATGGCAAGAGTCCGGGTAAAGCAGGAGCGGCAAAAAGGGTCCAAGCTTTTGATCGAACTAGCCAAGGCTCTTTGCAGGAGCGGGTTTGCAAAGCAGCAACAAGAACAGTCCAAACAGGAATGCGGGCAGTGGAGTTTTTTGGGGCAAGACTGGTTGGGCTCTCCAACTGCAGCAACTGGAACAAGTTGTCATCACGGGCTTGGCTCCTTGACTAGAACTGCGGTGTATCTGGACTCATACACACACACACACACACGGTGCCTCGGGGGCGGCGGACAAATCCAGGGATGGTCTCGGTTGTCTGGAACCACCAACCTATTGCTTTGTACAAGGAAAGACCGGCACGGGTTATGTCCAATGTAAACATTTAATGCAAATTACTGACATGGAGCCTGTTGGGAACTAGTTCGAATTGTGAGATCCAAGGATGATGGGAACCTCACTGGGTTTTAACACAATGCCAGGCAAAGGTGCTAACATGGAGGAGACAGGGGTGACTGTTTCAGACCTTGGTCACAGTAAGGTGGAAGATGGTCTGACCACACCTCGGTAGAGGGGGCCTCCATGTGGGGGTACCTTCTGTAGTAGCTCGGGCCTGCAAAGCTCAGGGGTCAGATGGACCAAATGAGCAGGGAGCTTTGTTTAAAACAATCACATATACGTTGCTCCTGCTGAAGCCCCGTTTGCAATGGCAATGGTACCTGCTAGCTCAGCATGACTAGGTTGGGCTCTGGTCTTAAGCTGAACTAGGTTATACTCTGGCCTTCGCCTGGCAGCAAGGGTTCCCAAACCAGTTAAAAGACAGAAATCAAAACCAATCCGAGGCAAGCACAGGCTACACTTGCTCACTACCAGAGCAGATGCTGACACTACCGGAGATTGTCCAGGATGGTTGGGCCTACGTATGCAAATGTTCTATTAACATATGCAAATTGGAAACAATGCACAGGGGCCAGGTGTCTTGTCAATTATGTGGGTCTCCGGCCCTTATGAGGCATCGGAGAGTGGGCATACACTTTGGGAATATATGGCCGAATTGCGTTACAAACTAAGGAATGAGCAAGACTGTTCTCCCCCTAACAGTCCAAGCATGCAAAAAGAAGGGGGAGAGAGGTCTCTCCATGGCAGAAAACCATTCTGGGCTGTAGGTCAGTACTCCAGAGTCAGACCTGGTTCTACTGAGAGGATTGTTAAACCCTTTGTCGTTATGCCCATACTTCCCAGGGATGCCACTGCACAAGACCATCCCTCAAAGCCAGGGATAGCAGGCATCCTGGTCGGACCCATACCCTTCCTACTACTCAGGGTATCAGGGCTGACTCTGTAGGCCTGATCTACCTCAGAAACCGGGGGATTCTATTTGGTCTCCCACCCAAAATGGTGAAAAAGAAAGAAACAGCTAGCAAAGGAAAAAACAGGTTAAACAACATGAAGCAAGCAAAACTACCTACAAAGACTGGGAGCTCGGAGGGTCGCCACTCCATCTCCGCTCCGCGAACCAGGGACCGTTCAACCCTTGTCGAACGCCTCATATATGGAGACAAATGTCTCTGACCAATTAAGGGCTGGCACTTCCTTGCAACTCAAGGAAGTCTGGCAAATTAGAGGGCTCACATTGAGTCGTTGGGCACTGGGATCTTCTGGCTCGGGGACGACCATCAATGCAGGATAACCGGCTGACCCTTCCATTCCTTCAGTTTAAAGTGGAGGCTGGCATCTAATCCAAGTGCCTCCCGAAGCATCGCATGTGTTGGCAGGATGGTGATCAAGACAGAACCAAGAACTATCTTGGCCCTTCTCAAGATCACTAGCATAAAAAGGCATTGGGTGCCACTGACTGTAAAACCAGCTGGCACCAGAACAACTTTACGGAGGGGGAGGCAGTAGTCAGTTCCGCATCCGTATGGCATTTGGAATTCTTCATTTTAGAAATCTCCCAGGCTGGACTACAGCAAAGGGGAGTAAGTGGAGCCACGTTGGGAGGTGCCAAGGCGAGTGCCATTGCTAACCTGGGCTCTGGCTGGGCAGGAGCCTCTTGCTACTTAAATCCTCAATCCCTTTTGACATTCCCTTGAAAGATGGCATGGAGAGGAAGGACTCTCCTGGCCACAGCCTCAAGGAAATCCTGGGGGAAACTGCTGGTTTCTAGCCGGGAACTCAGAGCAGTGACAATGGAGAGCTTTGGAAGCATGAGGCTAGCTTCCGTTGGCAGTGTGCTCTCCTTTTCCTGACATTCACACTGGCTGGCAATGCTTGATGCCTTGTCTGGTTCTGTGGGGGCTTCCTCCTGAATCTTAGCCTGGTGTGATCCTTCTTGGTGCTGTGAAAGCACGGTGAGCTCCGAGATGGCAGGATTCGCACCCGGGGCTAAGTCAGAAGGAGGTGTAATCTGTCTATTTCTAGTGCGCCCTGGGCACTTGCGTTCTCTGGGGGCTTAGGTCGGGTTCCCCCCCCGCCATATCCAGGCGGCTCACCCTGTCTCGTCAGGTTCGGGAGCAGCACTTTTGGCACCACTCCGGAGTCTGCAGGAGGGGTGGCAGGAGTCTTGTCCCTATTGGTCCCAGTGCCTGCCATCACCTTGGATCTACCCCGTCTGTTGGGCTTCAGCCAAGCTGCAACTCGCTGGGGGGGATCCGAGACCGAGGGCACCCCTATTCCAAATCCAACGCTGAGTGACCACCAGCCGGAGGTGGGCTGCTCATCACGGCCTGGACTGGCTGGTGGTCCCTCGCAAACAAATGCCTCTCCAGAGCTTCCAGAAGCTCCGAAGTGGGCTTCCCATCCAATGAGGTCCTGTCTACCCCAGCTGTACGCAGCATTTCCCCCAAAACCTAGCTCTATCTGAGGGAGACGGGTGGGGCGGGGCTCGTACCCAGCAGACGCCTCCCAGGGAGAACCAGACTCAGGAGACAGTTTGGAGGCAGTGGGCTGACTGCGGGAGTCCCTTCCCTGCTACTGCCTGTCCTGTCTGGGAGCGAGGCGCAAGTTCTAATTCCCTCATGGAACGGAATTCGACGTGGACTTCTTATGCTGTGAATGGGGACCGTAATTGGAGTATGTCACCTCTGATATGGGTTCCCAATTCCCAGGTTCCTTCCTATGGGCCTTCGGGGAGGACGCAGGGAGTCAGTCTCTCGCAAGAGGTCGGCGACCCTGTGGAGATTGTTCCCAAGCCTTCCCAAGATGTCGTGGCCGGGTCCACCAAGCCCAGGGCCAATCTTGTCTCGCGGTTCAAGCCTCCATATAACAGAGTCTTAAACTCAACGTGATCAAAACTGTACCCGTGAGCTGTCAGGGGTACCTTTTCGGCCAGAATCGCAAGTAGCTGCTTCTGTGCCACATAAGCCTCAGGATTCTCGCTAGGACCCTGCTGCTCCATGACATAGAGCACACTCGCACTCTGTCCGGGCCAAAGGATCCTCACTACCTCTCGCATTCAGTCATGTGCCTTGAGCCTAACCAGGCCTCGAGCCGCCACAGCCGATTCAAGGGTAGGGAGTTCCGAAGGGGACATGCAAAGATGGGCCAATTGGGTCAGGTCTTGGACATTGGCTGTCAGGTGAGAGTGCGTCACCATGTTTAGCCATGTGATGCCGGTAGACCGCTTCAAGGGACCCAACTGGTCTGCAATTGCCTTCGCCTCAGTTGTTCGCCAGGGGACTCTAGTCTCAGTGACCTGAGTCTCCTGTGTCTCTGTACTAGAACTGCCTTCATCAGCGGGGACGGTCCTGCATGTCATGGACCGCGTCTCTACTGGGTGGACTGGCACCTTAGGGGCATCCCAGTCCAGATTGTGAGGAGAGGAAGCCAGGGTGTCTGCTGGCAACGTGTCCTCGGACAAGTCTTGGGCAAAACTCGGGAGCAGCTCCGGACACACTGCCGAAATCAGAGCTTTACGTGTCTGGAGCTGACTTTCCAGGACAGCAATTTGCTTATGGCAGGCTGCATGACTAACAGCCTCTTGCTGTTCCTTGACCTGACCAACCATAAACTTAGCCGCAGCTCGAGCATGATCAAGCTCAGCCTCTAAGGCATGGGCTTTCTCTTCCCAAGTCTGGGCGACTAGGGTGACATCGCTCAACTTCTGGGCTGAGGCCTGCGCAACGGATGCAAAAGTTACCTTGTCCGCTCGCAAGGTCTCGATCTCGGTATGAAGCCAGGCATTCTCCCTTTCCACTTCTGCTAGCCTTCCCCGGGTCTCAACCAGGGCATTACTAGCATCTCTGGCCGCAAGCCAAAATCCTCAAGCTGCCAACGAATCCTTCAAAGGCCTGAATGGGTTCTTTGATTTATGCACCAGGGTGTAGCCTTCACAGAGAGAGGTGAAAGGATCGGCCGTCGGAAGACAGAGTCCTTCCAGGGGCACTTTCCTCTACCCAAAACCCATCTCTCCAATTTCCTACGGACCTCTTCCTCACACATGAGGTCCTTAATAACAACAGGGCTTTCCTTAGCCATTTCCCTATACTACACAACACAACAACAACAAAAAAATTTCCTGCACAAATATGGGACCAGGACCTGGAGTGATGGGTAAGATCACCTAGCCCCCGGGGGAGCTAAGGAAAATGAACTCTCTGGAACTGCTAAACCCTAAAGCTCGGTCGGGACTCACCACCCGAACCTAACAAGCTGGCAAATCGGGATGCACCCACAAAGCTGAGAAGCCGGGAATGACCACCCGTGCCTTCTCCAATACCAACAAGCCAAACCAAAGGGGAACTCAAAGGGACAATGAAAGGAGTGGGGGCTGCCCCTTTCGCATATGTGTGCCTTGCCGCTAAGATGTTGAATGCCTGTAGACTGTTCCTGACGTCCTAGCATCCTAACACATACAATCCCAGCTCACGATAGACCCAAGATGGGGAGTTGGTTCCCAGGACAAGACAAGAGAGGGGTACAGATATCCACCCAATAGAATTACTGCACATGCACACAGAAGTCACGCACACATTCTAGCCTACCTACTGGTGTTCTAAAACAACTCACTGACCATTCCCTAAGTTAGTACCACCCGATTTGAGGAGGTTCGCGACTCCTTCTCAAATTAGGGGTACTGGGGCTGCCCGCATTCTCCACCACTCTGTTACCCTGAAAAGTGGGGGTCCCCTGAGGGGCGCCCAAATAACCAAAACCAACACAAACAAGATGGGGATATTAGCTGGAGCACTCTCTTAGCTAACGAGAGGCAGGGTAACTCAGCGGGAATCTTTTACCCTATGTATACAGGTTTAGGTCAGTGAGCAGTCACACAGTTTAAATTAGCAATAATATTTATAAAACAGATAGCAAATATTAAGAAAACACAACCTCACAGCTAACTGAGAAATAGGAAATAAGAGCTGTGGGGGAATGGGTGATACATCACCTATCTCGCAGTCCTGGAGAAGTTCAATGGAGGGAAGGAAACTCAGCACAGCGGCCGAGGGGAGCTCGCAGAACGAAGCAAACGCAAGTCCAAAGAGCTCTTGGAACTGGGGGGTTTTATTAGGGAAGGTGTGACTGTGGGCTAGTCTGGTCTTGGGCGAAAACAATGAGTTTTGGACTGGAGACAATGTCTCCAAAAGGTCAGAATTTGCATGATTGAGTTAAGGTTCGAATTGACAATAGTATGACCAGTATGTAAATACAGCTAGCTTGGCAATTAAGCACTCAGCTTGCTAGGATGCCCTCTTAGGACAGAGAGTCTTTTTGTTTTAATGAAGGTGTTTGTTTCGGGAGGTCTCCTAAAGCATATCTGGCAGTTTCTGGCTTGCTTAGGTGTAAACAGGAATGAGTCAGCATAATCGCCATACCTAGCTCAGTGCTTGTTCGGAGGCCTTCACAAACACTTGGCTGGTGGCAGAGCAGGGCCAAATTATGATATCAAAATGGTATCTGAGGTTTACCAAAAGCCAGGCCAGTACACGGTGATAACAACAGGATTATTTTGTTTTCAAAATCAGCTATATTTCCTAGAGAACAATTAGACTCTTTTTTTAAAAAAGAGTGTGCTTCTAATATATCTTGCTTTAAATTGGAAGATGGTCATGCTTTTTCAAGAGCCAGAGCAGTAGGACCCACTAAAGCAGGCCAGGGGCTGCATATATCCCACTGAAGCTTACTCCACTGTAGAGAATCAAGCATTTGTGTGTGTGTGTGTGGGGGGTTCTCTGGATCTGGAGCTGTCTATGAAGAGGCAGATGATGCTGTTCATCAGGAGTGTCTTTTATAAGCTTTCAGTTGGTGTATCTGCAGTGTCACTATCTGGAGAGAGCAAGGCCTAGCATCAGTTACAGATGTGTTGGTTAGATCCAGACAAGAGTACTGTAATGTAATGCATGCACTGTGTACATACTGCCATTGAAAATGGCTTGGAAACTTTTCTTATAACATACAGTCACGGTAATACCAGTCAGAGCTAACAATCCCCTCATGTTACACCAGTGTTATATTGCTTACATTGCTTGTCAATTCATTCCTGGGCTCGTTGTAAAAGTATTACTTTCTTCTTTTAAAATCCTGAATAGTTTGGTACTGGATCTTATATGGCACAGTCTTCCCCCATAGGAGCCTGTCTGGGTCTTTGGAGGCCTTGCTTTCTCATCTGCCATTGGAAAGCATTGGACTGGTAGCTACTGTGGTACAGCCTTTTCAGTGGTGGCTCCACATGCTTGAATCTCCTTTTTATGAGATCTTCACCAAGACTTTTCACTTCCATTAAACAGGACTTAGAGAGTTAGTTGTTTCATGTGTCTTTTCTAGTAATTATTTTATCAGGCTTCCTACTGTTTTTTCCTGTTGATTTTTAATTTGATAATTTAAACTGCATTGGTTTATTTTATATATATGTGTGTATGTGTGTGCAGTATATGTTCAGGAATGCTATATTTATTCTGATCACAGAGGAGGGGCAACAGATAGATACATATCGATATGGCTTCTGATCATGTATCTGTGTATGTATATATGTATGTAATCAGAACAAATATAGATTCATATAACAAACACATACATATAATATGATCAGAAGCCATCTAAAGAAGTTAGCATATTAGAAGACAGGGATAAAGTATTGGAAATAAACATATCTGACCTTCTTGAAAGCATCAACCAATACTTCACAGTGTTCAGAATGAGAAACAATATTATGCCCTTTCCTCACCTTACCCTGATGGTGTGATACTCTGTTCAGATCCTGGCATTGCCAGTTGTGGGACGAGAGCAGTTTTCCACCGCTCCCTCCCACACGCATCCTTTGGTGGTGGAGGAGTAGCAGCATTAGCACCGCTGCTCCTTCCATATTAGGGTGTCAATAGCAATGCCTTCTCCCCACCCTTTCTCTACTCTGCTGTGCCTGATTGGTCTCCTTTTTCCAGGGCCTTTTTTCTGATTGGGTGGTGTCGGGCATGTGTGTGACAAGCAGAGCACAGGACAGGACTATGCAATCAGAGGCTGTATGGGATCTCAATTCCCATTCCCATAGCATTGTATGGAACAAAATAAATAGGCTGAAATCTGAAACATAGCTGGCAAGAGGCAAACCTTGCTCCTTACTCTGAATGCCATCATAATGCTAGTAATTTTGCTAGTAATAATAGTAACTACACTATCCAGATTACTTCTGACTATAAAAGCCACAAAAAACACCCCAATGATTGTCCCAAAGGGAAATGCAATTTTAAAGGAATACTTTAATAGAAAACAGATCTACTGTATTTCTTAGTAAGAAATTTCTTAGTAAGAAACATATATACATACTGTGTTTATTTAATTAGAACTGTTATTAGTAGGACTGGAAGTTGGTATCTCCTGAAGCATATCAAATATTTATCTAATCCACAGGCCATTGAAAGTATTTAGGGGGCATGCAACCCAACTATTGTGTCTGTGTATGTTGCCAGGGCTCCTAATCTCTCCAGATCTCTGACATGAAACGCTATGTCTACAATGGCTCATTTGGATAAATTACAACCCCCATTTATGCTTGGAAACATGATGGAATGGTATGCAGTTGGAAGAAATAATAATTACCTTGTCTATGTCCTTTGTCATGAACTATCACCATTCACAAGGAGTGCCCAGTGGAGGAAAAATTGTCTCTTACACAGTACAAAATTCCACGTAGGAACATTTTGAAGGGAGTAATGCTTTTTCTTCTGCAGTAGACAGAAGGGAAATCAGAGTTCTATTCCATCCACATTTTGAGCTCCTGCAGCTTAAGCCTTCTTGAACCAGATAGTCTTCAGCATCTGGCAGATCTCTTCTCAATCCCCGTTAGCTGAAAAATTACTCTACAATCTTCTGTGGGATTTAGTCCTGACATCTGCTTCCATTATACCTGAAGCCATTCCCATCATTCCCCTGACTTCTGATATATTTCATACTATTTGTCTTGATCATCTGAAGCTGGAGTAGGGCCCTTTCCGCACCTTACCCTTTTCCAGGGCTGGGGTGCGGGGATTACACAAGCAGCCTCCAGCAAGAGGCTCTCACGTCTCGGTTCCTTCAGCTCTGCATGCCAGGTAAGTGCACATGGGGCCCTGGAGCAATGCCCAATCGCGTACCATTTTCGGCCTCCAGCCAAAAATGAAAAGGTGCATGATCGGCACCTGCCGGCCTCCAGAGCATCACGCAATTGTTAGTGCGTCATACAGGTCGCTCCTCACAATCTCGCGACGCTCAAGGGGCCCTTTCACATGGCAAATGCTGTACAAAAAGGACATAGATCACTAGTGATTAAAGAAGTGCTATAGGCTGGAATGGAAAGCATAATGTATTTCTTTTTTCTTCCAGCTCAGCAATGGACATCTAAATGAAATTATCACATATTCATGGGTAGTATGCCATTCCATACAAGCCTTCTAGGTAGCATTTTGTTGGCCAATGTAGGAAAGAAGACGCTACATAGATACACCATTCTGCCAATCCTACAGAGTCCTTTTATATTTACATCTTCAGAATAAGGCTTCAAAATCAGCTTTAAACTGAGATATGCACATAATAATCTAACCCATAGTTTGCCTACATCTATTCTTTTTAAAAAAAGAAGTCTAATAATTGAGATAATATCTTTCTTTAACTATTTTTTCTCCTAACCTAATGGACTGTGTTAATCTTTTCAAGGCTGAAACTTGCTATATCTTATTTTGCCATACTTTTAGACAAGAGGTGCTTTATGATTCCTTATTTTTCAGCTATTTCTGTTCTACTGACATCTGTACCCCCTGATTAAGTCATGTCTTCCTGTGCAAATGTTCAGGAAAATTTCTTTCTTATTTCTATGCCACCTATCTAATGTAGAAAATATTTGTCTATTTATCTTCAATAATTTTAGTCAAATGTGTTTTTAATCTTTTTATTTTTAAACAGAAATGACCTGAAGTTCACTTTAATTTAGGGTTGTGGGCATCCTGGAAAAGGCCTCTGTCTTCCTTGCTCCTTTTCCTTCTCGCTCATACATACCCACACCAAAGCAAGGTCCTATGCCTTGATTAGATGAGACTTGATTCCCTTAGAAATGTCAAGGACCTTTAATTTCCCTTTTGGGAGCAAAGCATATTTTTGGCAGGAAGATTGGGGTGGGTATTTGAGAGACCCCACCAAAGGTACTACCTTTTCACTTTGGTGGGATTGCCTGCTTCTGTAAGGCAAGAGGCTATGTTGAAAGCAGGAGTGCTGCTGGCAGGGTCTCTCATGTCAGACAGGCTTTTGTTGAGGAGCCAGACTCCATACACCAAACAACTACTGGGCAGCAGTGGGAGTGGAGGTGGGTGGGTGAAGAGGATCCCTCCTAAATACAACACCACTGACACCATAGCTAAGATTTGTAAGCGCTACTCAGAAGAAGGCACAGAAAAACCCTTTTGAATGTCTTTTAGTATGAAAACTCTATGATGGGACAATCCAAAATGAAACAAGAGATAGTGCTAGAAGATGCGACTCCCAGATCAGATAGCAGTCAATGAGCTACTGGGGTGCAGCAAAGGACGACTATGCTGTGATTAATGATGAAACTGGATTCAAACCAAAAGGCCTTTCGGTTGTTGACGTACTGAGAGGTGAGAGGAAAGTCCAAAGCTCCACAACACATTTTATAGAAACATGGAATGAGAGAAGCATGAACCAAGGGAAGTTAGACATAGGCCCTTTCCACACCATGACTGGATCTCGTGATCTCCTGTCGTGATCTCAGCAGTACCACTGCCAGGATGGGAGCAGGACCTGAAAGATCCCTTCTGCACCTGGCTGGTTGCCAGCGAATGGGTGGCATTCAGGACATTCTCCTTCCTTCTCCAGTGCAGCCAGTCTCTTCCTGTGCTGCACTGAAGAAGAAAATACTTGATAGTACTTCCATCTTTTCCACACAGCCACCAGTGAGGTGATTGTTGCAAGAAGGAAGACCATTACCAGATTTTTTTCCAGTAATGGTATACTGCACTATTGCAACGGCTGGGGATGTGACAGGAGCAGGACCATGTGCAATCGCATGCGTCGCAGATTGGCTTCAACACATCCCCAAGCCGGGATGGCGCCCTCATGCAATGCCATAATAAAACAAAAAAATAGAAGATGTAAACTCTCCTCATATACCACATTTCAAAGGATTTCGTTTTCTTCCTATCAGTTTTCTTCACTGTCCAGCTTTCATGGCTGTACATAGCTGTAGCTTGAACCCGCTCGATTGGTATGCCATTGATCCCTGGTGATCTATTTCTCAAAAGTAACTTGAGTGGATATTGCACTTCACTATCTAAAAATCATCTTCAAATCCTTCATCTTTTTAATACAGTTCTTCAGAGTATCGTTTCCATTGTCTTTTTACTTCTACTTCATTATGTAAGTCAACTTGACAGCAGCTAATAACAACAACAATGGTGGAGTTCAAGGAGCTTTTCCCCCCATGAAGCCCTCTCCACAGCCTCTTTTAGGCAGGATGGAGTAAGGTGTTCACCACTTCCTTAACCACTGGGCCAGTTCCCTTCTGGCTGCTTTAATGAGCCAGGAGGGGCAATGATCCAAATACACATGTTGGCTCTCATCTCTCCAAAGATCCTGTGCAGCTCAGGCTGCACAAACTGAAAGGAATACAATAACACAGGACAAGCAGGAGCTAAGATTACATCCTCTTTGGACCTGTATCAACTACAGCATCCAAGTCAGAGAAGATCCAAGTGATTTTGTCTGCAAAGGATCTTGCAAACTCCTCACAGTGAGCTGCTGAGTGGTTTACAATCTGCTCTTGTGGGGCTGAGTGCAGAAGTTTGGGGGCAACAAATTCCCTATGACTCACTTCTCTCACACAGTATTGTAAATGTCTCTCCATTCTGCCCATAACCATATTGCTCTCATCTGGTTTATTTGTCATTCCATGCTCTTTTTATCAGTCATTATTATTGCCAGCAGGCCAGGTTGTTGAAGACCAAGCAATGGAAATTAAAAAACAAAACAAAAACCTTTGGTGTAGGCCCTTTCAGTAGTAAGCCCAACAACAGTGTGCATCATCCCATCAATTTTATATCTCCCATGCAAGAAGAGGGCAGGAGGTAGTCTAGCTGGTAGTAAGCCAGCACCCGGCTCAGTATTTGAGAGGGTGAGTCCTCTCTCCCCATCTAGAGGATAGATGTTAATAGGCAGCAATTCACTAAGGAGAGAGGCAGCAACAGGGACTTGACTTCCCTGAAGATGGAGATATGGCTTTGCCCTCAGTGAGCTATCTCCTCTTAGGCAGCCAGTTTATATCCCCTTACAGGAAAGGGACAGATGATAGTCTGGTTGATAGATAGCCAGCACCCGACTCAGTACCTGTAAAGTCTTAAATGGTCCCTATCTCATATTCCGCTGGATTTATTCTTCGTCTTTCTCCACCATCACTCTAGTCGGTGTTTTGTTGCTTTGCACTTCTTACAAAACCAAGGAGATGAGTACATTTGTACTTGAATACAGGCCCAGTTAAAACCTTTCAAGATATTGTTGAACACATTTGGTGTGCAACACCTAGTTTGGCTCTCAGGCAAATTTAATATACTGTAGCTGGTAAGTCAGTGTCTGGACTCTAAATTAAATAAGTTCAGTCAAAATGTGGATATTCACATGACTGAATGCTATTTAACACAATAACTGCAGCCCCAGCGCCTGGAGCTCAGTGAACAGGAGCTTGACTAATAGGCAGCAAAGCCAACAGGTGTTTAGTGGAGGAGTTTGTGAGGGAGGCCTGGAGTGCTGTTTCACTGCCTGCTTAGGACTACTGAATATGGATGTTGAGGGAGCTGCTTCAGTCACTTGCAACAGCTGTGGTATGCTTGTGTTCTTGCCAGAGGATGTGGGCAGCTATACCTGCAACAAGTGCATGTTGGTTACCTCATTGGAAGAGAAGATCCAGCAACTTGAAACCCATGAATCCAGCATATTAGAGAGCATGAAATTTACTTGGACAGAGCAGAGTAGACTGTACTGGATGAGGAACACACAAGGGATGTCTCTGAGGAGGAAGTCAGTTCCTAAATACAGAAGACAGAGTTTTGGAGGAATGTGACACATAGAAATAGAAGGACTAGGGATCTTTCAGTGACTTTGGAGTTACAGAATTGATTTGAAGCCCTCTCCTTTATCAATGAGGATGGGTGACAGGAACAAGAGCAACAGTGTCAATCATCAGAAGATTGGAAGATTCAGCACACAGATTGGCCCCTGCCAATCCCCAGAGAAGGTGGTGATGGTAGGAGACTCCCCGCTGAATGGAATAGAAACAGTGGTTTGTGGGCCTGACAGGATGTCTCATGAGGTATATTGTCTCCCTGAGGCAAAGATTCATGATGTATCACAGTAGCTGACAAACTAGTCAAGCCCACTGACCATTACCCCTTCCTTTTTGTCCACGTAGGAACCAACGACACTGCAAGGCACAAGCTTCAGGAGATCAGAAGGGATTATGAGGCCCTAAGTGGAAGCTGAAGGACCTTAACACACAGGTTGTCATTTTGTCTCTTCTCCCAGTTGAAGGACATGACCCAGGAGGGGACAGACAAATAGTGGAGGTGAACAATTGGGTCTTCAGATGGTGCTGCCATGAACAGATTGGCTTCTTAGACCATGGTCTACAATTTCATGAAGATGGACTCCTGGCAAGTGATGGGTTGTACCTCACAGCAGTTGGCAGGTGTGTTTTTACAAAGAGTCTCACAAATCTGATCAGGAAGGCTATAAACTGATTTATGGAGGACGACAGTATTCTTAAGGGCAGGGGTTCCTCAAATGCTGGAGATAATAGTTGAATCTTATAAGGTGAACTGGGTGAATTGTACAAGAACCCAACAGTGGGATAAAGAAAACTTAAATAAGCAGCTAGGGGGAACGACCTATGGTCTTAGATGTCTTTGTACTAATGCACACAGCATGAAATAAACAAAATAAATTCTTAACACAGCAAAGCAGATATGATATAATAGGCATCACTGAAACAGATGAGATGAGTCTCATGACTGGAATGTAACATGAGGATATAACCTATTACAGAGAAATAAACTAAGCAGGAAAGGATGAGAAGTAGCACCACATGTCAAGGACATTTACATGATCCGCGACTTAAACCCAGGAAGCCAGGTTGAGAGCATCTAGGTAAAAATTAAGGGGGAGATCAAAACAATGATGTCAATGTGGGAAGCTACTATGGCCCCAAAACCAGACTGAGGACTTGGATGATGCCTTCCTGGAACTGATGATGAAACATTCAGAAAGGAGAGATGTATTAATAGTGGCAATAGCAGACTTCAGCTACCGTGATATTTGTTAGAAGTCTAGTTCTGCCAACAGTATCAGGTCCGACAAATTCCTCACTTGCCTTGCAGACAATTTCATTTTCCAGAGGATAGAAGAGGCAACAAGGACATCAGCTATTTTTTTAACCAACAGTGACCTAGTTAATGGGGTGGAGGTGGTGGGATTCTTAGGTAGGAGTGACCATGTTCTCTTGGAGTTTATTATACAGAGGAAAGAGGAAGCCAAGCATAGTCACACACACATTCTAGATTTCAAGAAAGCTGATTTCAGTAAATTTAGGGAAATACTGGGTGTGATTCTGTTGTCAGGAATACTAAAAAGGAGAAGAGAATCCATGGTGGATGGGAGTTTCTTGTAAGTGAGCTATTGATGGCACAATTTCAAACAATTCCAATGAGGAGGAAAATGGAATGTGTCTAAAGAATCCAAGATGGATGTCTAAAGAAACTTGCAACTGTGAAAAGACTTTAAAGGGACATGCACAAGAAATGGAAAAAGTGGGAAACCACCAAATTGAAATTCAAACATATAGCCAGGAAGTGTAGGGAGAAAGTCAGAAAAGCTAAAACACAGAATGAGTTCGGGCTTGCTAGAAAGGTTAAAAACAACAACAACAACAACAACAATAATTGTTGTTGTTGTTGTTGTTATGTCCATAGCAATAGGAAGAATAAGGGAATGGTAGGGCCACTGCATGGAGAAGATGGCAAAATACTAACAGGGAACAGAGAAAAGGCAGAATTACTCAACACCTTCTTTGCCTCATCCTTCTCCTGAAAGGAAGACAGTGTTCTACCTGGGGAAAATGGACAAGATCATGCAATAGGGGACATGCAGCACAGTATATGTAAAGAGGTAGTACAGGAATACCTGGCTACTCTAAATGAATTCAAGTCTCCAGGACCAGATGAACTACATCCAAGGTATTAAAAGAACTGGCAGAAGTAATCTCAGAACCACTGGCAGCAATCTTTGAGAATTCCTGGAAAATGGGAAAAGTCCCAGCAGACTGACATTATAGCCATGTTTAAATATTTGAAAGATTATCAGATGGGGGATGCAGCAAGCTTGTTATCTGCTGCTTCAGAGACTGGGACACAGACCAATGGCATCAACCTACAGCAAAAGAGATTCCACCTGAACTTTCTGACAGTACAAATAGTTTGACAGTGGTATATGCTGTCATGGAGTGTAATGGAGTCTTACTCTTTGTAGGTTTTTAAACAAAGGCTGGATGGCCATCTGTTGGAAATGCTTTTTGTATTTCTGTATGGTAGGGGGTTGGGCTCAATGGCCCTTGTGGTCTCTTCCAACTATGATTCTATGAACAGCTGGCCAATCAGTTCTGGATTTAAAGCAATCAAATCCACAACTGATCCACAGCTGATCAAATGTTTTCAGCTTCCTAGCTGTTTTTGATAAATCCTGCATGGTCAGGATTTAAAAGACTTTTAAAAAGATCATATGATTTGTAGAACTGAAGGCTGTAAGCACTGTATTGTTTTTAAATTGTATTGTTTAACTTTTAAAAATATTTTTTAGAGTGGTCAATAGTTTAATTTGGTTTTAATGCTGACTTTTTATGTTTTTTGTTTTCTTTTTAATGTGTATGCTGTTTTGAGTCCCAGTCTTGGGAAAAATGTACGATATAAGTAAAGTTAACAACAACAAACTTTCTCCTTTGAGAAGGTGTCTGTTTGTGGGAATTATTATATACACAGAATAGAAACTCTACTAGCAAATATTAGAGATGTATATCTGAGGACACTCTCAAAGTTGCTGCCTACAGGCATCCATGAACTGTTCCAAAGCTGCTGATGAGTAATAAAGTGTTTTTTATTCTCCTCCCCGCCTCCCCCTCCCACCTTACAGTAGCTCACAACAGAGAAATTCTCCACGCTTGTGCTCAGTGTAAACAGATGTAGGGAAAACATGGATCAGAAGATCCCAGTGCCATGTTATTGTTCAGCAAACTTCAAAGCATAGTTTTCACTTTTATGTGCCTCATAAAGCACTCAGTGTTCTAGGAAAACCCTATTAATAGAACTAAAAAGCTCACGTGTCTTATCTACCACTAAATAGAATTATATGCTGCTTAGATACTGCATGAGAATTTTTCCAAAAGTGTTGCAGAAAACTACATATAACTACAGATAACTGTATATTGATTCTGTGGTGAACAATTCCTTGGAGAGCTGACACGTTGAAAATATCCATTCCACTTGACTGACTGGCATCCATTCAGTCTGGGAGGAAATTGTATGTGCCCAGTCACTCTTCCACATTCAGAGAACAGGGAATATCTCTGTTTCCTGTAATCTTGTTGGCTTCAGCTGGTCTATGCTTCTTCTGGTCCCTTTTATATGTCCATTCATGGATGAAGAATAAAAATGATTAACCTTCCACCCTGAGCACTGTGTTGTTGTGGGTTCTCTAGTCTAGTCATCCTCTAGTCACATGGGCCTTCCATGGGGATATTATAAGGAAATCATGGAATCGTAGAGCTGGAAGGGACCAGAAGGACCATCTAGAGTAGACCAATCCCTTGCCACACAGGAATGCACAACTAATGCAGTCCTGGAAAGTGCTCACTCAACTTCTTTTTAAAGACCTCCAAGGAAGATCAGTCTAGCACCCTCCCAAGCAGTCCATTTCACTGTCAAACAGCTCTTACAGTCAAGAAGTTCTTCCTAAGGATCACATGGAATCTCTTCTCTTGTGATTTGAATTCACTGGTTCATATTTTAGTGTCAGAAAGTGAGATCATCTATATGACTTAAAGGTAGCTATTATGTTACCTCTCAGTCTTCTCTAATACACAGCATCTGCACTGAAGAATGTTAGCTTACAGAGTTGTAAGAAAATATAGCAGGATTTTGCAACGTGAGCCCTTTGTGTAGCCTCACTCATTTTTGTGGTTCTTCAAATTGTTGTTGTAAACTGCCATTAACTTGACTTTGACTCGTGGCAACCCTATAGCTGAGATACCACCAAGTCACCCTGTCCTCAACCGCCCTGCTCAGGTCTTGGAGAGTCAGGGACGTGTCTTCCTTTTTGAGTATATCTGCCTGTAATGCAGTCTTCCTATTTTCCTACTGCCTTCCACGTTACCAAGCATTCTTGTCTTTTCTAGTGAGTCATGCCTTCTCATGAAATGGTCAAAGTAAGATAGCCTCAGTTTAGTCATCTTGGCTTCTAGGCAGAGTTCAAGCTTGATTTGCTCTAGGATCCATTCATTTGTGTTTTTAGCAATCCAGGGTATCCATAGAACTCTTCTCCAGCACCACATGCTAAATGAGTTGATTTTCTTCCCATCAGTTTTCTTTACTGCCCAGCTTTCATAACCATACATAGACACTGGAAATACAACGGCATGGACGACCCTAACTTCAGTATTCAATTATATATCTTTACATTTCAGGATCTTCTCTAATTCCTTCATAGCTGCCCTTCCAAGTCCTAGGCCCTTTTCTTACGGCATTTCCAATGCGAAAGGGCCCCACACAATGCACTCACATTTGTGCGATGCTCAAGAGCCTGATGTGGACCACACATGCATTTTTTCATTTTTGGCTTTAAACCAAAAATGCTGTGCAGTCGCGCATTGCTCCAGGGCCCCGCACGCACTTACCTTGCATGCGGAGCCTCAGGAGCCGGGCTGGTCGCACTTCCTGTATCAGTGCAGCCTGGAAGGTCCCAGGCTGCACTACGAAAGGAAGAGGTGGTGCTCTCACGCGAGCAGAAAACTTGTGCGGAGCTGAAGGACCCTGGATTTGAGAGTCTCTCTCCAAAGGCTGTTCACGTGAGCCCCGCACCCCAGCACTGTGAAAGGGTAAGGTGCAAAAAGGGTCCTAGTCTTCTTCTGATTTCTTCACTGAAGTCTCCATTCTGATTAATGAGTGAACGAAGGGATGGAAAATCTTGAACTATTTCAGTGTCTTCATCTGTTACTTGAAGGTTATGTAAATCGTCTGTATAGGAAAGAGAGGGGAAGCTCTAGGGAAGCCTTGAGCAAGCATTCCTTTTGCCCCTGCCTCAGGGCAGACAGCTCCCACCAAGGCAAAACAGAAGGGAAAGGGGGAAGCCCTGCCTGAGCACTCCTTTCACCCCCTAGACCTCCCCCTCCCTTTCCTATACATAGACAAGATGTCGGGTAGCCCTCCATATTTTAGTTATGGGACATGTAGTAGGAGTTAAGTAGCAGCTTGCTTGTAACAAGGTATGAGAACCAGAGACTGTCAGATAAACAAAGCCAGGAATGTAGTGATAAGCACTACCAGGCTAAACCAGAACTCCAAGGTCTCTTGCGAGTGGGATGGGAAACTGTTAATATGGCTAATAGCTCTCTCCCAGGGTCTACAATTTATTAATTCACCACATCAAATTGATATCTCTATGTGGCTAATATTAAAAATCATTCCAAGTGTCTGACAGGGTCACTGTAAGTGCACGTAGGCAGGAAGGCTGAAAGGCGAAAGTTAGGAAAACTTTGGTCAAGCCAAGTGACTCAATCTGTCACATAGCCAGGGACCCCTCGAGACATTCTGACCATCAAACAGACAAAGGGCCCTTCGCACTGGTATGGCAGCTCAGTAGAATCACAATCAGCCTGCCAAGTGAGGGCAATTTCCACTCTACCTGTGCCTTTGTCTCACTTGGGCAGAGTCATTCACGAAGCACCGAGAATCATTCAGCCGGAGATGTTTGTTGTTGAGGGCTTTGATCTAGCCCTCCTTGCTATTGTTCTCCCCGGGAGAGAACTAGCCCTCCAGGTATATTTTTTCTATAAAAACCCCATGTTTTTATCTGTTCAGGGGTTCATTTACATTTTCCTCCTAAATTGCCGTCACTCTGTTTTGCCTCAGCCCCCCTCCCCCCTTCTGAGTTTCACCGCTTGCAATTCTCTGTTTCAACTTTGGCTTCCTGGGCATCCGGATCAGATGAAGTATCACCCCAGAACACCCCAGAACAAAATCCCTATGAATTTTCCTCACTTTCTTCTTCATTAGTTCTTGAATGAGTACGTGAGTGTGTGTGTGTCGTTGTTAGCCTTAGTTACTGAGAGTTTAATAAAATCTTTAAACTGAACAACTTGCCTAGTTCTTGGCTTGGCCTGACCCCATAGACACTGGGTTACAAGATCCTGCTAAGTTACCCTGCCTCTCGTAAAGCTAAAGCAGTGCTCTGAGCTAATTTTCCCCACAATTTTGATAGCTTTTGGGAATCCCCTTAGGAGAGCCTCAAGCAAGCAGGATAACAAAACTCTTTGCCTTTTATGTTTTGAATCTTGCTAATTATCTCCAGTTCACTCACTGAAGTCCCGTACTATGTATCATGCTCCTAATAAATAGTGTTTATGCACTGTTATATTTGTGTGTGTGAATTCAGTTCCTGACACAAAATGCACAGGAAAAGAAGATGGGGGTCTAGGGGGCAAATCCAGCACTGGCATGGGGCTTCCCTAGACCCTCCCCCTCCCTTTCCTATACATAAGAAAAATACATAGGAAAGGAAAGAGAGGGGGTTTAGGGGGAAGAATTAGTGCTGGTGCAAGGCTTCTCTAGACCCTTCCCTTCCCTTCCCTATGCATAAGTAATATGCATAGAAAAGGGAGGAGGGGGTCTAGGGGGCAAAACCAGCAGTGGCATGGGGCTTCCCTAGACCCTGCCCCTCCCTTTCCTCTATATTTTGCTTCGGTGGGAGGTTCTCAAGATAAAATGGAAGGTAAAGGGGGTCAGAGAAGCCTCATGGGAGTCCTCCTTTCACCTTCTCCCTTTCCTATGCATTTTGCCTTGGCATGGAGAGAGAGGGATCAAAGGACGGCTCACAATGATGCACCTGGTATATAAGACACACCCCATTTTCAAAGCCTAATTTGGGGGGATGCATCTTATATACCGGGAAATACAGTCATCATCCAATTGCTTCACTGGCTCATGTCCTACCTGTGGCATATTTAAATACACTGTTATCACTGGGCTTACTGTTTTTAATGATGTGGGTCTTTAATTATTTTTTTGCACACATTTCATTCCTTTTGTCTCAGTTTGTGTTCCCTTTTCATTTGCACAGTTTTTGGAAAGAAAACTCCCTCTAATTGTCTTGCCTCTAATTGTTTCTTGATTGTGGCATCAATCAACCTGCTTTTGGATTTGGTGTTATCTTCTCTGATCCATGGTAGGCATTCCGGCTGAGTTGCTATTTTTGTGGTTTTAAAATAACCACCAAGAATTCTATGGAGATTTGAATTTGAATTTCACCTTCAAATTCCTTGTCACTAGCCCTCAAATTTTTAAAACCTTCTTTTAAAGTCAGATGTGGTCGCATTAGACTTTACTGGCAATTGTTTCCTTATATATAGGTTGAATTTGGTAGCACTGTGGCTGCTGTGCCTAATTCATTCAACAACACTGACAATTTGTACCACATCCTGAGCCATTTAATATCAAGTCATTTAGGAATACCTCTGTGACAAAGCCTGGGGGGTGGCTAGCAGAGCAGCCTTAGTAATAGAGGGCAATGTAATAATATTGGCTCTCTGACTGAGGAAAACCTAGCCCTAGGCAGAGGAAGGGGTTGTGAGTGATGTCAACAGAAAGCATATATACTTGGAGCGTGGGTTAGAACCTGAAGTCCTTCAGTGAGAGTCATAAAGAGAACTCTAGCTAAAAGCATCCTGTAAACCGAAAAGAGAGTTTTCTGGGAGGGGGTTAGCTTCTCAGAGGCCTAATGTAGGGCAGAGAAGTAACCAAGCCACCTCTGAAAGAGTCAGAGAGTGGAACCCTGTGCCAGGAGAGCCAAAGGGATGTGTAACTGAAAGCTCTGTTAAGGAAACACTGAAGTGTTTTGAGTTAGGTCTCTGTGAGAAAGTGTTATTTTGTTTGAATCTTTCTGAATCATCAATACTTTTTTCTCTTGTTAGTTCTTTTAATAAAGACTTCATTCTATTTTTCTACAAGTACAGCCCCAACAGAGTTTTCTCTTCAGTTTTATTTCAACAACATGCTACCACATGTTATCCCTAACAGTTACTCTTTTGGAGTAACCATTAATAAGTTTGACCTTTTATCCACAAATGTTGTGGGGTTTAGGGAAAGCAATGGCTTGATTAACTGTGGAGAGGGAGCCAGGGTGTGGTAATAAGTTTAAAAGAGGCACTGCTTTTCTAGTGAGGGAGAAAAGAAAGCAGGACCTGGTTTGTCTGTGCCCTAGGCTGGCCCAAGCTTTGTCAAGCAAGTCCAAGCCTTCCTTTTCTGCTATATCCTCTCCCCACACAACATAACACAACACAATTCACCCTTCCGTGATAATCTCTCCTTTTGTCAGAACCATAATCTGTGGTTCTAAAAACCAAACTACACATCTAATTAAAGACAGTGCGTGGAGCCCCATGTGGTATTTTGTTTTTCACTTAAAAATAAGTATGTGGTGACCTATACAAATTGAGACTACTGAACACATTCCAGTTTAATCCATTCCTCCTCCACTGTGAAAATGAAACATCTCCATGCCCCAAACAAGGGGAAAAATTTCAATACCAAGTGAGAGAGGAAAGGATTACATCTCTCCCCCGCTGCGTATCACAGTCCCACTTCAGTCTACACAAAAAGTAAACAGATGCTACATATTTAATGTAACATATAGCTTAGCCTCCAAGCACAGTTATGTAAAGGTAACTGATTTTACTCATTATTATAACACTTTCTCCTTCAAAAATTTCCCTAATTTCATTCTTGAGTGATTAATTCCCCAATAAAAAACAATTAAGCTTATTTTTGGATCTCTGTCTCATTCTTCTCTGAAGAAGTACTGATAAACGTTGGTGTAAATGATCTTGTTAGGTTACCCCCACACACACACACAGGCCTCCTAATTTGAGCTAATAATTCTCCACCTCTGTAGGGAGTTACCAGTATTGTGGGTGGAGCCCTGTGTCACTCACACTTGGGGGTGACACACCTAGATACACAGGCATTTCATATTGTTTGTTCACATTAAGGCAGCTCAGCATACAAACTCACACCTCCATGCATCCTTTAGAGGTATAAAGAAGCTCCATCTGCTTTTTCATTTGACTAGTCTTCTTTCAAGCAGTATTTATCCCATTTCAGGATGGAAAACTGTGGGAGCGACTGTTATGTTGCATCACATCAAACAGCTCAGTTCTTGCAGGGAGAGCCAGGGAAGGAGCATCTTGAAAAGTAAATTTAAAAGAAGGGTGCAGTTTAGAACATATTATTAATAGGAGAAGGAATCTTGCAACTCTGCTGTTATTCCTAGTCCAAATAAAACATTGCACCTAGTAGAAGTATGTGATGCTAAAACCATCTGTACGATCATTGTCCTCCTGAGTGCAGACATGAGAGGTGATGAGAGAGGAGCTGGTCAAGAGCAACAATAGTCAAAATCTGTGGAGACCAGTTCATTGTTTGCACATACCAAGGCAGAAGGAACATATGCCCCACCTTGAGATACACCCACTCTGTACAATAACAAGTAAATATGTTCATTTGGTTTTTTGAGATTTAATATTTATTAATTTTTAGCAGAGCATACAAACAAATCAGTCCATAATCACAGAAAAAGAATAAAAGGAACAAGAAAAAAGAAACAAACCACCCACAAACAATATACATGTTTAACGAGACCTAAAACTAAACTAAACTCAACAAAATTAAACTAAAGTTAAAACATCATAACGCAGCTCATTACTAAAAGATTCTTCTCTTACACTAAACACATCCTTACTATACTAACATACAAAGGAACTCTGACTCCTCCATACCAACTGTATTGGGGGGGGAATCAATTAATATCCCGTTTCTTTTTCTACCATTACTGATCTAAGCACATTCAACTTATTAAAATTACTAATAGATATAACCACAGATTATTACATCATTAGATTTCTTATTGCTCAAAAAAATCCATAAACAATTTCCAGTCTTCAAAAAATCTTCAGTTGATGTATCTTTTAAAAATCTACATCAGTTTTGCAAGCTGGGCAAGATCTGTGAGTTTAACAACCATTCTTCTATTGTCAATGCATCACTCTACTTCCACATTTGCATTCTTGCGGTTGTTACCATATATCAAAGAAGTAGTCCATGTTTTGCATTCAGTTCTTTATCAGTAATTTCCAACAAAAACATTTCTAGTAATGTTACAAAATCTTCCTTTAAATTTTTTTTTTGAAGTAACACACACAGTTGGCCCTCCACATTCACTAGGCTTAGGGGTACAGGACCCTTACAAAAGTGGGAAAACCATAAATATCAAAGTGTGTGTGTCTGTGTGTGTCTGCGTGTGTTTGTGGGAAGGGGGTGGGGCATGGTAGGGGAAACGGATACCCAGGGTCCAAACCTGTCAGAGAAAGGAGAGGGAAAGAGGATGGATCAGCATGATGGCCTTATACTTCCTCACTCTTGCCCATCTCCTTACTTGGGGGCATTGGAAGAGGTTTGTGGTGCTGAGAAATCAGGCTGGTTGGTGGTGGAGGAGAAGGACCTTTTTAAAGGGCTGCATGGCCTGATCAGAGCTGCCAAGGTTCCCTTAGAAAAGAAGCACTTGAGGTGGAGGGGTGCAGGACTTGCAGAAACTCACAAATAGTCAGATCTGCAAAAGTCAAACCCACAGATGTGGAGGGATGTTCATTCCTATGAAGGAAAATACAGTGTCATTTTCATCCCTTTATTTAATTCATATAACCTCCATCCATCCACCTTTTGCTGAAAGCTATCAAAAATGAACTAATTGATCTTCCAGCAGGGAGCCTGAGGGGGAATGTAGGTAACAAACTGGAAAGATCAAGTTCACTGCTTCAGCCAAACCAGTTCCTTATGGCAAGCAGATGCAGAGAAAAGCTCAGAACAGCTCATGTGGCAGAAGGCTCATCCATATATCTACTCTCCTACCCTCCACGCTTCCATTTCTCCACCACAATGGCCAATTGTCAGGGATTTGGGGAGATGAAATTTAAAAAGATTCTGGAGGGCAAAAGGCCAAGAGTAACCTTACAAGGAAATGTCCCAACCACTGTCTTCTGGAATCACACTTCACAAAAGACTGAAGCTGCCACAAAGCAGTGCCTTGCAACACCACTCCAGCCAATTGACCCAGAAGAAGAAATGCTTGTGCACTGTCAAATTTGAAAAAGCTGATCCCCGTCCATAGATACCTTCAGCAACCCAAGCTAGTTGCTCTTTTTTTCTCTCTCTGCTTCAGAAGGAGCAGTTTCTACAAATATTAAAAAAGCAGGAAATTTTAGACAGAGAGCATCATGCAGGTAGAGAGCATTGTACAGAATTAACTGACTGTACACAGCTGAGTGTTTAACATTTGCTCCAGAAAATAGCACATGCTGACAAAAGCACAGTCTGATATTAAAAAAAGGATGTTATTAGCAGCTGAGATAGAGGGTTTCTAGTGATATTACTTCCAAAAATAAAAATACTAGACCAAGGAACCAGTGCTCACTGAAAGGACAGACTCTTTTCTGGACTTGTGGTCCTGGGCATAGGAGCATCCTTCTTTTTGCACCTGTTGGAAGGCTCTCCATGGATGGACAGGAACAAACATTAGTTAGCATTTGTCAGCAGCTGCAATTGGTTGTCCTTTTGACCAAATACCTAGTGGCAGGATGTAAAAGAAGGAGAAGCCATCCAAGTTTTTTTCATTGATATAGCCTCAGCCTATCCTCCAATTTATTTTGTTACTCTTTTACTTGTAAAGTACCATGTACAGTGAAGGTGCTATAGAAATGAATGAATGAATGATTATGATGATGGTGGTGATTTGTTGTGGCTTTATTGTTCTTATTTGGGGATCCACTTGTTGGTGAGAATGCTACAGTAACTGAAATGATATTATTTTTCAGCTCTCCTCTTTACAGGATTCCCAGATCCTGGTTAGCAGTACCAGTGGGTGGAATGGAGCTGAATCCCCATCATTCATGCTGAAAGGTGTTGCACTCACTGTTCCATCTCAACATTTTTCAGTGTAAAAGTTCGTAAGAATGTTGAGCAAGGGTTACTTGAGACATTGAAAAATGCAAAATAATGTTTATTTTGTTTCAAAGATTATTAGAAGGCTGTTGCTTTGTAGAACATTATTATTTTGCTACTCAAGGCCAAAGCTTTATTTAAAATGTTGCTTATGAGCCTAAAGTGGAGAGAGGTGCACCACCGAAGAAACTGGCAAATAATCAAATCTGTGAAAGTGAAAACCACAAATGTGGAGGGCTGACTATAGTCTTATCTGTCCTGAAAGGTGTATTATTAAATTTATTTGCCCTTTGAAACAAATAAGTTATTACTCATTTATTCTCAGTTATATGGAACAGTGAGTTATTCTTAAACAAGGTAACATTTTAGAAAGTATATAAATAGGCTCTGTTATTATAAGCTTATAAGCTTCTTTTAACACCATCTGAATTTCTTCAGAGGTGTCTAAATATCAAATAGCCTATTTAGAACTGGTTAAGAGCTTAGAACTTAAGAGTTCCCCTATTAGACTTCTACTTCTAGTCTCTTTTAATTTACTTCTAGACTCATTTTACATTTCCTTGAACCCTGTCACCTTTTGGACTACAGTTGGTCTTCCACATTTGTGGGTTTTGCTTTCACAGATTTGATTATTCATGAGTTTCTCCAATTCCGGTCCCCACCAAGAATTTCTTTTCTGGGGGAACCTTACTTCTTGGTAGCTCTGATCATGCAGCTGTTACTGCAGTAGATAAACCCTATCCTGGGGTCTACAATTTAATATTAAAAATATCTCCATGTGCTTGAGAGGTCCCCTGAACGAGCACGTAGGCAGGCACGGTCAAACGGCCGAAAACAGGAAAAACCCGGTCAGGCCAGTAAACCCATAGTCACATAGCCCCAGGTGACCTCCAGACATGTAAGTCATAAAATACACAATGGGTCCTCAGCCCCAAGAAGCTGGCTTGAAGGGATTAACGCATCTGACAAACAGCCCATCAAGCGATTTGCATACAGTCGAGGCTTTGACAACCCCGGCAAAGCCAATCATGCAAAGTATGTTGACATATTGGAGCTTTGTTCTAGCTCTTCCACCTATTGTTCTCCCCGGGAAAGGATTAGCCCTCCAGGTACCTTTCCCCCCATAAATAGACCTGGTTTTTGAGCGGCTCTTTGGATCGCTCCCGGTTTCCCAGCAGACCGTCACTCCGTCCGTTGAACTATCCCCTCAGCCCTCCATGTGCTGAGTCTCATCTCTCTCTCCACTGCTGTCTCGGAGCTCCGGACTTCAGGACCAGGTGCAGTATTCCCCAGCAGTAACCCTCCAAAGCCCCCTATCCAATTTCCTCTCTTTTTATTCCTCGCTAGGTCTTGAGTGAGTGAGTGCGTAAGTGCATACATGTGCAAGTCTTTATTTTTAATAAAATCATTTATTAGACAATTTTGCTTGGTTTTTGGCTTGGCCTGACCCTATAAAAACTGGATAAAAAGACCCCGCTAGGTTACCTTGCCTCTCGCATTGCTATTGCTTGTGCTCTGGCTAGTTTCCATTCCCCATCACATGGAGCACATTGAGGTGCCCCCCAAGGGACCCCAGAAATGAGGGTAACATAGCCCTTTAACAGTGTGCTTTTGGTTCTCCTCCTCCTCCATCAGCTGCTGCCTGAGCAGCTAAGGATGGCTCAAGGCCCAATTTCTCAGCATCACAAACCTTCTCCCAATGCCCGCCCCCGACAACCAAGGAAGGAGACGGTTAGAGAGAAAGTACAGGGCCCCCATGCCAACCCACCCTCTTTTCCTCTCCTTTCCCTGACCTGGTTTGAAGCCTGGGTATCCATTCTCCCCACCATGCCTCAGCCCCCTTTCCCAGAGACACCACACACACACACACACAAACACACAGAGAAATTTTGATATTTGTGATTTTTCCACTTTTGTGGGAGTTCTACATCCCTAACCCTAACAAATGTGGAGGGCTGTCTGTATTCAAGAATAGTCTTTGGTAAGAACAGCTAAGATTGTGAAAGCCTAAATATTGGTAAAGAGTTACTATTTCAGCTTATGTGTGTTGAGTTTTTATGTCATGATTATTCAAAATAATAGATATGGATTTTAATAAAAATGACAAATGTGTTACCACAGTTTCCGAGCCCGAGCTCGTGAGATATTAGATATCATTTGATATCAATAATTTGGCCTTCTTTACCCATTCCTCTCCACGTACTTGCGAGGCCCCCAGATAAGCATGCGTACAGGCACGGCCGCAAATAGCCGAAACATTCCAAACAAATCCAGGCAGGCCAGAAATAGCCAGACTGCCGCTTCAAGAGACCTCAAGGCAAGTAACACATTATGTATGCACACTACTTACAAAGAACTCCCTGCCCCGAGCAGGCCGCTTGACGAGCCGAATACTCAGTCGTCAAGCACTCTGCGTTTGCATACTGGCTACACTATTGACAATTCGGATTTAACTCAATCATGTAAAATACTGACCTTTCGGAGGCTTTGTCTCCAGCCCGAAACTCATTGTTATCCCTGAGAACGGACTAGCCTATGGCCACATTTCCCCCTATAAGAACCCCTGACTTTGAGCGCTTCATCGGATCGCTCTTGGCTTCCATCCCGCCTTGCTGTCACTTCGTTCGACAAGCCTTCCCCTCAACTCCCTGTGCTGAGAACTCTACTTCAACGGACCTTTTCCTTCAGATTTTCTGGGCTTCAAGACAGCTGCAGTATTTCCCATACCAAACCTCCTCTTAAAATCCCTCTATCCCACTCCAACCTTTATTTCTATAGTTCTCTGTGTGAGTGTGTTGCATACACGTGTTTGACTGTATAACAATAAAACAACAATTATTATCTACTTCTGTTTGCTCCTTGACTCAGCCTGACCCTGTAGACGCTGGGTAAAAGATCTCGCTACGTTGCCCTCCCTCTCGTAGTGCTAGCTTGTGCTCTTTGCTAATTCCCAACTTTGTGATTTGGAGCGCACCTTGGTGTCTCTCACGGGACTCCCAGAAATCAGGGTAACAAATGGTTACAAGGATTTCTAACTTCTTAATTCTTTTTAGCCTTAATAACAAAGTTGATCCAAACTAGAGTTAATCGGTGATGTACACTTTAAGTGAACTGTTAGTAATGTTAGTATTCATCCACTGAGGCTTCTCTTTCTTTCAGGCTATAGATAGTTTCTTTTTGCATTCCTCTTTGACAATGGCCCTTTCCACATGTTACTGAGTCCTGGCGGTGTCCTGCAAGGATCCTGGTAGAGCCTGTTCCAGGAGGGGAGTGCAACAGGAGTGCTCCCCTCCACACTGGCTGCCTGCTGGAGTGGAGGAGGCATGATGGCCACACCTTTTCCTTCCGCAGCGCAGCCGTGCACTGTCCCAGGCTGCACTCGGGCAGGAAGCGAGGCCATTGTATTTCCTGACCCTCTACAGCCCAGGTAACTGTAGGAGCGTGGCGAGAGGGTGGCACAATCACCAGTCATTGACAGGAAGAACCTGTCAATGATTTTCAACATGATCATGCCACCTGGGGATGGGAGAATGACAAGATACTGACAATGTCATGTATAAGCGTTGTCCAGGACCCATCCTTCTCCCATCTCCAATGCAGGACAACAACATCCTACAGAAAGGACCAATGTCCCTGGCTTCAGCAGCCACAGTGCTATGCTTGTCCTCCACTTTATCCCAGCTGCTCATTGAGTAACTTCCAACCTGGGAAATAACATCTTCTGCCACTACCTCTTGTTTCATTTTGGATTGTCTCATCATGGGGTTTTCATGATAAAGGACATTCAAACGGGGTTTGTTGTGCCTCTTTCTGCACAGCACTAACAAGTGTTAGCTCTGGTACCGTTGCAGCTGTCTCTGAGATAGCCTCCACCAGTGTTATCGCCCATTGCTGCTGCTGCCCAGTAATTGTCTGGCACGTTTAGTCTGGTTCCTTAGCAAAAGCTTGTTGGAGATGGAAGTGCTTATTAGCAACGCCGCTACCAGCATAGCTTCTTGCCTCACAGGAGCATGCAGTCCTACCACTGTGGAAGGCAGTGCCAGGGCAGGGCAGAGCAGCATCGTGCTACAAATTGTTCATCTTAATTGATTTCCTGCTGAAAAAAGAACCTGGCCACTTAAGTCTGAATGGTACTGAGGAACTGCTAAACATCTGTTCTGGCCTGATGAAATGGAGATGGGGATAGCATGAAAATAGGTTTCAGGTTACTTAGAGTTGAAGTGGAAGGGAAGGGGATGGGATCCCTTTGGGATTTGATTAGAGGGAGTTAAAAGGCTGGAAGGAGAGGGAGAGAGTCCACAGCCGCCTCCCAGCTAAGCTGAGATGGGAGTGGGTGGCAGAGCATGCCTTATCCTGGAAAAGGGCTTATCATCCATTCACATATGCAGAACTGAACAACAGCATAGGCTGCTTTTATGTGATTTCTTTAAACACCAATTTTTAGATCAGTTTTTTTTTTACAGCAAATCTTTATGGCTGTGAAGGTGATTATTATTGCTGCTTCTCTGTTAGTTCATCCACTTGCAATTCACTTTTCACATGCAGATTCATAAACCAGATTAGAACCTATATTTTCTTTTTAAATGAAAGGTATCAGCATATTTGACAATAGCAAAAGACAGGGAGATCTTTCTTTTTCTCATCTCCATCCATACTACAGCCTCTGCTTTCTTCCCGAAAAGTCATTAACTTTTAAAGGCAAGGGGCAAGGAAAGGAACATAATTTAAAAATAATTTTGAAGCAGAAATACTTTTTCTGTCATAAGGACTATCCCACTTTCTGCCCATGTCAATGAAAGCAGAAGCTAAGTGTTATAAGAAGTAGAATTAGGTGTGTCACAGTACTATGAAGAGCAATGAAATGAATACAAAATTCAGTATATTATGCAGAAGTTCCCAAGAACATTTGAAACTAAGTTCCAATTTGGAAGCTTCATGCTGCAGTCTCTTTTTGAATTCATTCTGGTGAGAGTAGTCACCTTACGTCTACAACAGAATGTGCAGTTGTATCATTGTTTTTTTGTTATATTTAGCAGACCCAAAGCAGTGGTTTGCGATCAGTGAGAGAATGGAATCTAAGTCAGTATAAATATGATATTGTCTTTACCCAGTAAACTACTAATTACCTAGCTGAAGTCCTCATGGGTTTGTGACTTTATAATTTGGAAAGATTTGAACATGTAAAACAAGGCAAAAACATGGCCAGTGGTTTTCATCAATGCATGGTTGGGACCTGTGAAAACACTGTGACTAGGAATGTGGCTATTTTGCATAGAAATCCAGACTGGACAAGAGAACACCATGAACGGTCATAGAACTGTTACTTTCCCTTTAAAGGCATTGTGAATACCAAAGCCAAAATCTTTTCCTTCTCTGGTCATTTGCTTGCTACTGCTCAACAAGGCTGAGTATCAAGGAACAAGGAAGAGTTCTGAATCCAAACTTAAAAGCAGAGTTATGTAATTCCAAAAGGGCTATGTTTGCCACAAAGTGCAGACACTAAATGGGACTTTTATTTACCTAATATTCCTAATGATCATCTACTAGCTTTGTACTGTAGGTGATTTACAGATTTTGTTTTTGACTGGTAGGAGAGAAAACAAATCTTCCTAGCTGGAGCCATCGGGAAAGGGAAACAGTTCCTTCAGGACAAGGTCTATTTTGAGAAAGTGAAGGGATTGGAAAAGAGTGTGAACAGCAAAAAAAAAAGAAAAAAAAAAGGAACTGGGATCCTCCATACTTTAACCTAGGAGAACAGTGTTCTAAGGAGATCAAAATAAAAATAAAACTCTACTGACCTTTTAATAAAAAGCTGAGAAAACTCTTCTGCGCACTGTGATTGAACAAGAAAGGAATGTTTTTCTCAACTTTTACTCAAAAGGCCAATAGGGTTTTATTTTTATTTTGAACTACTTAGAGCACCATTCTCCTATGTTAAAGTAAGCAGGATCCTAACCTCAGTTTTCTTCTTGTCCAGGTTGTTTCTAGTAATCCAAACATTACAAGAAACCTTTTCTTTCCCACTCTTTAACTTACTGCCTTTCTCTTAAGAACTATTTCACTGATGTAACATTCTTGGATCTTCATTCTGAATCAGTGATATTTTACTCTGAAGGATTTGGGGGGAATTTGCTTTATTAAACATGCTATTAATTGTTTTTATATCTTGATATTTACAGCCTTTGGCAGGGTGGCTTCCAAGGAAGAAAAGGAAGGAGAGCTTATCTTCTAGTTTCATACTATTGCTAGACATGCTATTGCTAGGTTATATATACCTGGCATGTATTTTTGTAGTATCATGTATAAACAGCAGAGCCCTATTCACTCACTTTCATCAGACACAGACAACATTGATATGGTGATGAGAAGCAGGAAAGTAGCTATGATAGGCTCTCTTCAAAAGTGCTGAAAGTGGCTTCTTCATCATAGTTTAGTGGGGCTGCTTACTCACAAGTAAGATTAAATAGATTGTAGCCTATGCATGTAAGTCCCATTATGTTCAGTGGAGTTTAGGGCTTTTTCACACTAGTTATAGCATTATTATTCAACTTGCAGCATCCTATGGAATCCTGGGGTTTGCGGTTTAGGGAGGGGCATTTAGAATTTTCAGCTCAGAGAGCTTTTTGGCCTCAGTAAACTACAAACCCCGGAATTCCAAAGGACATTGAAAGTGGGATAATAGCACTATAGCAGTGTAGTGCAGAAAGGCTCATCTCAGGAAGGCCTGCCTAAGGTTGCAGCTTTACCTGCTTACAGTGCAGAGGTCTGAAAGTTTTCTTACAACAGGAGTGAGTTATGCAGCCCTCCGGCTGTTACTGGACTGCAGCTCCCAGTATTCCTCATCATTGGCTGTGTTTGCCAGGACTGCTGGACGTTTCGGTCCAACAACATCTCAAGTCCTGGCTTAGAATTATATCCCACTATGTTGTATGGAATTTATTTCCTTTTGTGTGCAAAGGATTGCAGTCCTCAGAGCATATCAGTCTTGAGGAAGATATGGTTTAACAACAACATTAAAGTACTGCAGCAGTAAACAGCATTTAGCAACATTAAGGATTTCTGGACCACCTCTCTGAGAGTCCTGCCCCTTTCTGATACTCACTGCTACCCAGAGAAGGGTGAGGAGAGCAGGAATTCAGCTTTATTGGGGGCCACTTTTAGCATACTGCCCTGACAAATATTCACAGAATTATGTTGCTAATGAGCCAAAAAGTGGCTTTTTTATTCCACCTCTGCTCTCCAGGTGTCACCTAGAAATAGGAGGAATTAATTTGCCTCCTCTAGGCTGTTTCTCCTTTCACCAGATATTACAGGAGAAGGGGAGGGATTATCTGTACATTCTCAAGTCCTTTCTCCTCCATGTTCTGCAGGGCTCAGCAAGGGAGAAGAGGTAATCTTTCATTCCAACAATTATTTTTTACATGGCTTTAGACTAAGTCCCTCTGTAATTGTTTTATTTCAGTTTAGCCTTATTTTATTCTCCCTAATAGTTGAGTGACCACATGTTACATTACACGTGTAGCATGCATTTAAAGACCACTGTTTTACTATTTTGCTTTAAAGCAAGCATAGAAATTATGTAGCCCTCTAGATATTGTTGGACTATATCTTCCAGCATTCCTCACAATTGTCCATGAAGGCTAGGGTTGACGGTAGTTGTAGTCCAGCATCAGGAGGACCATGCGGTTCTCATCCCTACTCTCCCTCTCTCTTACCTTTTGTGGTTGGCACATTAGCATCAGAGCCAGCATAGTGTAGTGGTGAAGACAAGGGTTTGATTCCCCTCATGGCCATGGAAACCCACTGGGTGACCTTGGACACATCACACACTTTCAGGCCTAGAAAACCCCATGATCCTCTTAGGGCTGCCATAAGTTAGAAACAACTTGAAGGCACACAACAACACATTCATTTCTAAAATTCTGTTCACCTCATTTCAAAGACTTTGGGGTTGACTGCTGCCTAAACCTTCCCCTTTGCACCATTATAGCCCCTGCCTCTCTACTCTGAAGGCTCAGCTGCCCTTTCTATTGCCCTATCAAGGGATGGTTTTTCCTTGCTCCACTGATATTAACTTCCATGACCATAGTCTGCCACCTACTGGCTTTTACACCTCAGAATTGAAAAAAGAGAATTGAGCTTGGCCTGTCTGTGTAGGTTGCTTTGCCCTTGTATCCATAGTTAAAAAAATGGTGAGTGGGAGATCTGTTTGGTACTTGGTTCTATGATTCACCTGTCCTGCTTCTGTGGCTCTTGTTAGCCCTTTGTCCAATGCATCTCCCCTGCGCCATATGACTTTTGCCAACATTCTTATTTCTGTATTCTAAATTCTTAAGATTCTCAAGATAGAGCTTCAAACCATACATATTTATGATGCACATTTATTGGATGGGTCTTACATGCTGGTGGTGATTGGCTACAGAGTTAGTTGGTATTCAAGCTCAAGGGGCCATGGTGGCTACAAATTCATTCTATCAGTTCATGTTAGTATATTTTCTGCAGCCCTAATCACAAAGGACAAACCATGCCAGACCTGTTTTCTCTGGCCTTTCCATAAAACCATCAGTGGATTTTGGTTGCATCTGTGTTTTAGATTTTACTATTGTCTGGGCTGGATTTTTAAAAGTTAGCTAGTGTTAGTTGGTTTTACTAATGTTTGCTATTCTGTTACTGGATATAATTTTGCTTTATGCATTTTTTGTAACAATTTATTTTGGTGTCTTATCTGTACATTGGCCAGTAAGACTGGAGTTTTCACTTTAGGAGCATAAGAGTCAGATTAAGCTAGTCATTCCTATTACTCTTCTGTCACAGCCCTAGAACTTCCCATTGCTTGTTCCTTATGCTGGTATATCTACTGATATGCATGCAGTCATTTGGTCACCACTATAAACCAGAATAAGTAGTTGGTTACCTGTATTGTCCTGCAAGAATGTCAAAAACACATCAGTAGTGGCAGAAAAGAGTTACTATAGCATTATAGCATTTCCAACAGAGATATTAATGCAGTCTTGTGGAACTTAGTGGCTCCCAGATGTTTTGGAATTCAGAAAGAGCTCATACTATTTCCCCTAGTACATCCAGTACTTAGCTGGAAGTGTCAATGTGAGTTACACATACAAGCTTGGGAGTTCTCCTCAGACATCTGCCCAAACATGGACAGGAGCAGAAGAAGTGTGGAGTCATATAGTGATGGAAAGAATGCCATTTCTATCCAGTGCCACTTCCACATTGCTCTGTACATGGAGAACCACGGGTGTTCTGAGGGAAAGGGTTCAAATCTTTGATGAAAAAACATGTGAGCAGAAAAATATTTTTTGCATGGGAGCTATGTAGAAAACAAGAATGAAAGTTACAATAATCAATTCATAGAAGTAAAAATATGCATAATTGATTGCTCTGTGAAGAAGAATATCAGAGAAAAAAGGCTGGTGCCCACTCTAGAAAAAATGGGAACACATCCTCCACAAGGTAAAGGCGCAGAAAGACAAAAAAGGAATGCGTGATATGATGGCGCTTTTGTCTCCCAGGAAATGATATGTCTTTTTCTATCCTGTCACCAATGCCATGTATTGTATGACTTCAATCATTTAATCTGGCACCTAGAACTCCTCTGTGGACTCGTAGCATAATGGGACATGAGAAGTATTTATTCATTTATAAAATTCACTTGCAGTATTTATTAAATAATTCAGGCTCTCACTTGTAGGGCCCTGTGACTCACGGTTTACCCTTCAGTTATGCTGGACTGTGGAGCAACCAAAGGAATTTATCTCAGGGCAGAGGTGCTTGGCCCAAGGGAAGGCTGAGGGGATTGTCACATAGTGATGTCTGGCCTCAGCTGAACTCACATCAAGTTGCTTCCCCCTAGTTGCTCTTTTCTAAGCCAGTGCAATTTTAAATAGGTCAGATTAAATAAAATGGCCCTTAATACCCAATTTATGTGTTTGGTCTTGTTATTTCATGGTTGATCATCAAACAATATGTGTTGCTCCAGTGGTAGCAGCACTGTGAGTGATCCTGGTCTCTCCAGGACCATCACATGCCTTACTCTTCCTCAGAGAAAGCCATTGCTGCATTTAGGTTAAGATGGCCTGGGAGAGAGTAGCAGCTATTTTATACTGCAATGAAAATTATATCTATATCTATATCCTTCTCCTCCTCCTGCCTTTTTCCCAGAACTGGGACTCAAGGCAGCTTACACATTAAAACTATTACAGCTAAAAATATATAAGGTCAACATTAAAACTAAAATTAAACTATAACCATATTAAAAACATATGCTCTAAAAAGGTTTTTTTTATTATTATTTAAATTTATTTTAAAATAATACAGCAGTTAAAGCGCTTTGTTAAAAGCCTGTCTGAATATAAAAACTTTGTCTTCTACTGAAGGGAAAGTAAGGAAGGGGCCATCCTTCCCTCCCTAGAGAGAATTCCAGTCTCTAGGGCAGCTACTAAGAAGGCCCTCTCACATGTTTCCCCAGCCATACCTACAAAAGTGATGAGACAGAGGAATGCCTCTCCTGTGCATTTTAGCAGCCAAGCAGGCTCAAAAAATTTCAATATCTTAATTGTCTGCTTTAAAGTTGTGTATGTCATCTGAGGGCATTACTTTTGTTTTCTTAATGTTCAACTGTAAACCAGCCTTTGCAATTTCTTCCTTGACTTTCTTCCGTAATCATTCCAAGTCTTTCCTGTTTTTGGCTAGTAGTATGATGTTATCTGCATATCTTAAACTGTTGATGCTCCTTCTTCCAGTTTTTATGACTCTCTGAGTCTAATCTTGATTTATGTATGACATTTATACGGTGATAAAATGTATCCTTGCCTGATCTCACTGCCAATTGGATACCATTCTGTTTCTCTGTATTCTATCCTGACAGTAGCCTCTTGTCTTAAGTACAGATTATGCATCATGTTACTGCAGTTTAGGCCTACCTGGCGATAGCACCCCATATCACTTTGATATCATAATTCGGCCTTACCATACCACTTCTCTCCAAGTGTTTGTGAGGCCCCTGGACAAGCACAGAACTAGACTCAGCCATCAAACGCTGCAATATCCCAAGACAATACACGCAGGCCAGAAATAGCCAGATGACAGCTTTAGGAGACCTCTCTGCAAACACCCTCATTATGTATGCACGCTGTTTACAAAGGACTCCCTGCCCTGAGCAGGTAACTTGGCAAGCTAGAAGCTCAAATGCCAAGCACTGAGCATTTGCATACAGTCTACCTCTTTGTCAATTCAGACTTAATCATGCTAAATTGTGACCTTTCAGAGACATTGTCTTGCACCCAAAACACATTGTTGTCCCCAAGTAAGGCATAGCCTGCAGTCATACTTCTACTTATAAAAATCCTTGATTCCGAGACCTTCCTCCAATCGCTCCTGAGTTCCAACTGCCTTGCTGCCGCTTTGCTTGGTAAGCTTCCCCTCAGCTCCACGTGCTGAGATACACTGAACCCCAGCATCGCTCTCTATCTTCTTCCAGGCTTCAGGAACAGGTGTTGTATCACCTGAACCAACTATCCCTCTGAAAATCCCGCTATCTTACTCACACTTTTATATTCCTTAGTTATCTGTGTGTGTGTGTTGCTTACCTTGTGTGCCTATATTTAATAAAGATCATTCATTATTTTCAAACCAGTCTGCTCCTTGACTTGGCCTGACCCTGTAAACACTGGGTTACAAGATCCTGCTAAGTTACCCTGCTTCTCGTAATGCTAAAGCAGTGCTCTGAGCTAATTTTCCCCACCTATAGTTGAGCACATTTTGGTGTCCCTCATGGGACCCCCAGTAAACAGGGTAACAATCAGTACAAATTTCATGGCATGCATATTTCTTCAAGAGCAATCAAATTTTTTTCATGATCTATATAATCAAAGATTTTGCTATAATCTATAAAGCAGAGGCTGATTTTCTTCTCAACTTATTTGGTGTGCTCTATTATCCAACCTATGTTTACAATATGATCCCTAGTCCTTTTTTCTTTCCTGAACCCAGCAAGAACATATGGCATTTCTCTCTACATATATGGTAAAACCCTTTGTCGTAGAATTTTGAGAATCACTTTGCTTGCGTGGGTGATTAACGCAATGATCCTGTGATTACTACAATCCTCGGTGTCCCTTTTCTTGGGGACATGGAATGTATTTTGAGTGTTTCCAATCTGTGGGCCATTGTTTTGTTTTGTTTTCCATATTTGTTGATAAATTTTAGTTAGAACTGGATTCTGTCTCTATTGCTTAAGCCAGGTGTATTGGTGATTTATTTCTGTTCTTGGTGATTTATTTCTCCCAAGTTCTCTGAGTGGAGATTGCACTTCGCATTCTAAAATTGTAGGTTCATCTTCAAATGGTTCTTCCTCAAATGCATCCTTTCATCTCTTTTATATATTTCTTCAGTGTATTGTTTCCATCATCTTTTTGTTTGTACTTGGTCATGTAATGTCTTCCCTTTCTGGTTGTATAGGATCCCCACTACTGTTCATATTTTTTGTGCCCTCTTATTTTTTGGATCTTGTGGAAGAGGTCTCTTGTTCTTCCTTTTTTGTTGTCCTCTTATGTTTCTCTGCATTGACTATTATAGTAGTTCTCTTTGTCTGTGCGCACAAGTTGCTGAACAGTTGCATTCTATTTCTGTCAGCTTTTTACTTTTGTTTCTCCTCTACCGTTAACTGCTTAAAGATGTTTATCTGTCATCTATTGAGGCTTCTCTTTCTTGTCTGCAGATAATGTCTTCTTGCATTCCTCCTTGACAGTGTTAAGTATTTTTGACTAGGAGCTGAAGTCAGAGTTCTTCTGCCTCCTGGTCAATTAGGATTAATAGTAAACCTATCATTATCTTTACATTCTACAGGGACGTTATTTAGAGTTTATTTTCACATGATGGTTGGCATAGTGTTCTTAACTTTACTCTAATTTTTGATATTAGGAGTTCACGGTGTCTGCCACAATCTGTTCCTGGTCCTGTTTTTACAGAGAGAATGGAGCTTCTCCAGTTTCTGTTTCCGTTTATGTACTTTATTTCATTTCTGTGTTGGCCATCAGGTGATGTCCATCTATTCTTCAAGCAACCCAAGAGGCAACTGTATAGATTCTATACAGTTGCCTCTTGGATTGCTTGAAGAATGTGTTTGCGATGAACAATCTACAGTTATATTGATGTTTTTTCCCTGATGTCTTATTGATATTATTTGGTCAGACTTTGCATTATAATCCTTGATTGCTTTTGCTATGTCTTTCCTCACCACTAAATCACTCCATTTCTTCTTTTCATTGCTAATGTCCCATTCCTGTCCACTTTAGCTTGCTCCACCAAAATACTGCAATGTTTGTAGGTTCCATTTCTTGTTTTACTGTGTCTAGCATTCCTTGATTCATGCTTCTCACATTCCAGATTCCTATATGTGTTGTGCAGCTTCAAACTTTCCCTTCACCTCTGAGCATGTCAACAGCTGAATGTCATTCCAGCTGGAGTCCAGTTGCGTCATTAGCCACAGCGCTATTAATTGTTGTTACATACCAGTACCTCACTGAGTGCATTCCAATCTGGGAGTGTCATCTTCTGGCACTATCTCTTGTTTAATTTTGGACTGTCTCATCATAGGAGTTTCAGAAGGGGTTTACTGTACCTCATTCTGCACGGTATTAACAAGTGTTAGCTATGGTATCACTGCCATTGTCTCTGAGAGATCACCCACCAATGGCATTCCACCACCACCACCCCGCCACTACTGCTATAGCCCAGTAGTTGTTTGGCACATTTAGTCTGTCTCCTCAGCGGAAGCCTGCCTGGCACCAGAGACTCTACTAGTAGCACTGCTACTATCAGTATAGCCTGTTGCTTCACAAGAGCATGCAGTCCTACCATGGAAAGGTAGCACCATTGGTGGTAATGCCAATAACCTACTTATTGGACAAATGCTTGCCTCAATTTCATAAAGGAAATAGTAACATCAATGCTCATTGTCTCATAAGTCATTGCTGGAAGTCTTGGTGAAGGCTGAAGAAGAGGTGAAAACGTTTTTACATCCAACACATAAAAAGTTAGCAGTAGAGACATTGCCCAGAAGATAACTGTAAGGTGCCTGAGGACTCCCAGGAGCGAAGTCGCATCATGTCTTCTATGTATTCTGCAGCTTCCCGAAGGACACAAGAGGCATTCCTTCAAGCATTGCAGAAGAAAAGGGAAAAAAAACCTGTTCAATGCTGGGAAAAGTGTCATAACTGTTAAAACGCATTCCTGGACTGACCAGTTCCTAATTCTTCGGGGGCAGAAGAGGCCTCTCAGCACGTTAAGAACACAAAAGTTTAGTTCAAGAAATGTAAGGTCGAAGAGCATTTTACGAGAAGCGCCTAAGACTTGACTGTTTCAGCGCCAGATCATTCTTAGCGCGTCCCCGAGGCCTGCCGGCAGCGGGGCGCCGAGGGCAAAGCCACAGAGCCCGGCGGGTCGCGCCTCTCAACAGCGGCCAGTGGGAGCGGGAGGCGACGGCGTGACGTGGTTTCCACGTATAGGCTTTTGGCTGCTGAGGGAACGAGCGGCACTGCCTCTCCCCTCTTCCCAGCAACCCCAAGGGAACAACTCGGGCCATTTCCGCACTAGACCGCTACAGTGCTGATTCCGCTTCCAACATCCTCTGGAATCCTGGGGTTTGCAGTTTAGGGAGGGGCCTTTGAGGTAAACCTCAGGATTCCAGAAGATGTTGGAAGTGGAATCCTAACATTCTAGAAAGGAAATAGCCTCATTTTGTGCCGAAATCACGTTTTTCTTCCCCTAACGCCCCTTCCTCTGACACTGGTAGCCGTCATGGTTTTCATTATTGCGTTCCTACTCAAAGGAAGGAATTGAGGGGGTAGAAAAAGGAACGGAGCGCAGGCCAAGCGCGCTCTGGCTGAGCGTGGGAAGCGCAGTGAAAGCGCCGGGCTGCAGGGGGCTCGCCCGGGGAAAGCCGGCTTTCTCATCTCCTTCCTGCCGGCCGCGCGTCACAAGGTGGAGCCCTGGAGAGCCGGGAAAGGCCCCGGTCTCGGGCGCCGCGGTCTCTGGGGGAGGGAATGCTAGCTTCAGGAGACCGCCTGATTGGCAGCCCGGCTGCGGCGGGGGGCGGGCCTCGGGGCGCGGCGGGGACGGGAGCGGGGCAACGCGAGTCCCGGCTTTCCGAGCCGAGCGCGCGGCGAGCAGGCAGCATGAGCAAGAGCCACCACGTCGTCATTCAGGGACCGGGGCCGTGGGGCTTCCGCCTGGTCGGGGGCAAAGACTTCGACCAGCCGCTTACCATCTCCAGGGTAAGGGGCCCCACCTTTAGACCAGAAACCTCGTTGCGGTGCCAAAAGCCTGGGGGCGGGGGCGGGGAGAGGCGAGAGGACCCGCCTGGACACGCGCAAAGTGCGTCCCCGTATTCTCACCGGGTCTGCACTAGACTGTTACAGCGCTGTGATTCCACGTTCAACATCCTATGGAATCCTAGAGTTTGTAGTTTCGAGAGGGGCCAGTCGGCCTTTCCCGAATCTGCAAACCCCAGGATTCCATAGGATGTTGAACGTGGAATCATAGCGCTATAAGAAGCTAGTGCGGAAATATTGTTTGACCAGCGCCTCCTCTGCCCTCTCACGCGTCCGAATTGGGCTCGTGAGAGAAGAACGTAGGCTTGAGCATTGGCGCGCCTGTTTGCGGAATAAAGGCAAAAGGAAGGGCATTGAGGCGAACGAGGATAGCGGCTTTTCCAGCGGCGGCTGAGCGGGGACCGGCTTGAGATTAGCCGCCGCCCCTCTGACAGGAGAAGGCGCCTCCGCGGGCGCCCGTCGAGTTTCCCGCGGTAGCTGCCGGCTTTGGGGAGCCTGCGGAAAAGGCGGCGGCGGCGGCGGCGGCGGCAGCTCCTCTGCTCGGCCTTTTGTTCTTCTGAGGCTAATGTGGTTTCTCTGAACCAGGGGAGGCTGACGCGACTCATAGCCGTTGATAGAACCGAAAGGAATGTTCCTAGAAAGTACAGGCTGAGGAGGGCACAATACAAGAAAGAACCGCGATGGTCGCCGGAGACTGCCTGGCAGCTCGAGGAAGACGCTCCGCAGAGCGGGGCACAATGGCTTCGGAAGGGGCCGAGCTCCTTTGGGCTCAGCGCGGGATGCGGCCCGCTTACCAGTAAAGGAAGGACTGAATTTTTAAAAGGGGTTGGAATGGGCTTGTTAGAGGAAGAGAAGGTAAATGCCGTGGCCTATATTCTTCTGTTTTAAGGTTAACTTTGAAGTTTAATACAGTTTAAGATACTCTCATCACAGGAATAGAAATAAAGTATTACAATGTGGAAACCTTATATAACACCGAGCCCTTATACCCAAGAAGATACTATTCAGCATGTCAGGGCAAGCTGTCCCCCAAAACGACATGTTTTTAGGAAGTATTTTTACCATATGGTGTCAGTAGAAATGTTGTGAAAATTCCCATACAGTTAAATATATAATTTTTTTAAATGATTAAAGAAGAACATGGGACAGAAGACAGAAGCTAGTCTTCCCATTTGTACCTCTACCCACCACCAAACACCTACTGTTTTGCTAGGTATTTTCTGCTCTTTGAATTTCTGGCTGCAGGAAGAGACAGTTGTGAAAGAAGATACTAATGGGCCTTGGGGTGAGAGCATTCTAACTGAATGTGACAAAAATATTGTCAGAAGCTTCATCACTACCTTTTTCTAAGAAACTGGAATTTTGATCATGGAGTCCAAATACCTGTTTGTGTTCACTCAGTTTGGTACTGTTTTGGCTCTGATTTTATGACATGGTCTGCTGTGGAAAAAATGGAACGTTCTCTGTAGCAATTTGATTTAAAAAATATTTTTGTTAGCATGGGAAGAGCCTAGGAACAATGAAAAAGGACGAACAGTTGCTCAGGATCTAGGGCACAGGATTTTTTTTTTTTTGGTCTGCAGGAGATGGCAATGAACTGACTGCCAAAATATAACCTGTATGGGTTGTTAGTTGTAGTAGGTACAGAGTGCAGGGTAAAGACAAGTGGACAAAGAAACAGGTGACCTTTGCTTTTAAGACTAATGGGGAGAAAGAATCAATGATGCTGCAACCCCTGGCCAGAACGCCAGGGTTCCACAGCTTGGAGCCTGTCAAACAGCTGCCCAAGGGAGCTGCCTCTGGCAGTCTCAAGTGCCATTCCCCCAACTCATTCCCCCTGCTCAGTGACAGCAGGCATGCTGATCAGCAAAGGGCTGAGCCAGATTCACAGGTGCTTCTTTCTGTTTGCTTGCTTCTGCCAAACTATTTCTTCAAAAGAAGAATCATAGTGCTGCAAGTGTTCTCATGGGCCATCTAGTCCAGTCTCCTGCTCAGTGCAAGATCTTCAGCTAGAGCACCTCCAACAGATAACTATCCAGTCTCTTTTTAAAGACATCTGAAGAAAGAGACCCCACCACCTCTCAAGCAATCAGGTCCATTGCGAAACCACTCTTACTGTTAAGGTGCTCCTTCTAATGTTCAATCAAAATCTACCCTCTTGTAAGTTCAAACCATTAGACCTAGTCCTATCCTCTGGGGCAGGAGAGAACACACCTGTCCTATCCTCTCTGTGACAGCCCTTAAGGTATTAAACAAGACCAATCATGTCACCCCTCAGTCTTCTTTTCACCAAGCTGAACAACTTCAGCTCTTTCAACCTTTGCTCATATGCCCATACCTCTTATCATTCTTGTTGTCCTTCTTTGAATCTGTTCCAACTTGTCTATATCCTGCTTAAAATTAGATGCCCATAATTGAACAGTACTCAAGGTGAGGCCTGACTAGTACAGAATATACTGGGACTATATACAGTGGGTCCTCCTTATCCACAGTCTCTGGATGTGTCCATCTGAGCATCTTCCACCTCGTCACGCCCTATACCTAAAATGGCAGCAGTGCGCCCTCATGTATGCTGAAGCATCCATGCTCACATCATCATCATTCAATGTAGTGGGATGCAAGCATGTGTGAATTTCACCATTTGTTGCGGGTCCTGGAGGGTGCACTGTAGACATTAGTTTTCAATTCAAGGGAAGGACAACTCTTCTCCTCCTTCCTTCCTTCCTGATAAAGAGAACCCTGAAGCACAAAAAAACAAGTACAGTCTCCCCCCTCCCCACATACCAAGCAAGTTTGGAACCTGAAAGATTTCTTTTTTCCTCCTCTTTGAAAAATAGCCATATGTGGTGGTAGATGCGCTGTTCAGCCAAGTCTGTGTGAGACCAGTCCTGCTGTTAGGCTGTACAAAACCATCAGCCACCGTACAACTTTTTCTAAAAAGTAATTAAAACAGGCTGTTCTTGTCCCAGTGTCATCTAATGGGACAGGAGGGAACAGAACAGAGCTGGCAACTGCCCAGCTGAAAATTGAAAAACCTACCAGACAGCACAGAGAAGTCTGTGCTTACTTCCTCTCTTAAAAAAAGCCAAACCAAAACAAACAAATAAAAAAACTAACAGGAACTAGCAGGCAAAGTATTTTATTTGAAGATACACTTGTAAAAACATAACTGAGCTGAAATATATTATCAGTAGTTCAGTAAAATCCAGCACCTGTACCATGAAATGACAGCCACAGTATGATTGTGTAGTCCTGTGCATGTCTGTTCATACATGTAATCCATTGTATTAATTGTATCTTATTTCTGTTTAAGTGTGCATAGGTCTAATCCTAAACTCATCCACTAATAATAAGTTCTGTTGAGCTCAAAGGAGGCCTACTTCCATGTAAGTTGCAAATCATGGTGCTTGAAATCATTATAGATTATTAAGCTGACACTAGGTACGTGTGTTGTTAGCTGTTGTTGCAGTTGTTCACATTTGGTAAAATGTGGTGGATACATGCTTTTCCTGTTTGGTAGTGGTGTGAAGGGTACTTTTTAGGTATATATATGTAGATTTATCAGAAAAAAAATAAAGTTTTAACCTCCCCCCCTCCCCACAAAGAAAAAGTAGAGATGCCTGGAGAATGACTACAGCTTGCTTTCAGGACAGAGCAGAGTGCATTATATGCTATTGAGAGAAACCAAGAGACCAGAATAGTATAACATATGTTAGATAGAGTATGTGTTCTTTAATTGGTAGTGTGATTTGGATGGGAAACTGGCTTAAGTTGTGAACATTCAACTCTGGTAGTTTTTTTCAAAAATGCATACAGTAGGTCTTTGGTATCTGTTAGAGTTTGCTTCTAGGAACCCTGCCCCCACACGGATACCAAAATCTATGGATGCTCAAGTCCCATTATGTACAATGGCATAACAAAATAGCATTCCTCATAGAAAATGGTAAAATCAGGTTTGCTTTTTGGATTTTTTAAAAATATTTTCAAGTTTTGGATGACTGAATCCGTGGATGCAAAATCCATGAATATAGAGACCAAATGTATAGCATACAGAGATGTCATTCCTACTGGGATCCTCTGTGCCTGAAATTTTAAAAGTTTACCTAGCAAAGTCCTGAAAAGAGGTCCCTCTTTCAGTAGGTTGGTGTGTAGTTTTGTATCCTATCTTACTGCACTTGTGTTCCAAGTTGTAAATCTCATCTAAGTTAAGTGTGAAAATTGTTGACGGAGTATAATTTTCTTGAGAGTAACTAGAGCATGAATGTGCTTCTACTGATATTTGGAGTATGTATGTCTTATAGGGAATGATGGAAAGCTGATGATATTCCTCCTCTTTGGAATCCACTGGGAGCTGAATCCTCCCGCTTGTCACCATTTCTTTTGCTCAGCAGTTCTGTTGGAGAGCATGGTGTGTGAGGAGCAGACAGCTTCTTTCCCTACAGAATTGCATTCCTAGCAGCTTGTTGGGAACACAATCCTCTTGGATAATATGGTGTGTGCTCCCCATGCACCATTTTCTGTAGCAGAGGTTTGTCTTCAGTGACATGCAATAGTGAACTCGATGATGGGAAAACACAGGACCATGTGTGTTTGTGGGCTACGCACCATGTATCACTAATTTTAAAGTTTAAGTGAAGTCAAGTCATTGTTTGAGAACTGAGGCCCTTTCCACACATGGAGGGAGAAACGGGGTAAAACGCTCAGAAACGGAGCTTACCAGAAGCCGGGTAAGTCTATCGCCACGAGGAGCAGCGCGAGTTCGCTGCTCCACACTCCTGCGGCGTCCTGCGGCATCCTGCAGCGTCCAAAATGGCGGCTTACGACTGGCGGAGGCTCTCCACCAACCGGAGAAACTCGCCAACCGGAAGCCCGCCCCCTGGCAGATCTGCAGGCATGCACTTGCGCGCACCTGCAAATCTACACTGGGGCACTGCGACAGGGTGGAACAGGGCTGCACGCTCGTGTTTTATAAAAACAAAGTGGTTTTTAAAAAACACACGGCACCACCACTTCTGGTCGCTTCAGGGCGGTTTGAGGTGTAGAACCTCAAAATTATAAACGCCCCAGTGCACTCCACGGTGTAGACGACCTCCGTTAGAGGTCACTCTACACCGCTTTAATTACCCCGTGTGGAAAGGGCCTAAGAGCAACTGAGAGGAATTGATCTATAACAAATTGAGATGGTGGTAAGTTGCACTTGTTTCTTACCAACTTAGGGCAAACCTGTCACGAGTTTTTCTTGGTAAGACTTGTTCAGAGAAAGTTTGCCTTTCTCTCCTGAAGCCAAGAAAGTGTGACTTTCGTAAGGTGACCCGGTGGGTTTCCCATCTGAGAGGGATTCAGATGCTGTTCTCCAGGGTCAATAGTCCAATGCTCAAATCACTGTACCACACTGGCTCTTCAAATTGCATTTAATAACACAGTGTGTACTACACAGTTTTATAACACTAAAAGTGTTGGCAAAACACTGCCCTTTTTTTAATAAAATGAGAACCTAGTACTATCTGTTGAAATGTATGCCAGAAATGAAGTTTCCAAGGCTGACTGTGGTAGGTTACTTTCTCTAAGTAGATATTCAAAAAATTAATACAAGATAAAGATATGTCTGATGGTATAAGAAGATCTGGAAGGTTGAGCTCTTTTTCTGTAATTGGATTTGCATCCTTTGCACTGAAATTCTAGGAGGAGAATTCCATGCACCTTTTACTCTTTGCTAAGCAATAAAAATAGTGAAAATATCCTGTCCTGATCTTGGTGGTAACATAGATTGGAGTCAGAGACTCCAAAGCTGTGTTAGTTTGTTCAAGAAGGGGTGGACAGTGAGGACATAGATAAGAAATTGGGTGGTAAAACGTAAATTTAGAAGAAGGGGGGCAACTTGTAACCCTCCAGATGATTTGTTATGCAGGCTCAGACTCATGGGAATTGCAGTCTGAGCAACTCTGGAAAGCTACATATTGCATATACAATGGGCCCCACAGTATCCATGGGGGTTTGGTTCCAGGACTCTGCCCAGCTAACAAAATATGCAAATATTCAAGTCCCTATTAAATGGCATAGGGCAGCAGCTGGAGGTGGCGGCAAGCCCTAGCTGCAAGGCATGTCTTCTTCAGGTTCTCCTGCATCCAGGGATTGCACCAGCGGTGGTCCTTTTGTTTGTAATGAGAGACAGCTGAAATAGTGGCAATCCAAGCGTAGTACCTGGTACAAATCCATGCCTCCTGCCATTGCACAGATCCTTGCGTCTTTCTGCAGCCTTGTCTATGCTGCTGCCTAGAGTGAGAGAAGAATACCATAGGGGCCATAGAATCATGGAGTTGGAAGAGACCACAAAGACCATCCAGTCCAACCTCCTGTCATGCAGAAATTCACAGTCAAAGCATTCCTGACAGATAGCCATCTAGCCTCTGTTTGCAAACCTCCAGAGAAGAAGACTCAACTACACTTTGAGGCAGCGTATTCCACTGTCAAACTGCTCTTACCATCAAGAAGTTCTTCTTAGTGTTTAGGTGGAATCTCTTTTCTTGTAGTTTGACGCCTGAGTTTCTGAAGCAACAGCAAACAAACTGGCTTCATCTTCCATATGATATCTCTTCAAATATTTAAACATTGCTATCGTGTCACTTCTTAACCTTCTCATCTCCACACTAAACATATCCAGCTTCCTAAACTGCTCCTTACATGGTTTCCAGGCCTTTTACCATTTTAGTTACCCTCCTCTGGACACATTCCAGCTTTTTAATACCCTTCTTGAACAGTGGATCCCAGAAATGGACACGATATTCCAGGTGGGACCTGACCAAAGCAGAATGGAGTGGTACTATTATGTCCCTCAACCTAGACACTATACTATTATTGATGTAGCCTAGAATCACGTTGGCTTTTTTAGCTGCTGCATGAAACTATTGAATCACGTTCAACTTGTGGTCTACTAGGACTCCTAGATCCCTTTTACATGCACTGTGGTCAAGCCAGGTGTCACCCATCTTATATCTATGCATTTCATTTTTTCTGCCCAAATGTAGTACCTTACATTTCTCCGTGTTGGTATTTGGTTAGTTTTAGTCCAGCTTTCTAATCTATTAATATCATTTTGAATTCTGATCTTTGGAGTATTAGCTACCTCCTAATTTGGTGTCCTCTGCAAATTTGATAAGCATGACCTCTATTCCATCATCCAAGTCATTTGTAAAGATGTTGAATAACACTGGGCCCAGGACAGAACCCTGTGGCACCCCACTAGTCACTTCTCTCCAGGATGAAGAGGAGCCATTGGTGAGCACCTTGTGGGTTCAGTTGGGCAACCAATTACAAATCTAATAGTACCATTGTCTAGCCCACATTTTACTGGCTTGTTTGCAAGCATATCATGGAGGACCTTATCCAAAGGCCTTACTGAAATCAAGACATGGTACATCCACAGCATTCCATTCATCTACCAAGCTTTTAATTCTATCAAAAAAAAAAAAAAGAGATAAAATTTGTTTGTGAGAAACCCATATTGACTTTTAGTGATCACAACATTCCTTTCTAAATTCTCACAGATTATCTATTTAATTATCTGTTTTAGTATCTTCCCTGGATTGATGTCAGACTGTCTGTGTGATAATTGTTTGGGCCCTCTTTTTCCCCTTTTTGAAGATTGAGACAGTATATTTGCCTTCCTCCAATCTGCTAGGGCTTCTCCTGTTCTTTAGGAATTCTCAAAGATTATTGCCAGTGGTTCTGAGATTAATTCTGCCTGTTCTTTTAATACTCTTGGATGTAACTCATCTGGCCCTGGTAACTTGAATTCAGTTAGAGTAACCAGGTATTCCTATACTACCTAAAGTTTGGGCAGCTTTGGGCTCATATCTGTGCAATTCTCCAGGCTAAGACTGTATTTGCTGTCAGAGGATTGGGGCTAGTGTTAGCTGTGAGTCTTCTTGCTCTTCATCAGAAAGGACTGAGGCATGGTGCCATCAAGGGCAGGAGGGGGTGACTGTTAAGGACACAGTGGTTGCAAAGATTATTTTTTCACACTTCTCCTGGCCACCTGCAGTGGTGAGTCCTGGCTCCCTTGGCTGGAGGAACCTCCCTGCAAATGAATCTATTTAAGCTGGGGACAGGAGGTTATTAGTTATGGTTATTGTGTTTACATGCCATGTTGATGAGGAATCAGTAATATTTCTTTTCAGATAATATTAGGATGCAATAGTGAGTGATTTGTTCTGGGTGCTGAGTTCATGAATGGTGAATTTGGAGATTGTTGATTCAGTGGGAATATTTAGAGATAATTTCTGGGTACCCCCACTGGAGCTAAATCCTTGTTCCTTCTGTATAACTTTCCTTTCCCTAAAGAAGCGGGGAAATATTATGCAGATGGGGCTGCTTCAAATTTGTGATGATTTTTTCTCCCTCCCTCCACCCTCTTGTTCATTCCAGGTAACCCCTGGTAGCAAAGCTGCAACTGCCAATTTATGTATTGGAGATATTATAATGGCGATTGATGGGGAAAACACAGAGCACATGACTCACCTAGAAGCACAGAACAAAATCAAGGCCTGCGTAGATGAAATAACTCTGACAGTGCTCAGGTAAAATGGTATCTTTCACTGACAAAATGTACATTACACTGACATTTGATATAACAAGTATGTGTTTGGCTGTCTCTTGAAGAAGTTCCTTTTTGTAGGCGAATCTATGAGAAGTAATGCTTTTTTCTTAAAGAAAATTGTAAATGAGATTTGTGTGTGTATGTGTGTGTATGTCTGTGCCTGTGTGTGTGTGGTTATTTGTACTTTTCAAAATCTCTTGATGGTTTGAAGCTCAGCCCAGCTCTGGCAAATTCTTCATCTCATGAGAAATTTGAAAGAAAGACGACAATGCACCATATATGGAATTGTGTAGTGCTTTTCAAGATAATGACCAAAATACAATTAAAACTGTTTAAACCCATTAAAGTTAATAGGCATAACTATGCATTACACCAAGGGCAAGGCATTTTTTAAGCAATAGGTGTGTGTCCTAATGTCACCCAGTCCTGGCTTTTGGACATCCAGTGGAGAGAAATGGACACATGGAATTTACTCAGTGAACCCAGATTCAGATTAGAAGGTACTAAAACACTGAATGGAGGAATGAAATTTCAGTGAATGGAATACAGACAGTAGAATATAGAGGCACATTGCACCATAATTCTTAGAGTTTTTACAAATCAGTAGTCTGTCTGAAAAACATCTGAACAAAATCTCTCTCCTGTACCCTGTCATGTCTGAAGGTAAGTTGTCATATATTCACAGGCCAGAAGTCAGAAGCTGTGCATCTCATCTGTAAGGGGAATTAAAATAGGGTCACTCAACCTTATTTCTCTTCCTCTCTGCTGTAGCTCCCATAGTTAACAGCTGCAACAGCCCCTCTCCAGGCCTTGACAGCTGTCTTATGAGGATGTTTTGAATGGGGCACAAGTGATTAGCTATTTGTGCATCCAAAAAAGACATACACACATAATCCTGGGTTATGTGCACATATTTCACCAACAAGATTCCAGTTCTTTAGTATTCAAGTTTTGACATTGGATGCTTCAAGAGGTTTAGTTTTTGTATTGTATTCAGGTATATTAAAGCAGGAATATGTGGCCCTCCAGCTGTTACTGAACTACAGCTCCCAGAATTCTTTGTCATTGGCTATGCTGGCTAAGGCTGCTAGAGATTCAGTCTAACAACCTCTGGAGGAGTGCTCAATTCCCATCTTGTTTAGCCATCTGCAAGTTACTGCAAAGCAAAAATAAAAATAATCCCCATATGTGTGTGTGAGTGTATGCACAATCCCAGACCAATTGTGTTTTAACCATTTTTTCATAAGAATTTTAGGGATTTTTTTTAACTCAGGTATTTTCTGATAGTGGACAGGCTAATAAAAACTGTAATAATGTGTGTAAATTTATTTGCAAATCTATATTCATTTCTTCCTTTTAAAAAAAAATCACTTGTGAGACAATTGGAATATCAGGAGTGTGTGTACTGGAGAGGCTTCCACTCAAACTTCCACTCAAAAATGGTATTGATCTTTCTGCCTACACATTGGAAGATCCAATCTGAATTATTCTTCCAGTTACAACTCATATTTAAAAAGGCTTTCATGTGCTTCCTGGCTGTTTTGGGATGTCTTGTCTAGTTTGGAGAAGTGAGAAGTTAGCTGTGTTGATTATTAAAAACATCCAAAGTACACATTGTATTGATATCTTTATTAAGCTGACCAAAAGGGGCACCTTTTGTTACCTTTTGAAACTCACTTTTCCCTTCATTAAGAAAAGAAAGTTAAAAATCATGCAGGGAGAAAAAAGTGATGGGCACAGGTCTTTTTAAAAAGATGATATTAAGAGAGAACAGATGCATACAGAAAGGTTAGACCACATCCCCATGGCCATGAGGTGGCTGGGAACAAAAGCAGTAAAAACTATGCAGTAAAAGTTTCCTTTCCCATTGGCAGCAACAAATCACCTCCTTTGGGAACTGTGTCTGTGTCTATCCTGTGTGAGGCCTTAAGCCCCTTTGTAGGCATAGTGCAGTGAGTCTTTAGGAAGCTTCTGTACTGTTAGCTCTGGAGATCATTAAGTATTGACAGATAAAGTATGTCAATTGACACTAAGACCCTTTCCTCACGGGGGGGCCGAAACGGGGCCGCGCACGCAGGGGCAGAACTTACCCGCGAGCGGGTTGCTCCGTCCCTAATGGCAGCCGGCGGCTTCTGGCAGCGCTCCGCCAATTAGGACAGCGCGCCAGCCGGAAGCCCGCCCCCGGGCAGATCTGCAGGGATGCGCTACCGCGTCTCTGCAGTTCTTCACCGGGAGCTGCTACGGGGCAGCGCGGGTAAGTTTTATAAAAACCACTTTTGAAGGTGGTTTTTATAAAACTCACAGCGCCACCCCGGGGCTGCACTAGAGCAGTTTGAGGTCTAGAACCTCACTTTTTTTAACTGCTCTAGCACAGACCCCGGTGAAGAAGACCTCCAGGAGAGGTCGCTCTAGCGTGGGCAATATACCCGTGTGGAAATGGCCTAAATAAAGATTGCTTCCTTGTGTTGATTTGTGCTGCTTTACTTTCTGATTTTGGTATAATTTAGGTCTCAGTCAGCACCTTTTTTCCATTTCTTCCTAAATTTAGCAGGACCTGAGTTGGGTATGGCAGCATGATGTCGAGTTTGAACTCTTAAGGGATTTAGTTATTGTTACTGTTATTGCCAGGTAACAGATAGATTAGGAAGGGTGCTGCTGGGAAACTGCAACATTCATCTGAGCTTATAGTAAATTGTCCTAGACCTCTGCTTTGAATACATATCTATAAAATCCACCTTTCCTTCCTTAACTGTTAAGACTAAAATGCTGTACATCTGGGACTTTACAAACTTTACAGGTTTGTACAAATGTAGATGGGGCTTACTTTACTGCGCTGCTAGTAAACTTTTAATAATGTGCTGCATTGTCTATATCATTCTAAAATGGATATGCTTTTAAATTATTTTTAATTCTATTGTTAGTTTAATTATATTCTAACTGTTGTATGTTTTGGTGATGTGAATCTTTGCCTGTATCTCTTTTAAATTTGTAGGCTACCTTGAGTCTTAGGGCTGGGAAAAACGCAGGAAATAAACTTTATACCTTTCCTGCCATAACTAGCGTCATAGAGTTGCAAGAGACCACAGGGTCCATCCAGTCCAACCCCCTGTCATGCAGGAACACACATCAGAGCACTCCCAACAGATGGCCATCCAAGCCTCTGCTTAAAAACCTCCAAAGAAGGAGACTCCACCACACTTCAAGCCAGCATATTCTACTGAACAACTGTGACCGTCAGGTTTCTGAGGTTTAGGTGGAATCTCTTTTACTGCAATTTGAATCCATTGCTCCTTGTCCGAATCTCTCTGGAGCAGCAAAAAACAAGCCTTCTCCCTCCTCGACATGACATCCTTTCAAGTATTTAAACATGGCCATCCTGTCCCCTCTTAACGTTCTCTTCTACACATACCCAGCTCCCTAAGCAGCTCCTCATAGGGTATGACTTCCAGACCCTTCACCATTTTGGTCGCCCTCCTCTGGACACCTTCCAGCTTGTCAGTATTCTCCTTGAAATGAGGTGCCCAGAACTGGACACAGTATTCCAGATGAGTTCTAACCAAAGCAGAATAGAGTGATACCATTACCTCCCTTGATCTAGACACCATACTCCTATTGATGCAACCAAGAATTGCATTGGCTTTCTTGGCAGCCGCATCACACTGCTGACTCTTGTTCAGCTTGTAGTCTATTAAGACTCCTAGATCCCTTTCAACATGTACTGTTATCCAGCCAAATGTCCCCCATTCTATATTTGTGCATTCCAATTTTTCTGCCTAAGTGTAGGACTTTACATTTCTCTCTGTTGAAATTCATTTTATTAGCTTTGGCCCAGGTCTCCAATCTGTCAAGATCATTTTGAATTTTGATCCTGTCCTCTGGGGTATTAGCAACCCCTCCCAATTTGGTGTCATCTGCAAATTTGATCAGCATGCCCTCCACGCCTTCATCCAAGTCATTGATGAAGATGTTGAATAGCACTGGGCCCAGGACAGAACCCTGTGGTACCCCACTAGTCACTTCTCTCCAGGATGAAGATAAGCCTTCAACTAATTTGGACTGATGTGGTCTACTAAATTTGTCTGCTGTAATAGGCAGTGGCATCAATGGAGTTGGTTTCACTCAATAGAGTAACTCATGGGCCATTTCTGCACTAGACTGTTACAGTGCTATTATTCCACTTTCAACATTGTATGGAATCCTGGGGTTTGCAGTTTAGGGTGTGTCATGGTGTCAAACCCATGGACCTCCTTCCATACCAGACCATACAGAATCTTTACTATTTTTTTTGTATTAACATTACTCATAATCATAATTCATGTATATCATTGAAAGTAACGGAAATAGTAGTGATATAAACAGTTAGCAAAATTAAAGCTGCACCTTTAAATTGCAGTGTCAAAATTATGCTTACTTTAACGTTAAACTTTAATGGATTAGGTTTGCATAATCAATAACAGTCCAAATAATGAAGAAGTTGTAGACAAATGCATATGGAAATATACTCATAAATGAAATAATACCAATAAACAAACAAACAAACTACCAGAAACAAATACACAAGCATTTCAGCACTTAGCAAAAATCTTGACTAAATCAGAACTTTCCTTTCCTGGCCTTCAAAGCTGCGAACCTGTGACACACTTCATCAAAATTAATGCCTTTTGCCAACTCAGTTTCAGTTGATACAAACTCAGCTGGGGTGCTGTCTTTTTCTTGAGCCGATTTCAGCTGTGATTGCATCCTGTACCATGTTATACATTTTGAACCAGTTGGGACTTATTTCCAACAGGCAGAGCAGTGATTCTCAGGCTGATGTGTGGGACCAACAAACTTTTTTTTCTAGAGTGCCTGGGACGAGCATCATATTTGTGCTCACTGGCTATAATTGTTTCTTCCTTTCCTAGAAACTTACCAGAGATTAGCAACCAGTGGCTCAGGAGTGGCATCAGTAGCACTGTAATAAAGGACGTGTATCTGGCTATTTGGTATATGATTTGGGGCCAAAAGCTGATCTGGGAATGTAAAGTACTACATCCTTACCTTAAAAGGGCACTCTCCCTATCACCGATATATGTGACACAGAATATCCCAAAACTTAAGTTGGAAGTACAGGACCGTGTATTTGTTAGTTAGTTTGTTGTTGTTGTTTTCTATATATAATTTTTTATTAAGTAAAAAAAACAAAAAACACAACAACACTACAAAGCAATACAAGAAATAAACTAAATAAAAAACCATACACAAAACAAAATAAAGAAAATAATGCAGTACATATGAAAAAAGACCAACTAGAAAACTATGAATATCTAATTAAACTAACTAAATTTTAACTAGCGAACAAAAAGAAAAGCTACCAGTAATTAAAAAATTAGTTCCCACCCTCTTTGAAAACTGCTCATACTGAATAAGCAGTTACACTTAACTATATATTTTTTTAATTAAAATCGAAGTTAACTCTTGTCATTAATGGTAATTATAGCCTTATCGAGATACCGCCCAAATTCCCTAGTTAGTAAAGAAACAATTATGAGCAATAATAATAAGCTTTTAACATTATTCTATTGTGTTAGATTAGGCGAATTTTAAACAATTGCTTCAAACCTCAAAAACTATTTAAAAGAGGAAAAACAACATTAAACCTATTTCCATTATACTTACTTATACTTGTACATATGTTTATCCCATAAATATTAAAATCATTATTTAAACCAATAATAAGCAAACAATAATCAAATATAATAGTCAATCCTCAAAAAGAATTTTAGTAAACCTTCAACATTACTAATAAAACCATATATTGTAAATATTATAAATAACCTAAAACAGTAACAACTAAAACCGTCTATTAATTTTCATATTACACTTCTCATATAACAGGAAATAACAAATCAGAACTTAAAATTAAGAAAGTTAAAAATCTATTATCATAGATAATTCTCCTAATTTTTCTTTAAATAATCAATCAGACATTTCCATTCAGAAGAAAATTCTGGCAACTTGAGCTGAGAATACATTGACCAAATTAACCTGAACCACCTGGCAAATGGATGATCAGGCACCCACCTCAACTCTCCAGCCCCTTCTTCCTGTCACCATGACCCTAATGGTTGGTGGGCAAAAAGAGGAGGAGGTAGGATATTTGAATGCTCTCTGCATGTGACTTTATGAGGAGACTGATGCACCTTCCCTGCCCCTTCTTCTCTCGTGTGATGGAAAGTTGGACCGGTCCGAGCTTCAAGCAGTTTTGGCCCTTGGCTCCTGCCGTACTTTGAGTGCCCTGCTGCCCCGCTAGGGTTGCCTTCAGTCTCTGGGCAAGTGCAAGTGCTAGTGCTGGGCTTTCATGGAGTGGAACTTGGCAGTGCTTGGTGCCATAAGGCTCTCTGGTACACAACTGCAGTAGCTATTGCAGCAACTTCAGCAGAAGCAGCAGCAGAAGTGGTGTCAACCAGAAAAGGAAGAAGATGGACGGAACTGGAAATAAAGGCTGGAGGGAGAGGCGGGAGCAGTGGCACCACTAGGCTTGGTGTAACCCATGTTTAATGGTGGAACCTGCTCCCCCGTACCCCTATAGTGATGCCACTAATATGGATTTCTCCATGTTTACCTCTAAAGGACAGTGCTCCAGTTTCTCTTTCATTACATTTCTTCTTCATCTGGGACCGGTAAAAACCAAGGAGCAGCAGCAGTGAGGACTAAACATTTTGAGATAAAAAAAAGTCAGATGAAAGAAGCTGCTCTCGGAGAGAACCTGTCTGACTACTAGTGTTGAGAGAGGAGGCCAACATGGGGAGCAGGCCCCGTTTACTCCAGACACATGAGTTGCCTCATTTAAGTATAATGATTACTTTTTGTTTCCAAGGCTCTTTTCCTTGAAAGTGGGGAGAATGGGATCATATTTCACCAGGTTTCAGAAACAGTTTTTATCTGTTTCCAGAGCTGTGTCCAAACTCCTCTTCTGGAGTTTGGGCTTGTTTTGGGCCAGTCCGAGCCCCGCTGGATCTGTACATTGGAACCCTCCCATTCCAAATGTAGTGCCAAGGGGGAGACAACATAGTGACTTTTGTTTCCCCTTCTCAAAAGACCCTCAGAAAGTAGAAAGGAAGTGCAGTGAGGCCCCTGGTGGCATTGGGCAGCATGCTCACCTCTGTTCCAGTCTCTGTGCTGTGCCTTTTGCCACAGTGTGCCCTAGAGAAAAGCCACAGTTCATTGCCCCCTGCTGTCGTTGAAGAGTGGGCCCTTGCTCCTATCTGGACGTGGAGACTGACTCTTTTACACACTTAATCTGGATGTTAAAATGGAGCACACATAAGACAACATTGAGTAACACCCCCCCCCATAGAGTTTCATGGCTGCAGGGGAGTTAAAAATTTAAGTAGAAAGTAGGAGAAATTCAGGCTGAACATGACAACCACTCCTTTTTCCTCAGCGATCCATGTAAGGAGAAGAGAGATGTAGGCGGGACAGGCAACTGTTCTGTCTTGCCCTGTCTTGCCCTGCCACTTCTCTGCCACTGCAAAAGAAGGTCTTTTTCTGAGACCAACAGGGCCCCTACCAAAAATCAAAGCAGCTTGTGTATTCATTTTATCCACATCTGTGATTAACAGAGAGACACAGAATGGAAAAAAAACTAACTCATCCCGAAAATAAAATCACCCAGTAGCATGGAGGCTACTCTTGTAAAAGATCTATTTTAACTGAAGACTAAGTTATGCACTTTGTTGGTGGCTAATAATCTTTTGCTCTAAGAAGTTTGGTACAAGGAGTTCTGAATCAGGGGAAAATGTATACTTAAGGAGTGCCAAGAAATTCTATTGACTCACTACCGTTGCGTCACTCTTCTAAGAATTCCATTTGGCTGGGGTCAAAGTCTGTTTTGTTCAACCCTGTTTGGCATGCTACATATTTCTGTGTCTGTCTATATATGGATACTCAAACAGACTGGCTGCTTTCTGGAAGTGCAGTTACAATTTATAACCATTGGCTTTATGTTTTAGTGTGGGAAAATTCAGAGACCTGTCTAAGAATTTGTCCTAAGATTTTTGCTTATGCTTATGGGACTAATTCCCTAGTTTGATTATTTTACTGTTAAAATTCTTGAGACATCTAAGCTACAGGCTCTTTCTGTCATAGAAGTTTAAGGCTGCGTGTCTAAGACCTTGCTAACTAGTTCCTGCATATTTCAGCATGTACAATCTGGACCAAGATTCTGACACAAATGAGAAAAGGAATTAACTGACTTACGATGAAAAAATGTTAATTTCAGCATCCATACTGGATCACCCTATATGAAAATCATGTGGAGGTTATCTGTATTTGTCTCGGGTGAGGCAAACAGCATTTTAAATGTCATTTAAAAAATATAGTAGATGTTAAGTGCTTAATCTGAATTGTACCCAAATAGTCACAGATATGAAGCTTAATACTATTTGCTGGGATCAAATGAAATTCTCAAGGATGACAAGAGTTATTTGTGAAGAAATCAAAGAAGTAGCCAAGTTAGCCTCTTACAGGATAAATAGGAGAAAGGGAGAGGAAGCAAAAAGCGGTGTGGTGCACCTTTAACCATCCACCAAAGCTCATGCTAAAATCAAAAACAGCTGCTGCCGCATTTATTTTTCTCTGTCTCTTCCTTCTTCCTTTTTATTGTGTAGAAATTAATTTCCTATCAAACTTATTTCTACTTTTCTTAACATTGCCTGTGTATATTACTGTAACGACATTTAGCAACAGGGAAGTTTCTTTTTAGATGATTAATGGGGAGAACAAAAAGTCTAGAATTCTGTTTTGTATTTTACATCGAGAAAGGATATATTGGCATATATAATGCTCCCCAGATTATCTTGCATAGTATCCTAAATCGTTGCTATAAAATACAACAGTAATGTACAGATCCTTTCAAAACAGAAGTGTATGCTAACTGTGGATAATATTTAAAAAATCTTTGCATGTTGAAATGCTGTGCTATCATGTCTAAGATCATAACCTGATGCAGATTTCAAACATTTAAATACAACTTTTGGGTATTTGCTTTCAGTATTTAGTTTGTTATATCCAGCTTTTCCTATGGGTCATGTTGTAGCTAATAGCTATTTCAGTATTTGTGTTTAGGATGTGTTCACATCATGCCTATACTTGTATGTTTTCAATCTCTTCTAAGACAGTGCTACTTGCACAATGTCTGAAGAAGTACAGTAGTGTCTCAGTATGTATGTGGGGCTCAGCAGCTATTGTCTGGTTTTTGTTGTTGTTGAAGTAACTAGATACCTTTAGCTAAACAAAACAAAAAGCAGCTTGCAGTTACCCAGCAATGGAAGTACAAGCTTTAATAAAAATAGGAGGTTGTGGTAGTGGCTGTTCTGTAGGTAAGTTGGCAAGAAGTTCAATAGTGCTTAGTCTTAGGAGTAGTCTTAGCATAGGACTGCAACCTACATTACTTATGGTAGGAAGTTTGCAGCCTGATTCTATTTTTACTGCAACTCCTAAGTATTGCAGGCTTCCTAAATTGCTCACCCCATTCTGTGCTGCTTAGTTAGATATACATTTTCAACTCAATCCCGCACATGCTTTGTCAGGTTTGTGGGTTTTCCCGGTCTTTTTTTTCATGGATACTAGTTTCAGTGGAAAGGGAAAGGCACTTGGAAAGCTCAGAGTGAGAAACCAGGTTTGGTTTCTGACTGGAATCTTACCCTTTGATCCTGTTTGGGCAAAATGACACTGAGGGCAAGGCTATACCACTGATGTCAGTCATAGGTGTGCTCGTGCCCCACCTCCCCCAGTGTTGCAGGATCCCTGGTTGCCCTGCCAGGTGGACCATCTACGAATGTTCTTGGAGCTGGTGGTTGAGTCTGGGAAACTTACCTGCCTTGAAGATTGCACAAATACTCCTGCTGGCAGTGGTTGCATCTCAGAAGCTTCACTGTTACAGGGAATTCCCTGTCATCTGTTGGTTTGTTTTTTTGTTTAGTTGGAAGAATGAAGAGGGATGGAAGGGAAGAGACAGGGTTTGGGGGCAGTAGGGTATCCTCTGGACACTCTGTAGGTCAAATGATTGCCACTCGTGAGTCCTGTTATACCCTAGAAAAGTTATTTGCTGTATATTTCCTGCCTAGGTGAGGACTAACAACAGTCTCTTAAAAGGTAGGATTCTTTTGGAACTTTGACCTAAAGCACATTGAGTACCAGTGACCTAATTTGTTGTTATTCTGTGCCTTCAAGTTGTTTCTGACTTACAGCAACCTTATCATGGGATTTTCTGGGGGCTGAAAGTGTGCGATGTGCTCAAAGTCAGCCAGTGGGTTTTCGTGACTGAGCAGAGAATTAGTGGTCTCCAGGTTCGTAGTCCATTGCTCAAACCACTACACCACACTGGATCTCCAGTGACCTAATTAAAATGCCATCTTAGTAAGTGTCAGTGGCATAGCTTGGCATGAGCGGGGTAGGGGCGAGGGCTATGGCTCGGGCAGAGACACATGGGGGCAGGGCTACAGCATGCATGGGTGGGTCTGCGGCATGTGGGAGAGCGGCTACACCGTGCATGGGTGGGGCTACAGCATGTGGGGGGCAAGCAAGGAGCGGCATTACGCCCCAAAAAGTGCTGCCCAGCGCGCACCGTCTCCTTCGCCTCCCTATCCCTACACCATTGGTAAGATATCAGTTATATGGATTTGCTCTGAAAATTTTCCCTAAAGCATCTCTTTCTGCTTTTCGGTGTAGAGCAGTTCAAGCACTTGAGATATTAAAGTGTTGCACACTCACTAACGCCAGCAAAGTCGCTGGGAACTGCAGCTGTTTTGCTCTGTTTGAAAGGCAGCTGTTTTATGTTTTGGGAAGCTAACTTTAGCCTGCAAGTTTGGAATGCTGGTCTTTAAATGAAAGGTGCGAGCTCACAATTCTTTCCTCATTGTGGTGCTCTGATTAAGAACTTGAAAGCTTTAATTCTAGCTCAGTAGGATGTCTTTTATCTTACTGGTCTTGCATGCCAGAAATAAAATTCACCAACAGTTGGAACAACTGTCCTAGCTCCCAAAAGACTGTAGTGTTTAAGAAACTGAGAACAGGCCATGGTTTTGTGCATTTGCACATATTTTGCAGACATTTTGTGCTTTCTCCCTTTGTTATAATTAATTGTGCTATATTGATATGAAAGATTTGGATATCTTCAGTTTGAATAAATGCCATTCTCTAAGGCAGGCTTTCAGGATCTGCTTTATTTTTACTGGCATCCCAGCAGGAGCCTGGTGCAGGATATATATACTTACGGTTGAAGAATTCTGTACCCAAGAATTTTTTTTTAATACCAGAACTGAGTGGAGCTTACTCTTTTTCCACATGAGAGTCCTGGTTATAGTAAAGCAGAGGTGGGGAAGGTGTAGCCCATGAGCCTCATGCAGCCCCTCAAAGCTGATCTTGAGACCCTCAGGATCCTCCAGCACCATCCAAATGAAGAAAAGAAACATATTTGGCCTCCAAATGCCCTTCAGTAAAAAGAAAGAGCCTCTGTGGTATAGTGGTCTGGGTGCAGGACTAGGGCTCCAGGGACCAGGGTTCAAATCCCCTGCTCACACATGGAGAACCATTACTGAGAAAGGAAAAACAAACCCATAAGCTTCCTCAGAATAAATCTTCCAAGAAAACCGTAGGCTAGGGTCATAATAAATTGGAGTCAACTTGAAAGCATGTAACAACCACCTCCTGCAAAGAGGGTGATATTGCCCTCCTGCACCCCCAAGAGGCATTGAAGTGCCTTGTTTTGAGTGCCATGAAAAAAAAAAAATAGGGATGGGGTGATGTAGTGCAGCATGGCCCCACACACCCCTAAAGTTTTCTCCATTTCAGCAGCGTAATTGATGGTGGCAGTCTGTTTTGTTGCTACTGTAGTTAAACATTTGTGAGTTGGTTGTCCTTTCCAATATAGAGCAAATTACAGGGGACCTCCTTGTAATTGGCCTGAAACAGTTACTGTTACTGATTTAGGGATGCAAGCCAGTGACAAGCAGGTGGTAGCGGTGATGGAGTTTTTAACAAATTCAGAACAAGATTGTTTTCATCTTTTATTCAGTAAGGGTAGGCATGGCAACCCCCTCATTCTCATCACTAGGAACTGATTTTTTTAAAAAAATGACAGGTTTGTGTCTTGATGTATTTTAAGCAGCAGTGAAGAATAAGAATATTGTTTCTCAGATGTTTCCGTAAGGAAGGAGTTCTGCTGTTCAGCTACCATCTTTAAAAATTACAGTTGGAAAATCGTTCCAAACCAGGGAAGAACCAGTGGGGTGGCTGAGGCAGTATTTGGTTTGGCATAGGAGACTCACAGTTTTCAGGTTGGTGATGGATCAGTTAGCTTTTGGTCCATCAAGGTATCCAAATCCATCCTGTAGGATTGCTATAAAGATATAATACAGTTATCTCGTGCCCCAGAATTTCTTGAAAAAATATATAAAAAGATTTAATGCCCCTTCGTCCAACTTATTAGATGGCATATATAATAAAACTCCATTGAACCATAAATGTTGCCCTTGTAATAACATTAAAAACACATGTATACCATCACTGTTGTTATTACTAAGGGGATAGGGAATGCCTAATATACAGCCTTCTCCAGACTGTTCTTATGAGTCTCTTGTGATTCTTTTGCTCCATTGTTCTAACAAGTTAATCACTCAGCCAGGGGCTGTGGTTTAAAATTTGACTGTGTTAACTTACTTCTCCATGACTGGGCAATGTATTATATTTAATTATTTTTAATAGATACAATTTCTGCATTAGATATCTAATATTTACTAGCAATTTTATTTAAATATGTTTTAATATTATATTTTAATGGTCTGTTGACTGAGATAAAGAGATGGTGATGATGGGAATAGTATGTAAAGTAAAACTGCATTAACAATTATAAATAGTTCTTAATGGTTTAACACACATATAAGATAGTTGTTCTGTATGTTATGGGTTAAATAACTGGAATAGAACATTTGTTTTGTCTGTGGTGAGTGATTTTAGTGCAAGATTTCCAAGGCATGGAAAGTCTGCTGTGGCTGCATACCCAAGTACAACGTATTGTGAGCATCCTAGACAAACCCTGGATTCTGGGGTGTCACAGTCTATGAGATTTTCAAGAGCAGGTATTACATTTATTGAAACCAATCTAAAGAATACTAGAGCTGACCAGATGTTCTCTTGCAGAAGTGAATCAAAAATTTGGTCGCCACTGGTTACTGAGGAAGGGAAGACAAATCCATACAAGATGAATCTGGCTTCTGAACCTCAGGTAGGTACCATTAATGATCACCTGTTCATTTTCACCAGTTGGTTCCCTGTATGCACAGGTATAGTGCTTTGCGGAGGCACTACAAATTGCTGTTGTATAATTGCTTCTCAGGTTTCATTTTAAAGGTAGAATCATGCTTCTGGTTCATAACATCTCTGCATGATATCAACTGGTGATAAAGTCAGATGAAAAATTGGTTGTGTGACTGCATCCAGACATTTTGGGCAAAAAGAATAGGTCAAGAACAGGTGTTAAGCAGCTTGTTGTTAAAAACTGTTGGCAGTTATGATAGCGAAGCCAAGCTTAGGACTGTGGCAGATGAGAGCATCATTCCATTTGCCATTCAGATGCAATCCTTTTGCTAACATATTTGTGATATTACTTCTGATCTGAAACCAAAAATGTTCCCCGAATATTGGGGCATGGGCAGTGGTAAGATGCATGTTGAACCAAGCTTTGCAGAATATACTTTTCATTTAGAACAGTGGTTCTCAACCTGTGGGTCCCCAGATGTTTGTAGACTTCAGCTCCCAGAAGCCCCAGCTACTATGGTCAATGCTCAGGGCTTCTGGGAGCTGAAGTCCAAACACATCTGGGGACCCACAGGTTGAGAACCACTGATTTAGAATGTGAACTTGCATATATCTGATTAGAAGTCAGTATATGGTTTGCCAGGTGTTCTTCTGCTTTGTATAGCTTTGCTCTCCTGGCAATCTTTTTTTTTTTAATGCTTGCTCATAGAGCCAGCATTCTCGGGCAAATCATTTGCCTGAAGATACTTGCAGATTGCCTGCCTGCTTTTAGATTTGCCCATGGTATTTGTGGCTGAATCAGAGAGACATGAGGAATATACTGACAGACTTTGGCCAGTGCTTCAGAAGAAGCATACTAAAATGTTGTAATGAATACACCAAATGTACTAACTGTTGTAAGAAACTTCTTGATAAAAGGATGAGATCACACATGCATGTGCATTGCTCAGCATTTGGAGCCTCAGGTCTCTGCATGTGTGAGACAGTAATCACAGATCACAAAACAGAGTCAGAAATGTACAGCTCCTGACACAACCACCTCAGCACTCTTCAGTGGCAAGCATTTCACAGATTCAGCTGCAAGTTCTTTGGTATTTGAGACATTATGTGATTAAGTAACAGTTTGCTTCAGTGGTTACCTGCTGGTTATTCTCTTGGTATGCTGCTGGAGTGGTATCTACTCTGAAGACTGTTCACATGGAGTTCTGGTTAATGTTTTTCCCTTTCAAGGACATGCTTTTCCACCATGGAAAAGGCTTGTTGGGCAAGTGAGTGAGAAGGTTCTGTAAGTGTCCTTCAAGACAGTAGTGGGAATGTGAGCCTGAGACCCTTATCACACTACATTGTTATAGTGCTCTCATTCTACTTTAACTGCCATGGCAAGATGCTACAGAATTCTGGGTTTTGTAGTTGAGTGAGACGCAAACACTTTCTGGCTGAGTTCTAAATGCCCCTCCCTGAACTGCAAATCCCAGGATTTCATAGGACGTTGCCATGGCAGCTAAAGTGGAATAACAGCACTATAATGGTATAGTGTGATAAGGCTCCGAACCAGGAAGACAAAGAATTGGCATGGGGTAAGGGATTGCACATTTCCTCAGTTGCTTTCAGTGCATTTTCTCTACATATAAAAGGTATTATGTCCCACACATGCTGCTTGTCATTTTAAGGGTGGATATAATTAAAACCTGCATTAAAGGTATTATGTAAAGGGAGAAAGTAGGCTCCCCAAAATGTAGTGATGGCTGCCAACTTAGCTTTAAAAGGGAATTAGCTCAATTCATGTATGTTTGGGCCATCAGTTGTTACTGACAAGGTATATATCGCCTCCATCAGAGGTGGTTTCCATCTGTTGCTAAAGAACATGAGAAGGAATGTGCAGATACACTCCCATGTTGCTGGTAGACTTCCCGTTGGCAAAAGGACAGCCACTGCATGAATAGTTCCAGGATTCCATAGGTTGGGACTACAGCAATTAAAGTAGAATAACAATGCTATAGTTCTCTAGTGTGAATGGACTCCAGATCTGACATACAGGTAGAAGCTATATCTTCACACACAATATAATTGATTTGAGGTCTTTACCGCCATGAGATATTGAAGGCTGCTACCATAAATAGCTTTTTGAAAATAAATAAAAAATTATGGAGGGCAATCTAGTAAAAGCTGTCATTCATAGACTAGGATCAGGGAGAATCATGTTCAAGTTCTCACATAGCCACATATTTGAGTTTATTCACAATCTCTCAACTTAAATATCTCACCAGGTTTCTGTGCAAATGAAAACTAGGCAGGGAAACCCTGTATGCTACCTTAAGCACCTTGTGAGTAGTGTGGAAAAAAGTCTTTTTCTTTCTTTCTTTTGAAAAGAGGTACATGATTTCCCTGACTTCCTACCTAACTCTGTGTGCGTGCGTGCGTGTGTGTGCACACATGCTTTTGTGTGTGTGTATATGTGTCTCCAGGTTGCCTGTTGACTTATGACAATCTTCTGTCCAAGTAATATCCAAAGCCAGCACTTCTTAGCTTCCAGTATCAGATGGGATCTGGTGTCTTTAGGGTATTTAGGCATACACTGGCAGAAATAAGAACTTTGAAATCTGGATGATAACTCAGTTCCCTCCCTTTCTATTCCTAGCTGGGCTATAAGAAACAGTCCAAGCAGCTTCTCTTGTCTTTCCTCCTCATTTGTGAAGCATTTCACCTCCATTTAAAAAACACCCATGTGGAAACAATGGGTAATATAAAGTCAATGACGTTCACCAGACATCTCAGAATGGTGGCAACTGACAGTGTTTACTTCCTGCCTCATTGGTCTTGCCAACTGCTACTGCCTTATCAAATGTCAGCTCACACACCCAGGTAATATGACCTTCCATGCACGCTCTTCCATGGGAACAGATAAACAAAACAGCAACAATTACCTCATCCCTGGAGGATATGACACAGCAAGCTTTAAAGGAAAGCCAGTTCATGCAGTGGCCTGTTTTAAAGCAACCATGACTTCAGTTTGGCAAAAATAAATTAAGGCTGGGAGGACAGCAGAAGCAATGCGCTGGGCAAACATGAGAGCAGCTAGTTGCACTGATTTAAAAGATGTATCTCTATATGCTTACACAGACACACATATCACTGTACATAAGATCCAGCACAAAACCAGAAAACACATCAGGCCATATCAGCACCTAGGCTGTATCACTGCTGTAGCAGACACTTGCTTAGATAAAGAAAGAAGAAAATATAGCACAGCACCATCAGCCTTCAATAAAAAGTACAAAATTTTGATCGGGCTGCTAGAATGCATGTGGCTACATGACCCACATGCTCTGGAATTCCTAATTTGTGTGAAGTCCCAGCTTCTGAAGGAGACTTTTTGCAGCAAGACGGGACTGGGACACAGGCTTAATGCAAAACTAGAGGACAGGTTGAGATCAATGATGTGTTTGTGCTTTCTGTTGCATGCAGCTCCACAAATTAGTTTGATACAATTAATATAATTCAAGTATTTCAGTGTTTAAGATTGAAATTTTGAGTGTTTTCCAGAAATACTGTGATCCGCATTTAACAATTAAAGCAATGAATTGTAAATTATTGCTTTTTTAATGAATTGGGGATAATTAATTAATTTTAAATGAATTATGTCCATGGTCTGGAAAGACCTTGGTAGTAAGGAGGAAAGGGGGAAGAATGGTAACAGAGACACTTTAAGAAAAAAGATGTGTGAGAACTGCATCTGAAGCCTTCCAGGCTGCTGGTACCTGGACCTACCTGAGCAGGTCTGAGCATGGCAGCACTCTAAAGGTACAGTAGCAGAAATAAGAATTTCAAAGACATTCTGTTGAATTTCGAATTGGATCAAAAAGAAGAAGATATCAGATTGGTGTGAGTTTACAAACACACACTAAACTTCAGAGGTTTGTAAGACCATACTGTATTGTTTCCATCGGTAGTGGTAGTAGGGGTTTTTCACATATTCCTTGTACAGTTGCCTGCCACTTGCTACCTGCATGTCAAATGCTTCTGATTTTTGCCTCTGCTTCCTTGCATGTAGGAAGTAAGGCATATAGGAAGTGCACACAACAGGAGCGCTATGCCATTCATTGCCACCACTGCTACCAGCAATTCACCTAAAGTCATCGGTGCCCAGTACAATAGTCCAGCAAGTCTGTACTCCTCAGAAAACATACAGACCTTCAACAGTGCAGTAGAGTCCAAATCTATGGGTGGCCTGGAGGCCCGTAAGAAGTAAGTGGCTCCCTGCTTTATTATCTGTTTGCTTGATCCACTGCAATACAAGCACTGGCATTGAGGGGGTTTTGGTGTGACCACATGTGCATGTAGAGAGTCTGTTATAATGTTTCTCAAAATTGTCTTTTTCTTTCAGGTTGTTTACTCAGCTGGTGTGTACCTGTGATATCATTGTACACACCAGTTGCTCTTCAAGATGGCAAAGTAAAATTAATGATTTTTCCTATCTTTGTTCTGCAGCTATCTGCAAAATTTCAACGTTCTTTCAGTATGACATATCAGCCTCTAAAATGGTCTGCCCTCTCATGCAGGTGCCAGTTGTTTTTATTATGACATGTTTTTGTATCTTTATTATGTTGGGTCTTACCAGTGAACATGAGGTTACCCCACGAAAAGAACAAGAATGTCCCATGTTCTTCCCTAAAATTTTGGGTGTGGAGGGTGTTTGGTCAGACTTAAACTCAGATTTTCAAAGCTCACTAGATAGATACTGTTCTTAATGGTCTCTGTGCACTACATATATGGGTTCTGTACCTGTGCAGCACATCATTCAGAACTTTCTAGAAATGAAAAATTGTGAGGCACAAATTCCAATCCTGCCCTCTACACACATGCCCAGGGAGCTGACCATGTCTTCTCATTCAGTTGCTTCTCAGACACCACATCAAACATTTCATGTCCATCTGTGTATTCATACAAACCACCTTACACCTTTGTGCAGATGTGGTGACACCTTCAGTTTCATACTTGGAGTCATTGGAGCATAATGGGAAGGAATCAAACTCCAACCATTCATTTTTAATGCATTTTGGGTCTAAAATATTCTGAACAGAGGTTGGAAAATATCTTAGTAATTACTTTTAAAGGTAAAACACTTATAGTTTCAAAGTTTCCCTAAAAAAATTATTTCTATGAGTTGTAATTTTTAAAAAGTTAAAAAATATCTTTCTTGTTTTAAAAAATAAATAAAATTATGCCATTTTCTGGAAAATTTTAAGAAGATGGAAATTTGTTGGGAAAAGTCAAAGAAAATGATTTGAAGATGCTAAAATTTTGAGAGAGGTCAGCAAATTGTGGCTGGCTTGACAGTCATTATTTCTTCTAGTCATCTGTGAAGTCCAGTATTCTCAACAATAAAAAATGGAATTGGATTAGAAATCAGACCTAGTATATAAAGCTATGTTAATAAAATGAACCATTTTCTTTGTATGAATGTTTAATTTAGATTAAAATGGACATGAAGTATTTGCTGTGGTGGCTGAGAAAAAAATGAAACCAGCATGGTCTAGTGATTTGAGCATTGGACTACGACCAGGGAGACCAGAGTTTAATTCCCAGTTCAGTCATGGAAACCTACTGGGTGACCTTGGGTGTGTCTCACACACACAGTCCCAGAAAACCTAGTTAGAAATGGCTTGAAGGCACACAACAATGTAGCATTTTATTTATTAAAACATATTTAACCCCTCCTCTTCCATATCATACGATCTCAGGATATCCTGCATAAAAAAAGCAGTTTAAAACAATCTGAAATGGGTCAGGTGGAAAATTAAAACAGTCTAATATATAAAAAAACAATTTAATATTTCAGAACTGTAGATTTATACTGATGTAAGGCAACATTTTTAGATGTCAAAGACTGTTAGCTTGGCAGTAACATGTAAGAGCCAAGCCGGCCTCCAAAGGTAAGGCATTAAACTGTTGGGATACCATGGAAGAGAAGAGCTCTTTTCTCTAATTCTACAGAATACGCAGTGCTGGGGCCTTGTTTGTGAAGGGAATAATAGGCCAGAAATCCAGGTTTTGCCTTCAGCCAGCACCTGAGCAAAATGGGAGAAATTTAACATGTTGGAGAAAAAAGACGTGAGAAAAGGAGCCAACGTGGATTGAACAACAGAACACAAATAAAACAGTAGAAATGATAATTGTGTATCTCTGAGTAAAGAATACTTTTACCGTACCGTCCTGATTGGGCAAGGACAGTACTTAAGAATCCTCTGTTGTCCCACTTTTTCAGTTGCTTTTAAAATGGCCCATTTTCTTTCCCCTCTTTGTCCTCGGCTTACTTCGGTTGCTGCAGACTGGAAGCCTTTCCGCACTACACTGTTACAGCACTATTATTCCACTTTCAGCATGCTATGGAATCCTGGGGTTTGCAGTTATGGGAGGAGCTGGCCAGCCCCTCCTGTAACTGCAAACTCCAGGATTCCATAGGATGTTGAAAGTGGAATGGTAGCGCTATAACTGTGTGGTGCGGAAAGGCTCTGAGTTTGACATGTAAAACTAGTTTGCACTCAATTAACTCAGTACTGGGGAGAGGAGAGGACAAGATGAAGCCTTGCCCTCCCCCAATAGGTTCAGGCAAAACCAAAAACCTACAGCTACTCCCTGCTGCTGTGTTCTTCCTCATTAATAACTTTTATCATCTTGGCCATACTTCAGTGTTGTTTTGCCACATATATCTCAGTTTTCATCTGTAAAATATTGGAGGGTATGTTCTTACTGTAATCTCTAGCTTGATTTTTATACAAAACTCTGTGTTTCATAGTGGGGCTTCAGTTAAGTCGTTTTAATGGAGTATTTAGTGAAAATAAATTCTCATATAATTTTAAGAGTAGTTTTAGAATTCAGACGAACATATTCTGTCATTTGTCTTGTTGAGATCAGAGGTGAATAACTTCAGCAAGGCCTGGCTCCAATTTTCTGCTCCTTGATGTCTCTGACCAACATTCAAAAATAACCTAAGTTTTTTTAAAGAAAAGTCCATAGGACCAGTTCAAGACAAATGTATTTCAGCACTAGATGTTAACCAAAAACATACAACTGTTTTCACATTCTGCTAAAAATTACCCAAGATGCAATGCTGATACAAATAATCTAGGGGGGTGTACTGACTGCCACAACCAGTTAAAATGTTTTTTAAAAATCCAAACAAACAAAACAGTGGGAGTAGTGTGAAGTCCAAAACTGGTGAGAGGTAGTGTTAAGCAGCACAGGGAGATCTTGCGACCTATTTAGAAGGTGAATTCTGAATTGCTGCTCTTGGAGGATTGCAGGGGAGAGAGTTAATGCACCAGGAAAAGGGCAGGAAAAGGATGGGTACATCAGGGGCTGCAAAAACAGCTGTAGTTTGCCTTTCACAAGTTTAAAGATTATGTGTATCAACATTTCTATCTTGTATAGTTTTTAGCAGAATTCAAAGCAGACATTCTCTTCAGTTCAGTCAGCAGTGAGTGTTGAAAGATGCTCATTTTGCCAAAAATTGCATTTTAGTATTTGTGCAGTTTAAAATGGTTTAATAAAACTTTTATTTAATGTAGTATAACACCAAGTTTTTAAGTTGTGCTTATTTTTTTAATATTGGTTAGAGAAATTAACAAAAATTGATTTAAAATTGATTAAAACTGAATAAACTAAATGGACATTAAATTAACTAAATAAACACTAAAACTAAATGTCAAAGCATGAGGTGCCAGCTGTGTGATATTTCTCCTTCATCACACTCCCATAACAACAACAACATCAACCTAAAAAGTCACAGTTAGACTAGAAATGGAATAAAGGTATCATTATGAAGCTTAATTGCACTTCTGTCAAAGAAATTGATTACAGGAAGCTCCTGCTACTTCCATGCTCTGATTCTGAATCTTGCAAGTGGAGGTGCAGAACCCATTATGTATGAATGCAGAGATGACTGCTCAGAGAAGCAGTTACAGGTAAACAACATCCCTTATATATTTACAGTACAAAGAATTTATATATCTGTACTGGTAACACAAGGCTTTTGTGCTAAAAGTTTGTGCTAAATTTTTCCCTTTCCTAGGGATAGTGTTCAACAGTAGAGGGTATGGTGCATTTTATAAGTCCTGGGCATTTTGCTTTATGAAGCAGAGCTCAAATGGCCCTGTATCCCACCCTTCACCACATCCTGGTAGGTCTAACACTTAAAACAAAAAGTTTACTGCACAAGTCAGACACCAGCCCCTGCCTTGATCTGTCATCTTATCTCTCACGGTGCCCTCTCAAGCAAGTTGCTACCCTTTATTGATAGGATCCATCTACAGAATTTTGTTTTATTCCTCACTGGTTTCGAAGCTTCATTCCCTAGTCTGGAAATTGTTTCCATTTTGTAGGCTCTCAGAAGCCCAAGTCTGTCAGACTCATAACCTACCCAAGTTTCATATGGGAACAAAGCACTATGAAACTGACTGTGTTGCTGAAAAAAAAACTCCTATGGAAATCACCCAATACTACCTAGCCCAGGTGAAGACTATGTTATTGGGTCCTTCATAACTTCATCAGTACATTGTGCCCTGTCACCCCTATAGATTTTCCCCTTTCCTTGAAGATTCTAGGGTGTGGGGTAAGCTGAGTACAACCCATAGTGCTTTCCATCTGTTATGTAATCTGCAGTTAGTATGTACCAGTTACATAAATTCAACAGAATCTAATTTACTTGTGTTCAGTAATATGTACATTGTTGTATATTGAGCTGTTGAGTAATGTCAATTTTCTTGCATGTGAAAACATGAAACTGGTTCAGTATTGTAGCTGATTCAGTATTGCCTTTTCCTTCAGTAATTTCTTTCTTCCTTTCCCTGCTAATTTCATGGAAAATCATCATCATTACCACCATCATCAACAACCAATTCTATCCTTTTAACATACTCCTCCTGAGTAGACCTTTATCACCCACTGGTGGGTTCAAGGCTCCTTTTGCATCCGTCTATAACCCTCTTCAGGCCTCTTCTGCTGCTCCTTTGCAAAGGAGGCACAGTACCTCATCAATCCCAAATCAAATCAGAGTTGGTGTAGAACAGCTCAAGGAGGTTGCTCAGATCTGTCCCAGTAGCCCGATGGAAGTGGAGGTGCCTGGACTCAAAGTACGGCACATACAGTTTAACTCTCCTTTACAGCTCTATTCACAGAAAAACATCCTGGATTCTTTGCAGGGACAGATCTCTTGCATTAGTCCCACTTTCCCCAGGTAACTTTGCCTGTTTCGTACGTGATTGTCGTAAGGCCTGTGCACATTCAGTTTCCTTGGCTTTTGTATTATCCACTGTGCTAGTTTTTTAATGGTTGCTTTCTATTTTTTGCACATTCTTGTGATAAATCTATCACTGCAAATCAAGGGCCATGCTGCTTCTGAAATGTTTTAAAATTCCCAGCCAGTAGAAGAGCCTCTGTGTTGTTCAGTGTGTGCTGAATCTCACTATGCTTTTTCTGCTTTTAAGGGCCCAAAACAAATCTTGACACGTATGTTCATAGGATGGCCTTACCTATCCATTACAAAACCACATGAGAGCAAACATATATGTAGAACCCTATGTCTGGTGACGGAACATAAAGCATATTGAGTAAAAAAAAATGCAGTTGTGCTTGGGAGAAGTGGTCTGGTGGGGAGACAGGAAACATAGATGAACATTTGAATATGCATCAACCTATGAAAGACGTGTGTTGGGGAGGGAGGAAGATATTATGTTGGTCCTTGGTGCATGAAGTTTGTCTCAATAGCCTTATATATATATTATTATTTTTTCTGTCCTGCATGGTGTGGCACTGAATTATTCAGGCTGGTCATTCACTGCTTTATTCACACAGATTGGAAAGATAATTTTCACTATGTTGAATTTTCACAATTGTTTCCAGTATGAATGCTCTTGGTATTTGTCATGACTTTGCATCAACCACACACTGTTTATTTCATGTTCAATGAGTGGCTTGATTTCTATGAAGACATAATGGAGTGGCTGTGTAGTAGAACATATTGTGAAATTTATGAGACCTGTAGAAAGAAGCTCATCTTTAAACACAGTCAGAATTTTCAAAGGATGTATCCATAACATTTTTTGTAGTGAGATCCAAAAGAATTCTGCTGAGACAGGTTGATCAGGGGCAAGATATTCATTCACACACACAAACTGTTCAGTGTTATTATTTGAATCTGAAGGATGCATGCTGAATCTGAGGATTTCCCTAATTGAATGGACAGTGTACAAAATGTCTTCCTTGTTGTGCAGTGCTAGATGAGATTTTGAATAAATGCAAACTTGTAAAAACAACATTTCTTTCACTATGTACTACATGCAAAAGCCTTTTTCCAGTATTATCTATCCAATATTTTGGGCCCTTTTGATCATGCAGCTCTTTATCGTTTCTTGTTTGGTTCCCTGTTTTAGTAAACTTTTATGTAATTTAGCAATAGTATGAATATTTCCAGTCATTAATAGAATATCTAATTCATCAGTAGTATTAGTGTTCAGTATTAGAGTTATTAAATATCTCTTCCTTCTTCTCTTGTTTAAATCTCAAATAGAGTTGTCTGTACAAAAATTGTGAATAGTCCATGCCTTCCATCAACAACTCTGTCCTTGATTTAAAATAAAATTTATTTTCTTGAAATTTCAGTAACTCTGCATAAGTGCACCAGTTTGCTGAGGATTGTCTACTTCCAAATCTAATTGCTGTGCTGGCCAACCAATAAATTGTGCTCATTCTGGTATTATCTCTTCTGCTAATTTCTCTTATGATTTCTCCTCCAGGCCTTTCAGTTTAATGCACTTCTCTATCTATAATTTATAATACACTCTAACTATTAACACAGTGTGTGTCTTGCCAAGAAATATTCTGGAAGCACTTGTTAATTTATTAGTGCTTTGTTCTGTAACAGATGTAGTATGAATATAATATAAACAGAAAACAACCAGGAAATCCTAATAGCTTATTTTAGCTGTGTTACACTAAGGCCCTTATTGCACTATGGCCCAATAGCGCTTTGTCCTGATCCCATCCAGACTGTGCTGGTCAGCTGCCAGCAGATGGGTAGCGTTAGGGACACTCTTCTCCCTTCTCCAGTACAGTGTGAATGGCTGGTCCTTTCCCCACCTCTTCCTGTGCTGTACTGAGGAAGGATGTGCTTGATAGCACTTCCTCCTTTATCATACACCCACAGCTGACAGGATTGTTGCTGGAAAGAGGGCCGTTACTGGATTTTTTCTGATAATGGTATACGGCGTGACAGCAACGGATGGGAAGGCAACAGCAGTGGGACCACAATGACAATGTATAATGGCACATGTCCCGGACTGGGAGCAATGCATTTCCATGCTGGGATGGCAGCATCATGTGGTAAGGGCCTTAATTTCACTGCAGTTTAATTGTGGTAATATATTTTGCAGCTCTAGTTGTCTTGACCTTGGGTCTCAATTTCAGGAGAAAGGCAGTCTACAAATACAATAAGTAATAAATATTTTTTCTTGCTTTGCAGCACAGTTTGACATTATATTCATTAAGGGTGTTTGTCTTAATTTTGTGCAGCTTGGACCAACTTAACCAGCCCTCTACTAACATAAGGATTGACAAAGACTCTGAGGTTTATAAGATGCTACAGGAGAACCAAGATTCAAATGAACCACCCCGACAATCCACCTCATTCTTAGTGCTACAAGACATTTTAGAATCTGAAGAAAAAGGTAAGCGTCCTCTACATAAGTCTTATTGATTTAAGAAATAGACCATTAAGGACACACACAGTTGACTGGAAACATAATAAAAGTGACAAGAGTGACAAGTGACAAGTAACCTTTGATCTGGATGGGCTATCCTCTACTCCATCTCCTGTATGGGCCAAACTGCATGTCAGATATCATGAAGTTGCACTAATTTTCAAGGATATAGGCTGTAGTCCTGGTGAAAAACCCTCTTCTCTCTGCAAAATCTATCTGGCTCAGGAGAGAAATTCCCATTTAACACTCCTCTACTGTCAGCTCCTTCATAAAATCCTGTGACAAGATGAGTGTTTTCATCTAGCTCTATATTCTAAGACAAGGATGAGAGGTAATATAGGAGGACAGATTGCATTCCCTACCACACAGCTTTCCATGGGGCAGATGACATCGGACAGTGTGGCCATGCCCTTGACAACATGTGTGGGATGATACTCCCTGATATTATCAGATCAGTGACTGTACTATGTGAAGCTTTACTTCCTAGTGTTCTAGCCTACATAACTCCATGCCTTCTTTATAGAATCATAGAGTTGGAAGAGACCACAGGGACCATCCAGTCCAACCCCGTGCCATGCAGGAACCCACATCAAACACTTCCGACAGATGGCCATCCAGCCTCTGTTTAAAAACCTCCAAAGAAGGAGACTCCACCACACTCCAAGGCAGCATATTCCACTGCCAGACAGCTCTGACCATCAGGAAGTTCTTCCTGAGGTTCTGGTGAAATCTCCTTTCCTGCAGCTTGAATTCATTGCTCCGTGTCCTAGTTTCTGGAGCAGCAGAAAACAAACCTGCTCCCTCTTCGACATGACATCCCTTCAGATATTTAAACATGGCTATCATGTCCCTCTTAACCTTCTCTTCTGCAGACTAAACATACCCAGCTCCCTAAGCCACACCTCATAGGGCATGGGTTCCAGACCCTTCACCATTTTGGTCATCCTCCTCTGGACACGCTCCAGCTTGTTTATATCCTTCTTGAATTGAGGTGCCCAGAACTGGACACAGTATTCCAAATGAGGTCTAACCAAAGCAGAGTAGAGTGGTACCGTTACCTCCCTTGATCTAGACACCATACTCCTATTGATGCAACCAAGAATTGTGTTGGCTTTCTTGGCTGCCACATCACCCTGCTGACTCATGTTCAGCTTGTGATCCACATGGGGAAGATAGAGGAAAGAACGAAGCATTCTCAGCGTGCAGATATGCCTAACATTGCTTTTGGGAGACTCGAAGAAGCAAAGCTCTCCAGCCTGGCAGATGATAGAACAAGCTAAATCCGAAAGCCAGGATTCCGCTGACTTCTGTAAGCACCAGTTGTAAAAGCATGGAAGGGAACTAAATCTCCAACAGGCAAAAAGGGGTGGGGCTTCATGGGGATCCTCAGACCCATGAGCTGGAGTTTCCCCTCTGCTGCTCAAAGCTCTCCCCCCACCAGTTCTCCAATTTAAGAGTTTTATGCCATTGTGCAAAACATGAGTTTCAAAGTGGCTTTGCCGTTGAGCTAAAAACTTTTTGAAAACAATGTCAGTATCTAATATTAGGGTTACCATATTTTGAAAAGCAAAAAAGAGGACATATTTACTGATTGGCTACTTCAAACCAGCAATCATTACAACAACTCTCACTTTAAATACCCCTACTATATAAGCCGTGACAATTGCTGCTGAAAATATTCCTAACTTTTGCTGTATTTAAATGACGGCAATATTAATTGATTAATTAGTGATAATTAACAATACCAATAATTGGTATGGTTATAGCTGAATTTTCAGTACGTAACTAACTATAAAATGAAATGTTCTCAAATTATCATAAATTACACTGCTTTGCAGGCTACCTTTGCCCTGATTTAACCTGGCATGTCTCTCGAGCTATGCTACCCAATTGCCTACTTCCTGCAGTCTGGAGCTTGTAAGAAAAGCTGGACATTTTAAAAATCCACCTGGACAGAAATTTTACCTCTGAAAATAG